>CM062813.1:1103886916-1104341871 GCA_031772625.1 Pinus tabuliformis
GCTGCTTCATTTCTTCATTTCTCTGTTTAATGTGACGGTTTAGCACCTCAAGTTCATAGATCTCTTGTTTGAGTAAGTCTATTTGCTGCTCATGAGGTATGACATTACTTGGGCTAGCAGTGTTCTGCTCCAATGTTTCAAAATAGTTGTACACCTCTTGTTGAATTGGGTCAACAATTGGTGACTTCCTTGGACTATATTCATGCTCAATTTCAGTTTCAAACTCCGGCTGAAATGGACTGTCCTCCCTTGGAGGGGTAGCTGCCTCACGTCGTGGACTATCCTCAAGGTCTGCTTTTATAGCACCCTTATCAGGTGTGCTTAGATCAATGAAGAGTGTCCTTGTGGCTTTCCCTTTATTCTTCAATCTACTACTCCTTCTTACAGTGGCAGCACTCTGTGTTTCTTTTTGTGCCTTTTTCCTTGGTTTTTGTTCTTTTACTTTCTTGGAGAGGGTGGTTTTCTCATGGAGTTTAGTTAACCTTTGTGCTAAGGGCTGGCTATCTCTTTCTTCATCACTAGAATGCTCTGGAGTCTGATCAGTTTCTTGAATTATGGACTTTCCCTTGTCTTGTTTTTGTTTCTTTTTATCTTCTCTTCTCTTTTTGGCAGCTTCTTTGGCAAGTTCAGCGAGGGTTTCTGAGATAATCTCTTGAGCACTGTCTTCAGTAGGTTCAATCTCAGGTTCAGGATGATGTACTTCTATTTCCTCTACAGTTTGTCCTTGAACAGTTTCCTCTAAGATATCAGTCTCAGAGATACTTTCTTTTCTCTTCCTTCTACTTTTCCTAGGTATAGAAGATTCTCCAGGTTCTTCAAAATGATTCCTTACAAGGAATTTCTTCCATGTGTCTTGTTTTTCTTTTAATTGTTCTTCTACCAATAACTTAACAAGACTATGATGACAGAGGTAAGCTTCTATGTTTCGTGGATTCCGTTGGGCCATGGAACACATTTTCCTAAGGCTTTGGAATAGAAAGTAGGGAAGATTTATATCATATTCTCCTTGAAATTGCAGCATAATTTTACCATGATAAACGTATAATACTCCAAATCTCCCTTCACACGTGAAAATTTTTTGCACTAACAACAGTAGAATTTTCCATTCTTCTTTAACATGAGAGATAGGAATTCCTTTGGTGAAAACACTTGTATCCATACCTGGGTTTTTAAAAATCCGCTTCCATTGTTGATCCTGGACTGCCCGGTTTTTGAACCAACGTTCACCGGTTTGTGGAAGAGATGTAGCCCTTGCTATGCTTCCCTCACTGACTACAAATGTTAAGTCACCCACCTCTACTTGACTGTCTTTATCCTTGAATGACCTTGCAAAGGATTTTGTTACTTCTTTGTGGTAGCCCTTAAACTTCTTGATGCACTGTAGCCAATTGGCTTTTTGCAATGCCTCCTCAACCTGAGGGTATGCCTCCAAGAATTTCGAACCTTCTGGTTCAGCCCTTAAAATTTTTCCCATCGACTCCTCAGCTCTGTTTAAAACATGACTTTGATGGTGACTTTACACAGTAATTCCTCGGTTCCTGTTCAGACTTTGTGGAAC
This sequence comes from Pinus tabuliformis, assembly GCA_031772625.1. NCBI lineage: Eukaryota > Viridiplantae > Streptophyta > Pinopsida > Pinales > Pinaceae > Pinus > Pinus tabuliformis. The sequence goes on from CM062813.1 coordinate 1,103,888,475, forward strand.
AGAGGATATATGGGTGCATCAACAGCCTCAGACACTGAGAATTCACGGCTTGAATCAGAGTTAAGTGGTGGATAACAGCGTGAACACAGTGAAACGGTGACTAGCAGTCGTAATACAACTGTATCACACGTTTACTGGCTACACAGCAGAGAGAAAAACAGAGTATGGTTTATGGAGGTAATCGTAGTGAGTGAAACGGAATAAGGGAGATGATAGCGTGAAATGGAGTGTTATGAGCGCAGAGGGTTTCAAAATGATGAATGGAACGGCTATATTCTCTGATTTCGGCTGTGGATTAACACATGGCTGCGGAATGAGGATTGAGAGACGTAATACGGTAGGTTACGTCATTAGGGTACGAAACCTTAATGACAAAAACATCCATATGTGATTTCAGAAATCGTGGGTATTATGAGCTGGTAGACGTGGAGGATTCGTGGATTTGTGGTCGTATGGGAAAAGAAGATGGGTAATCATTACAATTAGTGGCCAACAAGACATAATCCAGAAAATTCCGCATAATGAAATAACTATAGGTTTAAAATTTTAAACATACCTCAGATCCGCATTTGATTTGGCTTCTGATAATTTGCTACTAACCTTTTGTCAACATTATTGCTAGCACATGATTCTTTCCTCCTTATCTTTGATGATTTTGAACTGTAAATATTTTCTTCAAACAGACTGTGTTTCTTGTGCAGGTGCAGAAGGCTGCAGAAAGGCTAAACGGCTGCAGAATTGCCAAATAGCTGCAGGAACTGTAATGGTGTCTTCCAGCTGCATAAAATACTTTAGTTGCCTGAAAAAAACTTTATTAATGAAATGAAATGGAATGAATGAATGGGTGGAAAGCAGTGAGGTGAAGTGAGGATGGTGAGATGGAAGGAAATGGTGAGATGGAATAAATGAAATGAGATGAAAGAGAGAGAGAGATTTTTTTTTTTGGAAAACATGAGGTGTCAGGTGACCCTGATTTTCACCTCATGTTTTCTACATGAGACTGCCAATCAGAGATTGGTTTTCAGGCTCATACATTTATTTATTTTTCTTTTTTTTTTATTTTTCTCTTTTTTCTTTTTCTTTTTTTTTTCATTGAAATTGAAAGAAACAGAGATTAGGCTGATGGAGGAGAAGAATTCTTCTCAACCAGCCTCATTTCAGAATCGCCTTGGAATAACTTAACAAACTCCTTTTTTGAGAGTGGCTTGTGGTAAACTTTCAACAGGTGGCCATTCACAATAAAGGGGGTTTGAAGTTCATCAATAGTCTTCACTCTAACTGCTCCATTATTAAAGACTTCATCAATCTCATATGGCCCAAGCCAATGAGTTTGAAATTTTCCTTTGAAGTCCTTGAATTTTGAATCAAACAAGAGTGCCCAATCACCCTTTTGAAACTTCTTTTCTTTGATATGTCGATCATGCCATTTGCTTCTTTGGTGCTGAACTAGATCGGTTCTTAGAATTGCATCTTGTCTCATTTCATCTAGTTCGTTTAACTGGTCCATTCTGTGCTTCTGATAAGCTCATCCCCAATTGAACTGCTGTCTTGAAGGTCTTGATTTGGAACTCAATGGGGAACAGGACTTCCTTCCCATAAACAAGTTCATAGGGAGAATGTCCTGTAGTGTTCCTCCATGTAGTTCTATAGGCCCATAAGGCTTCAGGAAGCCTTTCTGCCCAATCTCTTCTATGAAGATGAACAGTCTTTGTGATGATGCTTTCAAGAACTTTATTTGTAGATTCTACTTGACCATTCGCTTGCGGATGGTATGGAGTAGATGTTCTATGCTTGATCTTATATTCCTCCATCAGTTTCTCTATCATCCTTGATGTAAATTGGCTTCCCTGATCTGTTACAATTTCTCTTGGGACACCAAAACGAGTGAAAATATCCTTAAAAAGAAATTGAACAACTAAATTTTCAGTAGCAGAAGTTAATGCTATAGCTTCTACCCACTTGGTAACATAATCAGTACAAACCAATATATATCTATTTTGCTTGGATGGCGGATTAATTGGTCCAACAAAATCTAGAGCCCATTTCTCGAAAGGTTCGATGCATACCTGTGGCTGTAGTGGCATTTCATTTGAAAGAGTTGGTCTCCCAATTCTCTGACAACTGTCACACCTTTTAACATATTGCTTCGCATCCTTAAAGAGAGAAGGCCAATAATATCCTGATGAAAGGATTTTATAGGCAGTCCTCTTATCAGAAAAATGTCCGCCACAAGGTTCGTCATGACATGCCTTAAGGATGTCAGGCATTTCATCCTCCCGTACACATCTTCTGATCATCAAATCTGGCCCAGTTCTGAACAATTCATTAGAAATCCAAGAATAATGTGAACTATCCTGATTGATTTTCCTTTTCTCATTAGGAAATAAATGTAAAGGTAATTTTCCAGTAACTAAATAATTAGCAATATCAACATACCAAGGGGTTTTGGTAGTTACTGCAAACAAATACTCATCTGGAAATTTATCCTCTACAGGAGAGTCCTCATTAGTGTTTTGGATTCTAGACAAGAAGTCAGCTACTGTGTTCTGTTTACCTGGTCGATCTAACACAGTTATGTTGAATTCTTGTAAAAGCAAAAGCCATCTTGTAACTCTACCATTAGTGACTGGTTTGTTCATGAGGTATCTAATGGCAGAGTGATCAGTGTGGACAAAGGTTTCATAGCCGGTTATATGGTGTCTAAACTTGTTTATAGCATGAACAACGGCTAGAAATTCCTTTTCAGTAACAGTATAATTTAACTCAGTAGGAGTCAAATTCTTACTCGTGTAATAAATGGCATAAGGGATCAAATCCTTTTGTCCCAAAACAGCTCCTAAAGCTGTATCTGAAGCATCAGTAGAAATGTGGAAAGGGAGTTTCCAATTTGGACCCCTTAAAATGGGTGCTTCAGATATTCTAGTCTTTAAAGCTTCAAAGGCAGATTGACATTCAGGATCCCACTTAAATTCACAATCTTTAGTAAGTAGTTTGAAAAGAGGGGATGCTATCTTAGTGAAGTTTTCAATAAATCTTCTGTAATAACCAGTAAACCCAAGAAAACTTCTAACATCTCTTTGGCAATTTGGAACAGGTAACTTAGAGATGACTTCTACTTTAGATCTATCAACTTTGATTCCATCTCCTGAAATATGATGTCCTAAAACAATCCCTTCAGTAAACATCATAAAACACTTTTCATGACTTAAAGAAAGATTTGTTTCCTTACATCTTACCAGTACTTTTTCCAAATTTGCCAAAGCTTCTTCAAATGTATTACCATAGACTGTGAAATCGTCCATGTATACCTCTACACAATCATGAATCAGATCTGAGAAGATTCCTAGTACAGCCCTTTGAAATGTAGCGGGTGCATTGCACAATCCAAAAGGGAGTACTCGATAGGCAAAAGTTCCCCAAGGACAAGTAAAGGTGGTTTTGTCTTGATCTTCAGGTGCTCCCTGAATCTGATTGTAACCACTAAAACCATCCAAGAATGAGAAATACTTTTTACCTGCTAAAGTGTCTAGTACCTGATCAATAAAAGGTAGAGGAAAATGATCCTTTAAGGTTTCCTTGTTCAATTCTCGATATTCAATGCAAACTCTCCATTTACCATTCTTTTTGGGCACTATAACCAAGGGAGAAACCCATTGGCTATCTGAAATGGGGTAAATGAAGTTTACCTTGAGCAATTTCTGAAGTTCTTCTTTCACAATTTCCCTAAGATTTGGATTCATCCGTCTTTGTGGCTGCCTAATGGGTCTGCTATTTTCTTCAATATAAATGTGATGAATACAAGTCTTAGGGTCGATTCCTTTCATGTCAGTATATTCCCATGCAAAGGCAGTGGAATGTTTTTGCAACAGTTTAGTTAATTCTTCTTGTTGTAGTCTTTCCAAGTTCTTGTTAATGTTTAATGTTTTTCCTGGAAAGATTTCAACTGTAGAACTACCAAACTCTTCCATTGAGAAGAGAGACATCTGTCTAGAGGAGAGATATTCAATGTCTGCATCTAACTGAAACTGTGAAGAGTCATATTCTAAAGGTATCTCAAAATTTTCTAATGTATTTAGAATTTGACTGTCCTCACTGATCTCAGAGATGGTTAGAACAGGTTGAAGAGTATCCTCATCATCAATCCACTCATCTTCTCCTATTTCTGTTATTGCCTTTGCGGGAGGATACAAGTTGAATTTCTTGGTAGAATTACCATCTGATATATACATGTCTCCAGACCTACAACTTATGAAAGCATCAGCTGTGGCCAACCAAGGTCTTCCTAGAATAAGAGGATGTCCTCCTAGATTGTTCTTGGGAGTTAAAATCATAAAATCAACTGGATATTCCCAAGAGTCTAGTGAGACTGGAATGTCTTCCAATACACCATCAGGTTTAATGATTGATCTATCTGCAAGTTGCAACAAAGTAGGTGTAAAGAGAAGGTTAGGAAGTTTTAACTGATCCATGGTCTGTCTACTCATAATGTTGATAGCGGCTCCTAAGTCAATCAAAGTATTTGGGATTTCAACCCCATTAATATGAGTTTTAACAATAGGGCTACCGGGATCTACATATTTTTGCATGGTAATTTTACCCATCATAATGTCTGCAATTTTTCCAACTAAATGTATCCTTTTGGTATCTCTGGTTCTTTTTATTGTTTTTTTCAAACTCATCTCCTTTATTGTCTTTGCTAGAATGGGAATCTCCTTAATGGCTGTTAACAAGGGAATCTTGATACAGACATTTTTCAATTCATCTATAAAGCTATAGTCAGGCAACCAAATATGCTTCTCCACTCCTTTATCAATTTGCAATCTTTCAGGAAAAGGAAGAATAGCTGAAGATGTGGGTTGCTCTACTAAGGGAGTTGATTCTTTTTCTTTTTCTTTAATGCTTGGGTTTTGAAGGGATACTTCAGAACCCTTATTGGCTTTGAGAGATTCTTCCTCAGAAATGCTTGGTTGTTGAGCACTTGTAGAAGGTTCGTCTAGGATTCTACCTGATCTGAGTTGGACCTCATTGAGAGGAACAACCATATAGGTAGGGAATGGTTGACCTTCCATGAGTGGTTGACCTTCCATCACGTAAGAACTTTGAGGATTCCTATTATTGGGGTTTGGTTGAGGTTGAGAGGGAAGTTGATTTGGCCTCTGTTGAGATTGTAACAAGAGTTGAGAATTTTGATTTTGTGGAGGAGGCTGTTGTTGTTGAGGGAATGGTAATGACAATTGTTGACCTTGATTTGGAAGTTGGGGAGCTTGCTGATTTTGAAAGGATTGAGGATATTGATAGAATTGGGCAAATCTCCCATAAGGATTTTGCATTTGCATGCTTTGCAACCATGCTTGGAAAGGATTTTGTGGTTGTGACCAAGATTGTTGCCAAGGATTCCAATTTGGTGGGGGTTGGAAATTCATAGAGTTGTTAAACCCTTGATTTTGCTGCCCCTGCCAAGGTCTTCTTGCAACAAAACAAAGGGATTCAAGCGTACTTGGATCTTCTTGAAAGACTGCTTTGAGGCCAGGGATTGAAGGACATTCCTTGGTCTCATGGGTTTCTGAGCAAATTACACAGGTTTCCACAACTTGTGCCTCCAAGGGACATTCCCTTAAAGCATGCTTCTTTCTACACTTCGGGCAAAAGATAGTCATAGCCTCGGCTTCTGCTTTTTGTTTATTTTGAATCCTAAGGGTATCAATTTGTTCACTAAGACTCCCTAAGATGTCAGTTTTAAATTCATCTAGCATATTACCGATTTCAGCCCTACTCACTGATCCTGTTGCAGATTTATTTGCCCTAAGGAGAGAAGGATCTCTAGGCCCTTTTTGAGTTTTTGATTTGCCCCTTGAGAGATGGATACAAAGTTCTGCTATATCATTGAGAGAAAGTTGAGAAATATCCCCCTTCCCCATCATGTTTAAGATATCTATCCATTCATCCCTAATGGCTTTTAATAAGAGGGCTTTTAAGGTCTCTTCATCCAAGGTACTCATTTTTGCTCTTTTTAAATTATATTGAAATCTCTCAAGTAAATCTTCTAAGCTCTCATCTTCTTTTTGCATCATTTTAAAAACCTCATCCTTATGATTAGTAGGCATACAATAGTCCAAATACCTATCCAAAAAGGTTTGTTTCATTTCATCCCAGGTCCTAATGGATTGAGTAAGTAACCCCATGAACCATTTCAAAGCTTGATCTTTTAATGTTGATGGGAACAATTTGAGTTTCTGAGTATCATCCAGATAGTCATAGGTTCGACACACAACTTCAAATTCAAACAAGAATGTTTCAGGGTCCTCAGTTCTTAATCCATGAAAATTTGGGAGGACGGATGGTGATATGTTTTTCATGGTGGCTCGGGAGTCCTCATTAACAATGGGAAACCCAAATGAGTTATCCCCGTCTCTATTTCCTCCAATGGGACCTCTACCTCCTCCATTGTTATTGTTATTTCCTCCTCCTCCTCTACCTCTACCTCTACCACCTCCTTCTTCCTCTGCCATGATGATTCTCCTAGGGATTTCAAAATCTTCTGGTTCTTCTACAAAGGGTGAATGAGAAGAGATTTCTCCTTCCTCTTCAGGTGAGTCTATTTCCTCAATTACAATTGGTTTTCTTGTAGGAGAAAGAGAAGAGTCTCTTCCTAGTTCAAACTCAATAGAAGGTATAGGAGAGTCAACTCTTGGCTCTTGAATTTCAGGACTAGGAGTTTCGGTTGGAGATAAGGGAGGTGTCTCTTGTCTATCTCTTGAAGCAGATGGACTTGTAAAAATTGAACTTCGAGCTCTAGCTAAAAACCTTCCCCTAGAATCTCTAGCTCTATGCATGTCATTTTTTATTTTATCTTCAAGTCAAGTTAAATAGTTCTTTTTCTGATCTTCCAGTTCACTCTAGGTGCAAGAAGAGAGCATACTCAAGAATCTATTAAATCAATAACTTTCTCCTTTCTGATCCTCCAGATCACTTCAAAGTGCAAGAGGAGAGCATACTTAGATAGGCTATTAACTTCTTTCCTTGAAACTTTTTATATTTTTTTTCTTCTAAGAATATGGCTACTTAATTTCACTTCCCCAGCAACGGCGCCAAAATGTTTAGTCAATTTAGTGTTATCTAAATTGCTAGTATTAATTGTCAACCCGGGGCTCGTAAGCTGATGAAGTGAAGGTGTACTATATGTACTTAAGTAACCTCTTAGAGTTTTTCTTATCGTTGGGGGTGTTGTTGTGGTTAATTATGTTCCTAAGATGGAGTGATAATTTATAAACAAGTGAGTGATGGTGTGTGTGTAGAGTGAATTCTAAATGAGTGAAAGTGTGTGTTTAGTGATCTCTAACTACTTTCTTGAAAGGAATAAGTGAACTGAAATAACTTGAAATAAATTTGAAAGCAAATGACCACTTCCAATGGCACTAGACACCGTTCAAGCTGCTGCTAATAAAAGAAAAGAAAGTCACTTTTAAAACCCAAAAATAAAGATTATCTCTCTCTAACTCGATGCTTCAAAGCACATGTACTGTGTAAAGCACGGATAGAAAGTAGCTTAAGTTGAATTAGAAAAGTGAGAAAATCTGCTTGAAAGACTAATGATAATGGTTTGCTCTTTCTAATTCTCTACTTCAGCCATATGTACTATGCAAAGTATGATTAGAAAGTAGTGAAAGAATAGTCTAAGAAGCACTTAAAATCAAAACTCTACTTTAAATACTAGTGGTAATATTTTGCTCTTTCTAACTCTCTACTTCAGCCATATGTACTATGCAAAGTATGGTTAGAAAGTAGTGAAAGAATAGTCTAGAAAGTACTCAAAACTAACTGCAAGTTAGTGATATTCTGATCTTAAAAGATAACAGTTTATGATGAAGATCATTCATATGTTAGCAGCTCTTTGAGAAATAAGATTAAAAATCAGCTATAAAAACAAAGGCAGCACTTGAATTTGTCAACTTCAAATACCATTAGTTTGTAAAGCAAACACACACACATAAAAATAAATCCCGGGCTAAAAGAAACCTGCAAAGAAGTAACACTGATCAGCTTGAAAGAAAGGAAAACAAGTAAATGAAACTATACATGCTTAAGGAAATGAATAAGAAAATAAAGAAATACTGCACATAAAATACTTTACAGAGGCTGAGATGAGCAGGGGCCCTCTATTCATTCAGCCACAAGAAAACTCAAAGATCTGGAAACTTCAAAACGGTGCTATGTCTATTCCTCCATTTGCAAAAAGTGTACAAAACAGAGTGCTAGGATAGCACTAAAAAAACAGAGTTCACAATGCTCTTAAATTTAACACAAGTTCAGAAATTACAACTGATAAAAAGTCTGATGAGCGTACGCAGACGCAGCTATTTATAGAGGTTTCTAAGATATCCTACTCGTACAGCTAATTAACTGAAAAACAACAAACTGTCATGTGTATTTATGGTCCCTTGACACATCATACGGCTGCGTGGATGAGTTTAATGGCTCTGTCGTCATGGGTAATGAATCCCATGTTGGATCATGTCCCCTGCCACCTGTAGAATGTGGACAAATCACCGTTTAAGATGACGTGACCAAGCAGCTCACAATCACCGTTAAATAGCCTTGAGTTGACCGTAACTTGACCAGCTTTGACCATGGGCAAAGATGACGTGGATGGCTGGAAAAATGGGATAGGAACCTCGAGCACGTTGATACCTAAGTGCCCATGTGGCTCATCTGGCAAACCGACACGTGGAACATTGCGTTTAACAAAAAGGCTGCAGGATCTTCAGATAGCTGCAGGATCATCAGATAGCTGCGGGATTCCTGCAAGTAAGTCAAAATCTAAACAAATAGTCATTCATTAGCAAAACTTGCTTGATCATGCTTAATGACACCTAATGTAATGATCTGGGTGGTTTTATAGTGAAAATGAGGCAAAAGTGAAGAAAAGATAAGGAAAAACTGAGGAAAATGGTAGACAAGTAGGTGTAGAATAGAGGCTCTACAGGTATCATTCACTCACTGGTACTTTTTCAAGAGCATCTCCTCAACCAATTGAACATGAGATATCAACTGGTAATAACGGAACTCAAGCGTTGAGCATAGAAGAAATTCTTATGATGTCTGGTACTATTCCAAATCCGCAACCTCAAGGTAGTCAGTTATCGCTTGGGGGGCAACCCCAAGGTAGTCAGTTACCACCTGGAGGGAAACCTCAAGGTAGTCAGTTACCGCCTGGGGGGAAACCTCAAGGTAGTCAATTACCACCTGGGGGGCAACCTCAAGGTAGTCAGTTACCACCTGGGGGGCAACCTCAAGGACAGTACATACCTTTAGGACAGTACATACCTCAAGGTCAACCCCAGACTCAGTACATACCTCAAGGTCAACCCCAATTTCAATATATACCTCAAGGTCAACCCCAGCTTCAGTACGTACCTCAAGGCTATCAACCTCAAGGTCAGTGCCCAACTCAAGGTTCCCAACCACCTTTTGGTCAACCATTTGTACAAGGAGCTATAAATGTACCACTTAATTATCAGCCCTATGCTCAACTCGGTTATGGTCCTTCATATGCTCAACCTTTTATGGGTCCATACCCCAGAACGAACATGGTGTGGGATCCATCTCAAACTCAATAGACTTTGCAACCCAATGTGTAGTTATCAAGTCAACCTAGACAATCTTTGTTTTCTGGTCTAATCCAGCAACCTGTCCAGCCTACTGTTCAAACTTCTACACCTGGTGTAGTTGATCAGCCTGGGCCTAGTTCACCTCGAACTCCGCCTCAAACTGCTGCTGCAACTACTGCAGCTTCTGTTCAACCTACCACGCCTGTTTCTAGAGTATCGGTAGCTCCGATTTCTACTGTTCCTGTGTCAATGCAAACTCCTCAAGCCTCTTTACCACAGTCTAGACTTACAGTTTAGACTTCGGTTCAGATGCCTGTAGGACAAGCTGGTCCAAGTACGGTTGTCACAAGTCAACCGCAATTTATTTATCAACCGTACCAAGGACAGTACCAACTCAGTCCTACTGTATAAAACCCATTTTATCAGTGTCAACCGTACCCTGGATATACTTATCAACAACCTCAAGAACCCCAGTTTGGTCCAGTTAATCTTGGTTTTCCGGGAGGTTATAATATTCCTAATGCAAATCCAATTCCAGGTTATCTTGGATATTCTCCTCCTAGGGCTGGTCTTGTTACCCAAGGTTGTCGTGACCCTAACCGTCAGTTACCATTCATTGCAACTTTGGACTTACCTAATTTGTCACACCTTACGAACGATTCGATTTACTATCTTCCGTATTGGACGCCTATGCCTAATAAGTTGCCCAGTGATATCCCGAAGTTTGAGGGTAAGTCAGGAGAAGATCCGTCAAATCATGTGATGACTTATCACCTCTGGTGTGCATCTAATTCCATTATTGATGATTCAATTCACTTACATCTTTTTTAACGAACTCTGATTGGTCTTGCTGCTGAATGGTACATTGAGTTACCACGAGGCTCTTTTTATAATTTTAGTCAGTTAGCCACTTCTTTCTTAACTCATTTTAAGAAAGAAGTGGCATGGAATTGTTAACTTCATTAAACAATCTACGTCAACATATATTTCTGATCATATCCATGAATAGCGACGTAGAAGGCGTTTAGTGAAAGTTTTTATTCTGGATCAAATTTTAGCGGAATGGTTTGTTAAATCATTATTACCTAAAATCACTGAAGATGTAGCTAAGGCAAGAGTTGTTATTGAAGATCAAGTAATTTCTCAGGCTCAGTACCTTGACCTCGTTTATACGTAGTCAGGTACTTTACATGAAAAAATCCAAGACCTTCCAAAACACAATCAAATAACTGCAGCTTTGTCAGGGTCTCATGCCGCTGATGGTATGATTGGTTCAGTTAGTACCAAAGGCAAGAAGAAATCTTCAAAGAATTCTTCTCCTATTATAATTTTACCAGATTCCCCGATAGGAGACTCTTCCGCTAAAATTCCTGTCGATATCCATGTTGTAGAATCATCTACGGCAAAATCAAAATCCGGTGGTAAAAAGAAGGGGAAGAAGAAAAATAAACAAAACTCAAAAGTGAAAACAGATAAAAATGAATCTACTGTTGAGAAACATAAACCTCGCTATCCTTGTCTCATTTGTGACGAGGAGAATTTTACAAGAGGCTGCCCACATCGAGCAGAGGTTTCGAAAATTGTCAAAGGTTCTCAAACACCTGTTGTCTTGAAGGATCCTTTTCCTAGCCAAGATAGTAAGATGATCGGTTCTTCCTCAAATGCCTCAGAAGAACCCATTATGATGATGTCTCATGTCAGGATTGCGACGTGATCACAAGATTATGGTAGTAAAAATCTTGTTGGTGGTAAAGAAGCAGAATCTTCTAATTCAAACCCATCAACTACAACTCCTCCTGATTTTGATCCGCTACAGATCGAGAAACCTAACCCTGACTTAGTAATCAAACTTCCTGCTAAAGGTATACTTCAAAAATCAGCTTTCAATCCACATGCGAGAGCTGCTCAGAATTATAACATTGTTGAAGACTTAGCTATTTCCCCTTCAACAATGTCGGCTTTGGAGGTGTTGCAATCATGCCCAGCATAGCGTAAATTACTATTGTCGGCTATAGGAAGTGTTGATATTTAGGATTTGAACCTAATAATCTTTGATTTAGAGAATAGTACACCCCACCTACCTCATCAAATGGCTTTCCAAATTCCAGTGTTAGTCAAAAACAGACCTTGCTTTCGGACTGTGATTGATGAGGGAGCTTCTACGTGGATTATGTCGATCCAGTGTTCGAGATCACTTGGTTCTCCTACACTCAATCAATCTCTGATGATTCTAAATGCTTTTGATGGCTGAGGGTTCCATCCTTTTGGCATTTTGGAGGATTTACCTATAGGGGTCGAAGGAAAAACTGTAAATCTAGATGTGGAAGTGGTTGATTCCCCTCTAGATTACAACATTCTCTTGGGTCGCAGTTGGTCTTATGCTATGACTGTTATTGTTTCATCGGTCTTTCGACTTATCAAGTTTCCTCATAATGGAAAGATCATCACGATAAACCAGCTGACTTATTTTCATCCGACCCAGCTTCTTCAGATAGTATTTAGCATGTCGGTAAAACAACTATCCCTTACAAGGATGTTGGGGTAGGTTTGATTAAATATTCTGGTTTACTAGGAACCTTTTCCTTTCCTCCTCCTAACATATCGCCTTCTATTGCAACTATTCATATGATTTCATTGGACACTATTGCTTCTGATGATCCTTGGATTGTACCTTCCAATGCTGAGGTGGATTCATTTGGTAATGCGATGCCTTTGAGTCCCTTTGAAATTGCATATCAGGTTGTACAGTCGTTTTCTTACTCTTGTTCAACTGAAATTGATCCAATAAATGTGGTCCATGGGGAATCACTTTTGATATCAACCTCAGCTTCAACAACATTTTCTCAGCCTATTCATACTAATGAGCAGATTCGTGAACTTTTGTCTATTGATGATTTACCATGGGAAAATCTTCATCATCGATCTTCGTTTTTACCTGAGCTTGATCATTTTGAAAATGATTTTTCATCTATTTTTGCCACTGACTATGTCAAAGAACCACAGAATCCATTACAACATCCTGATTCTGAGTTAAATTTGGGAAATATTTCTTGAACAGTTCGTATTGACATTTCAGTTAAGCCTGGAATTATTGAAAACATTCATATAGGTGATTCCTGTACGGACGATGAAATCCAAACTTATAAAGCCCAATTTCAAGAATTCCGCGACGTGTTTGCCTGATCATATGAAGAAATGCCAGGAATCGATCCATCAATTGTTGTCCGTGAAATTAAAACTTACCCGGATGCCAAACCTATCCAGAAACGTTTGCGCCAGATACACCCGAGAAAAGATGCTGCTATTAAAGCTGAAGTTGAGAAATTATTTCGTGCAGGTTTCATTTATCCAATTCCTTTAACGGATTGGGTATCAAATATTGTTCCTGTTAATAAAAATCAAGGAACGATAAGAATATGTATCGATTATAGGGATATTAATCGAGCTTGTCCTAAAGACAATTATCTAACCCCCTATATCAATCAAATTATAGATGATTGTGCCGACGGTGAAATGTTCTCCTTTATGGATGGTTTTTCCGGTTACAATCAAATCAACATACTCCTTGCTGATCAACCTAAAACGACTTTCATTTGTCCATGGAGGAAATTTTCTTATTGCAAATTACCTTTTGGATTGAAGAATGCTGGAGCAAATTTTCAAAGGGCTATGTCTTACGTATTTCATGACATCAAGCACATTTTGCAGCCTTATCTCGATGATTTCCCTGCACATTCATTACGTAGAGCCGATCATCTCACTCATTTACGAGCAATATTTATGAGATGTAGGCATTATCGAATTAGGTTGAATCCACACAAATGTGTATTCTGTATAGAAATAGGTCATTTACTGGGATTTTTCGTTTCAAAAGCTGGCATTCGTGTCGATCCCTCGAAGGTTGAAGCTATTGTCAAATTACCTCCTCCTTCGACTCTTCGCCAACTCCAAAGTTTGCAAGGGAAAGCAAACTTTTTACGTCGTTTCATTCCTAACTACGCTGAGATAACGAAAGGTTTTACTAGGTTGTTGAAATAGAATACTCCATTCTTTTGGGATGAGATCGCTAACAAATCTTTTGATGCACTTAAACACGCGTTGACCCATGCACCGTTATTGCATCCTCCCAACTACAACCAAGATTACTTTTTGTACCTCGCCGCTTCTCATTTCACCATTGGGATGGTCTTAGTTCAGGAAGATGAATTCAACTGTGAACATGTGATTTACCATCTTAGTTGAACTCTAAATCTGACTGAGCTTAAATATTCGCATGTGGAGAAATTGGCCTTGGCAGCTGTTCAAGCTATCCAAAGATTTCGTCACTACATCTTATTATGCAAAACCATAGTAATTTCTAACTGTAACCCTATGATGTATATCTTGACCAAACAATTGCTACGGGGCAAGTATTCCAAATGGATAGTTATCCTACAGGAATTTGACTTGGAATTTGAAAAATCCAAGGCAAAGAAATCTTTGGTTTTTGCAGAACTGATGTGTGATTGCCCGCATACTGATACTGGAACTGTTGCGAAAGAGCCCATTGTGGACGAATCCTTGTTTCTTATCAGTACTCTTGATCCATGGTATGAAGATATTATTGTTTATCTCCAAACCCAATCTTTTCGGCCTGAAATCTCATGATCTCAGCGACGGAAAATACGTTTCCAATCCCAACAATACAATATTATTGGAGATACACTCTATTGTCGTGGCGCTGATTCTGTTTTCCGACGTTGTCTAACTCATAAATAAGCTGAAAAGGTTCTGAATGATTGTCACTCTGGAGCATGTGGTGGTCATATGTCTGGGTATGCCACAGCCCAAAAGATATTGCACACTGGTTATTTCTGGCCATCCTTATTCAAAGATTGTATCTATGCAGTCCAGAAATGCCACAATTGTCAAATTTTTTATCGTAAGATGCGTGCTCCACCCGCTCCTCTCCACCCTATAATTGTTGTCGGTCCTTTCGCAAAGTGGGGTATCGACTTTATTACATGTAACCCTCACTCGGCCAGGGGGCATGCGTATATCATCCTAGCGGTAGATTATTTTACTAAGTGGGCCGAGGCGATGCCTACATTTTCGGCAGACAGCAAAATTGCTACAACTTTCATTTTCAATCATATAATTTCTAGATTCAGTGTTCCTCAAGCTATTATTACTGATCATGGAAGTCATTTTCGAAACATCATGATGACTGAACTGACAGATCAACTTGGCCTGCGTCACAATAGTTCTACTCCATATTACCCACAGGCTAATGGTCTGGTTGAAGCTATCAATAAAGTTCTAGTCACTATGATCCAATGAATCATCGGTATTCATAGGTAGAATTGGCATAACATGTTATTTTCAGCACTTTTGGCATATCGACCCTTAGTAAAAACATCAACTAGTTTCACTCCTTTTCAACTGGTTTACGGTTTGGAAACAGTGTTACCCATTGAATGAGAAATTCCGTCATTGAAAATAGCCATAGAATTACTCCCAGCCACTTCCAAAGAGGAGAAACATTTGTTGTACTTAGCTCAGCTAGATGAGAATTGACGTAATGCTGCATTAGCAATCGAGACTCATGCAAAACAAATAAAAGCTCAGTACGATCAAAATGTTACACCTTGTAATTTTTCGGAAAGAGACCTAGTCTTACTATACGATCAAGCAAATGATAAGCTAGGGGCTGGAAAATTTGTACCTATGTGGCATGGTCCTTATATTGTTAAGTGAAAGCTGGCAAAAGGGGCCTATGAATTGGTAGATTTTGATGGTGTCTCTTTGGGTAAACCCATAAATGGGCTTTATCTGAAGAGATATCATGCTTAAATTTGGTTGGAGATTTTCGTTAGATTAGTCTCTTTCTAGCTAGTGTGTTTTAGATTAGAAAAGTATGCCTAGTTTAGAGAGTGATTTTATCATTATTCCTGCTTCTCTTGATTTTACTCTTGATATTGCAGATGTCAACGTCTCTTCAAACATACATTGGTTTTGCTAATGGTGCTTGTCGTAATACACAGAACATTTCTTCCGCAGCTTGGGTTATCTATTAACCCTCTGAGGGTTATCTATTCACCCTCTGATGAGTTAGTATCTATGCATGGGGTAAGCCTCGGTCAAACAATGAATAACATTGTAGAGTATAGTGCAGTGATTGAGTTATTATCTGAATCCATCTCATTTGGGATTCGGAGTTTGATTGTTAGGTTAGATTCTGAACTCATTGTATTACAGCTTAACAGGGTGTATGCCATTAGAAATCCAGTGTTATTAAGATTATTTTTGAGAGTTCGTCTCTTGGAACATGAATTTGATTACATTGAATATTAGCATATTCCAAGATATTTAAATACATTAATAGATGCAGTTGCTTCTCGTATGATAAATAGACATTTGCAATAATCAAAACAGTAAATTTAAAACAAATTCAATAACATGTTACACAAGATAGCTAGTAATAGTGATATATCATAACATAGAAGTGTGTCAAATATACATCGTCTTTGATCATAGGTTGAAAAACACCTTACAATCGGCAAAAATGATAGTACAAAAAGACATAAAATGTCATGTGAGTCTACAAAAGCGATCATCCTATCCCTAGTGATGATCACGATAAGAAACCACTACTTGGGCCACCTTACAAAGGAACCTCCTAAAAGGTCCTAGGACCCAAATCACATATCGCTGTAACCTAAGTGGAATATCATCTTTGCTAGTCTCTGGAATATTTGCTATCAAACGCTCTAGATGATTCTCCAATTCGGTCAGGGTCTCTGTAGATTGGTCCTGTGGGGTCGGTACTGCTGCAGCTAGGTGTCTCCTCTCATAAGGCTGGAGAGTGGTTGGTCGTCATGGACCCACATCTGCATTTGAAACTTTTTATTATCATTTTTGGATGATTTAAAAAACAAAAAATTAGTTAAAACTTAGAAAGTGTTGAAAATTATTTTACCTTAATCATCCCACTGCTCTTCTGGTGGAAGAATCATGTCTGGGTCACCACGATAATCCATCCCAGCATATGGAAAATCCTGAATCACAAAAATTTGGTTCCTCAACCAACAAAAATACTCAGGCAGAAATCGAACAACCTCTGAACCCTCCTCAGGATGACGAGCCATCACTGCAACCCAACGCATTATCCTAGGCTCTCGAGGAAGACCAGCCTCAACAGAAAGTTGTTGTGGGACCAACATAGGGACCCTCTCTAGACCAAAGCTCACAACTAGGAAAGTGTATCTAAAGTTTTTTAGTTGTCCGTTCTTTGCTCTAGTTAGTTGGCCTTTTACATTCGCCAACACAACCTCGCACCAGTTGAAGATGGTACCTCGATAACAGTCTATTGTCATTCGCATTTGGGATCCAGTAGCTACATGCAATGCTGCACTCCCGCATAGTCTGGTGACAGTGAACGCAATAACCTTAAGTTCAGGATGGGTGATAGTTTTAATATCGATCCGTTTGTCCTCTGTTTGATCATTGCAAAACTCCAATCAGAGACTAGCAACAAACTGACCACCTGGCCTAGTCCCGAAAAGAGATAATCGTTCACCTCTCTTGGGAAAACCAGTCAAAAAATATATGTCTTCTAGCTCACTTTCGAGCCGGTGGCCACCAATCATGAAACACTGGTCCTGTATGTTCTACCTATCTACCAGCCATTGCAAGAAGTCTACTTGGGCCCTCATGCTGGGTATGGCCCAGAATTTAAACAGTCTGCATGCTCTCAATGCATCCAATGTGGGTAGATGATTTATTACGGCAAGGTCCACATCCTCATGCTCGTGTTCCCGCCAAATAAGCATTTTGTATGTCCTACAATGCAAAAAAGATGTATTAGAACAATTTAGTTCAATAATTTTTGGGCAGAAATGGAGAAATTTGAAATTTTAAAACCCATTTTGTGGGGTCTGCACCCAATGGTTACAGACAGTGCGTATGTCTGCACGTGTTGTAAGCAATAGGTGTGGACCCATGACTTTTTTCTTTGTAGAAAAAAATCAAGGTCCGCAGGCGCTGCATGTTGCGCCCGTGGACCCCCGTGAGCGTTTTTCTAAATCAAATTCTCCTTAAAAAATCAATTTTAAAGCCTAAAAACGAAATGTAAATGGTTGAAATGCAAGATAGGGATGATTTGGATTATCTGGAGTTGATGGTTTTCGATTCCAAAGGACGGATTTTCCGCAATCTTCACAGGAAGTTTCTTACCCAAAAGCTCTCACTTCTCATTCTGAAGTCAAACGGTAAAAATGAATTTACAAAAGCCATTTTTATAAGATTTTTTGAATAAGTGAATTTTTAATTTATTTATTTTTCACTTTAAAAAGGTAACTTTTTGATGCATTTTTATTTATCTTAAATAGGTATGAGTAATGTTTTGAGTTTTTGTGCAGAATATTGGATTTTTCGAGGAAAATTGACAATTTTCAACAAAAAGAGTACTTTTTTCACTTTTTCAGACTCTCCCAAAATTTACGAAAAAGCGAAATATTGGAGTCCTCTTTAAGCTCTTTTCTGACTCGTAAAATGAAAATATTGCCGAGTTTTTCCCTTTTAAACTCGTTAAACGGAATTAAAAAGGCGATCCACTTACAGCGCTTTTCTGACTGTATAAACATGAAAATATCGTCGGACTTTTGTCATTTCAAGTTCGATATTGGTTATAAAATGACGTGTCTTCGATCGCTTTTTTACTTTTTCAGATCGGAGCCACTAATTATGAAAAGTACTCCTTGATCGTAATGGTCAAGTGGTTCTCTCAAGTATTATTTTATACTTTTTCGGGCTTGGGGGACACAAATTTACGAAAAAGGACACCCATGGAGTTTCCTTAAGTTTTTCTTCTGACTCCCTAAAATTGAAAAACACTGAGTTTTTCCTATACTGGACTCATTAAAATTTAACAGTAAAGGACCTGTTCAGTTTTAAATGAGAACGAACCACTCCTTCTTAGGGTTCGAATTTTAAACTAAGTTGGACTCATCCGAAGGATGAGCTTATAAATAAGCAAATGTTATCCTCCTCAAGCTTATTTTTGAGCTTATAAATAAGCAAATGTTATCCTCCTCAAGCTTGTCAAAAATAAAGAGGTAATTTCCAGAAATGGTGGGGGAAAAGAGAGAAAAATGAACCTGTTTGTTACACTTTGTGTTTTAAAAAAGCAGTTAACCACTCTTGAACACGAATTTTTGTTCACCTGGGTTGGGAAATCCTTTGCCTAACAGTTAATCAAACCATATTGAAAGTCTTCAGCCAGTTTCTAGGTATTAGCTTTGGGTCAATTGTCACCAAACCATCTGCAGTGTCGTTATGTGTTCAAGAGGTCAGTTGAAACAAACCATTCATATGCAAAATATATGTCATCCATTTTGACCATCGCTAAGTCAGTCCTTGCCAATATATTTCTTCAAAACTTGATCTATGATTTCGTGTTGTGGGCTTGCCTACAACGGATCACTTTCTATCAACTTCAGCTCATTATCTAGAAAGTTGATCTAGAAATCGTCAGTACCTTGGAATCTGCATGCCCTAATGGTAGGTTTCTCGCCTTCGACGACAGGTTGCATCATTGACCTTCGATCAAAGGATTCTATGACATGTTCGACATCAGCTCATCTATTCACATTTCATGGATTGTATTGAGTACTTTGAGAGCCATTGACAATACTGGTGGTTTCTCTCACACTTGTTAACAATTCACATCATTGACTGGTAATCAAGTGGTTTCTACCATGTTCGACTTCGACACATTCATTCACATGGATAGAATCGTACTAGTTCGGGAAGCAGAAATCAAGACCCTGGATCTAGTTTCTACCCTCTAGGCTGCGAGGAATTTTGTTATTCATTATAAAGTGGACTATTCATAAAACAAATGGATGCGCCCATACTGTGTCTACATATGTCTATACTCGTGATGTATTAAAAAATTATTCCTGTATCAGATCAGTTTAGTTATTTTTCCAGTCAGTTTTGATTTGAGTATGGGAATGCCTACCTCAGCGTTGATATGTTCACGTATATATATTTTGCATTGAATTTTTTTACAAGTTCTGACTGGGGTGTCCACAGGATGATCCTTGAAATGATAAAGTACTTCACTCTTCTTAGATGACAAATTCTATCTTCATCCATTACAGACTTCGCACTTTAGGGGGAAATATTTTGCACAAAAATTGTCACCTTGACATTCTACAATCTGTGTGAGTCCATTATCACTCATACTTTCCTCCTTTGCAAGTCTTAAGCCTCAGTTCCTCATATCAAGCCTTGAAAATAAGAGAAATCCCTCAAAAGTCTTTAAAACTCTGGTTCTGCACTTTCTCTTAGCATTAATTGCGGTCCCACACCTAATGGTCATGTCCCTTGCGCACCTGACCGCTCTGTCTCTGTGTTATGGGTGCGGACCCCTGTAAAAGTAAAAAAGGTGCAAGTATATTCTGAAAAGCTCACTTTGAGTCATTTCTAGAAGCTTTTGCAAGGAATATTGAGGTGACAAGTTCGCTCCTTTAAGGTTCATGCATCCCATACCTTAAGGAGCTAACCCCTTGATGTGAGGAGCTTATCCCTTTGAAGGAGGACTCTATCCCTTCATAGGTGGACCTGTAACCTCCTTCCTTTGCACTATAAAATGAAGCATTGGGTTGGTTACTTGAGAGGTTGAAAGTTGAATATTTTTGAGGTGAAATGCTGCTGGAACTTAGTCTTCCTAATTGAGCTTTTGTGAGGAGAGATTACATACCTCTTTGATCTCATTTGGAAGAGTGTGAGGCTTGTCAAAGTAAAGGAGATTCCTGTTTCGGACCCTGGGAAGAGCTTGTACAACATCAAGGCACCAAAGGTTGTAAGGTTCTTCTATTTCAAAGTTAATACAAATAAGTTTATTTTTCTCAATAAGCTGTGTTTTATGGTTTATTTTATGGATTCCTTGATCACCATAATGAACATGATTTATGATATTAGCTATGCAAGTGTTATTTGATGTGTGCTTGTTTGTGATTGCAGGTTCTCAAAAGGAAACTCTTTCGGACGGTTGAAGGATGGCTGCTACAAAATAGCGTTGGACTTAAGGTAGGGTCTAAACATCTCTATAGTTTTAATTAATGAATCGCAATATGTTTAGAGAAAGATAGATTTGCTTGTCTGTTTGTTGCTAGATATATTTTGATTCTAGGGAGATAGGCCTTGTCCACAAGATCGATTTATCCGGCCAACAAGACCCAGTTGAGATAAGATGATGGGACAGTGTACTATCAGTTGCAGGAATATTCCATTGAGGATATCTCTTGCATGCAAAAGGAATTCATTCCCTGAGGATTGCGCAGTTATTTCTGAGTTTTGGTGAGTTGTGTGAGGGGCCAATTCACACAGGTGGCAGCATTGGACCCTAGGAGAAACTACGCAAGGAAATAGGAGGCTTGGAGGATTGGAGAAAGGCATATGTTGTGTCTATTCAGTCTGTGAGCTGTATTGAGGGATTGTACTAAGAGTTGGATAGCTTGTGAGCTAAAGCTTTGTGTAATCCAGAAATATTTCCACTTGTATGATAATACAAAGATCAAGATTTTTAGCTGAGTCTTTCCCTAGAGTATTCTTTTGTGTTCATGTGTGATTGATTTCTCATTCTTTTCTATATGTGTTCTATTTGATCTTGCTCAAAATTGATTAAGCTTCCGCAATTTTTTTTGTAGAAGTAGATCAAGTATTTTTCTTTAGTATATTGCATTATTAGGCAATCTACAGTGAGAATTTCTACATGGTATTGGAGCAAAGGTGATCAAAGCGAAGAACAATATACAAAGAAGGGAGAAGTTTGAAGTTTGAAGTTCCTGATTATAGAATTTTAATTCTTATCACATCTCAAATTTCACCAATGGAGTTCAACGGTTTAAGACTCGAGTATGCCCTTGATGGCAGCTCGAATTATATAGCGTGGAAGGATCGCATGGAAGCAATATTAGAGGACAACGGTTTGAAGGACTCCATTGATCAAGAAGTCCCCAAGAAAGCAACTAATGCTACAGAATTTGCGGAATGGAAGAAATGTGTGGCTAGGGAGAGGAGAATCCTTCTGGAGGGAGTTCAAGACCACATAGTCTCGAGTCTCCATGGGAAGGAGACACCGTTTTCAATGTGAAAAACATTGAAAGATCTATATCATAACAACAACGATCAAAGGAAGCTGGCACTGAAATACAAGCTTTGGAAAATCAAGTGTGAAAAGGGCGACACGATCTCTACATATCTGAACAAGCTCACCACCTGCAGGGATGAGCTTGGAAGTGTAGGGATCATGACAACCGATGATGACATGGTGAGTCTTGCTCTCCTCAGTCTTCCTAAGAGCTGGCATAGCTACCAAGACTCGGTAAATGGAAGAGAGAAACTTCCAGATTGGGAATGACTTTGGTCGGATCTGATGCAGGAGGAGATAAGAAGAAGCACTAGAGATGGATCTTCATCAAAGCAAGATGATGAAGAAAATATAGCCTTAGCGAGTAAGGCGAGGAAACGGAAAGGGAAGGTGTCCCATTCCAAATCTAGCTCTTCCCATGGTGGGAAGAAGTTTGACAAATCAAAAGTGAGATGATTTCATTGTCATGAGGTGGGCCATTATGCTACGAATTGTCCACAGAAGAAATCCAAGAAGGGATCCTCGAAGGGATCAGATGGTGAGGCACTGGCCTCACAGTTTGAATTGGATTTCTCTCTCATCGCATGCATGGTTTCATCTATGGTGGGATGTGTTTGGTACCTAGACAATGGAGCTTCATTCCACATGACTAGTGACAAGAATCTTTTTAGTACCTTGGAGGAGAAGGATCTCCAGATGCGGATCGAGATGGGCGATGATGGTAAGTACTGTGTTTCAGGTGAAGGTATGGTTGTGTTTCAGAGGGAGAATGGAGCTCCTCTCAACTTGACTAATGTAAAGTATGTACCAGGTCTGAAGAAGAATCTTGTGTCTGTTGCTATGTTGGGAGACAAAGGCTATGATGTAGTCTTTAGTAAAGGAAAGGTATTCCTGAGGCATATCGGCACTGGACAGACCAAGAGGATTGGGATTCGAGTTAAGAATCTCTACAAGCTGGAGGTAGATGACTGTGCTACATTGAGTTCCAAAGCAGAGTTGGTGTAGAGCCAAGATGTTGGCGTGGCATAGAATATTGGGCCACTTGCACCATGGGGCCTTGAAGATCATGTAGCAAATTTCTACCAAACTTCCTAAGGAAAAACTGGAGCAGACAGATACATGCAAAGGTTGTACCCTGGGTAAGTATGTGAAATCTTCCTTTTAGGATTGAGACAGTAGAGCTAGAGAAATCCTGGAGTGAGTTCACACAGATATGTGTGGACCATTCTCTATAGCCTCCATCGCTAAAAAAAGGTACTATGTTATTTTTACTGATGATTTTTCTCGTAGATGTTGGATCTAATTTATGCAGAAGAAGGATCAGACCTTCTCAAGGTTTTTTGAGTTTAAAGCCTTGGAAGAGAAAGAATCTGGAAAGAAAATAAAAGCCTTGCATAGCGACAATGGTGGAGAGTATGTCTCCCAACAGTTTAAGGACTTTTGCGCAGTAGAAGGAATTAAACGGGAGTTGATGACACACCATAACCCACAACAGAATGGGGTGGCCGAAAGGAAGAATAGATCGATTGTGGGAGTAGCTTGAGCGATGTTGCATGACCAAAGCCTACCACTTCATTTGTGGCTGAGGCCTGCAATACAACATTATACTTGCAGAACAGAATCTTGCACCGTATACTGGGGATGAAGACACCAATGGAAGAATTTTCCAGGAAGCGACCAGATGTGAGTCACTTCAGGATCTTTGGATCATCGGTTTATTTACATGTGACCAAATATGGCCGGAAGAAGCTAGATCCAACAGCTGAGTTGGGGATACTTGTGGGGTACACTGATACACCCCACAACTATCGGGTGTTCTTGCCTACCAGTCAGAGGATAGTGGTACGCAGAGATCTAAATTTCGATGAGCAGAAATCCATGCAAGTATCACTTAAGTGGGAGCTCAAGTTGCATGCAGAGGAGGAACTTTCAGTTCCTAAGGAGGAGGAGCCTTAAACTGATGCGGAGCAACCGCATGCAGAGGATCCGAGAGTGGAGACGTCCACTCATGTTGAGTCTTCCAGAGATGGGCAGAAACGCTCAAGGGACGTTGATAGGTTGATGATGGATGTGCGAGAGAATGTGCGACAACCATCTTCTTAGCGCAGAGAGAGGAGGTCACCTAAGAAGTACACTGGTTACATGGCCCTGGTTGGGGAGTGTGTAGAGACCGAACCTTCTTCATTCGAGGAAGAAGTGCAACAACCAATCTGGGTTGATGCTATGGTGGAGGAGTACGACTCCATCATTCAGAATTTTGTTTGGGATGTTGTCCCAAGACCTGAGGACAAGTTAGTGGTGAGTTCCTAATGGCTTTACAATGTAAAGTAGGCAGCTGATGGCAGTGTTGAGAAACATAAGGCAAGGTTTGTTGCCCGTGGTTTCTCATAGGTCGAGGGGATCGACTACGATGAGACTTTTGCTCCTGTAATAAGGTACTCATCTATCAGATCGATGTTGGCACTATCAACTCAAATGGGTTGGAAGATCCATCAGATGGATGTGAAGACTGTGTTCCTCAATGGGAATATTGAGGAAGAGGTGTACATTGAGCAGCCGGAAGGTTTTGAGACCTTCGATTGTGAGTAGCATGTGTGCTGACTCAAGAGGGCTTTTTATGGGTCGAAGCAAGCACCTCTTTCTTGGCACACCAGAATCGACAACTATTTCACCAGGTTGGGCTTCACCAAGAGTGAAGTAGATACGAACCTTTACCACATCATGGTAGAAGGTAAGCCACTGATCATTGTTCTTTATGTGGATGATCTGATTTTGACAGGTGATGATTAGTTGATCAAGTCTTGCAAGGAGGACCTTGCAAGAGAGTTCGATATGAAAGACATGGGTCTTATGCACTACTTTCTAGGCATGGAAGTGTGGCAGAAGGATGGGGAAGTGTTTGTGTCTCAAGGAAAGTATGCCAATGAGATATTTCGGTGATTCCACATGGAGAAGTGCAAGCCCATGCAAACTCCTCTAGCTGATAACTGGAGGAAGGAGGATGCTACCTTAGGTGAGGTAGTAGCTGCTATTGTTTATCAGCAGCTTGTGGGTTCATTGATGTATCTAGTGAACACACAACCAGATTTGTGTTTTGCGGTGAACCAGCTGAGTCAAGCTATGGTTCAACCTACCAAGTTGTTTTGGAAGGCAACGAAGTATGTGCTTAGATACCTCAGAGGCACATCTCAGTATGGATTGTGGTACAAACAGACAGAGGGAGTGAATCTTCAGGGCTTCACAGATGCAGATTGGGTAGGGAGTCCATCAAACCGCAAGAGCACTTCTGGAGGAATCTTCAACCTTGGTTCAGCTGCAGTTTCTGGTACAGCATGAAACAGAGTTCAGTTGCACTTAGCTCAGCAAAGGCTAAATGCATGGCTGCCAATCAGGCAGCATGCGAGGCCATTTGGATGCGGAAGATTCTAGTGGGATTGTTTGGTCAGAGGATGGATCCAATTGTGATTTATTGTGATAATCAGAGTTGTATCAAACTATCTGAGAATCCAATATTTCATGATAGGTCCAAGCACATAGATATCTAGTATCATCATCTTCGAGACTGTTGGTGAAGAGGATCATGTTGTTGCTGTATGTTTCGATCGAGGAACATGATGCAGATATTTTGACTAAGGCATTGTAAAAATGCAAGAGACAGGATTGGGGTGACTGATAATCCCTTTCTTGTTGAGAGGGAGTGTTGAAAATGGCAACGAGAAGTGCTAAAAATAGCACTGCTATAAATAGTATTTCCAGATACATTCCAATTTTAGTTAGTCCCTGAACTAAAATTGAGAATTAAAATTTGAATTTGATCTTAGCAGTTGGTTGTAAATTAATTAATTAATTCATCTTGAGTTAATTAGTTGTAGAAAATCAAACATGAAGTCTATGTGAAGACATGCAACAGCTTTCCCTTTGATTGAGAAGTTTATCCCTTGATTAAGGAGATCAGGATGAGTTGCACTTTGAGTTGTAATTAGTTAGCTCAGTTAACTGAGTTAAGTCTAGTTAGATTAGTTCCAACAGTTTTTTGAACTGATTGTGAGTTCAGTTAGTTAATGCATGCATGCATGTAACTACTGCACTTCAGATAACTGAATATTCTCTCATAAATAACTCATACATGTCAGTTCAGTCAGAGACCCAGTTGAGATCAGATGATGGGACAGTGTACTATCAGTTGTAGGAATATTCCATTGAGGATATCTCTTGCATGCAGAAGGAATTCATTCCTTGAGGATTGCATAGTTATTTCTGAGTTTTGGTGAGTTGTGTGAGAGGCCAATTCACATAGGTGGCAACATTGGACCCCAGGAGAAACTGTGCAAGGAAATAGGAGGCTTCTGTTCAGTCTGTGAGCTATATTGAGGGATTGTACTGAGAGCTGGATAGCTTGTGAGCTAAAGCTTTGTGTAATCCAGACATATTTCAACTTGTATGATAATACAAAGATCAGGGTTTTTAGTTGAGGCTTTCCCCAGAGTATTCTTCTGTGTTCATGTGTGATTGATTTCTCATTCTCTGTTATATGTGTTCTATTTGATCTTGCTCAAAATTGATTAAGATTTCGCAAGTTTGTTTGTAGAAGTAGATCAAGTATTTTGCTTTAGTATATTGCATTATCAGGTGATCTACAATGAGAATTTCTACATCTGGGAGCTTCTCCCTGGCAACGATCTCTTTGATGAAGGGCTTTTGTTCCTCGATGAACCCTTTCAATGCAATCATTACCATATCTCCATTTGAGATAGTCACACCGATGGAAGCAAGCTCATATTTGACCTGAGACAATCTCATCAGATACAAGGTCACACTTTCACCCTTTATCATATTTTTTGACTTCACATATGGGTCACAATGATGTTGGGTTATGACTTTGAAATCATATACAAAAAAGGGAGGAAAATTGTTGTTGCAGATGCACTCTTAACGAGGGATGAGGATGTGGAAGCATTGCTCTATGTCATTTCTATTATCCAACCTAATTAGATAATTGAATTAGGGGATGAATGGAAGAATGGCGAAGAGGTGTGGACACTCATTTAAAATTTGTAGTAAGATCCTAGTGCATCTGATACATTTATCTAGAAAAATGATTCAGTATGGTACAAAGGTTGATTATATCTATGTAAGAACTCCCAACTCAAACAAAATGATATTTTGGAATTGCACACCTCTCCTGTAGGAGGGAACTTAGGATTTCTAAAACTTACCACAGTGTCAAGAGGGAATTTTTTGGGATGGCCTTAAATATGATATTCAGAATTTTGTGGCAGAATGTTTGGTATCCCAAAAGAATAAAGTGGAGGTAATTAAGACCCCAAGTATTTTACAACCTTTAATCATTCCAAGTTAGCATTGGGAGGATGGCTCAATGGATTTTATCACAGGTTTACTAAAATCTGAAGAAAAGAGTGTCATCATGGTGGTTAGTGATAGACTTACCAAGTATGCACAATTTTGGACCTTATCTCATCTTTTCAAAGCCAATACAATTGTTATTGCATTTGTGGAAAAATTTCAAAAGCTACAAGGAAACCCAAATATTATTGTAAGTGATGTAGATCCCATATTCACTGGAAATTTTTGAACATCATTATTTTCTTGTCTTGGTACTCAATTAAATCATAGCTCATCTTATCATCCTCAATTTGATGAGAAAACTGAGATAGTGATCAAATGTTTGGAAGGATATCTTCATTTCTTTGTATCTGATAAACAAACACAATGTGTCAAGTGGTTAGCTCCGACAGAATGGTGGTATAACACTTCTTTCCACACCGCAATAAAAATGATCCCATTTATGGTGCTTTATGGATATCAACCACCGTCCATCACATCATATTTAAGATACAATTCTAAGTTTCAAGCAATGAAAGATCACATCGAGTATCAACAAGTTATCCAACTCTTAAAGGATAACCTGACTTTGGTGCAGAATCAAATGAAACAATGGGCATATCAACATCACCGTGAAAGAAGTTTTGATGTGGGTGATTGGGTATTTTTACGAATACAACCATACAAACAAATGTCCCTCAAGAAATCTAAGAAGGACAATAAATTATCACCCACGTACTATGGCCCTTATAAGGTGTTACAAAAGACTGATACAATGACATACAAATTGAAGTTTCCTGCATCTTCGTGACTACACCCAGTTTTCCATGTTTCGTGCTTAAACTCCCAATGCAAACTATAGTGCCAAAACTTGACGAGGAAGGAAAAATCATATTGGAGCTTGAAGCAATCACTAAAACAAGAATTTGACAACTACAAAATCGATAAATTCAGAGTATCTCATAAAGTGGAAGAACTTACCATTTGAATATTCCGCATGGGAGGATGAATGTTTCATATAGAAGCATCCGGAACTACTCAAGTATTGAGGACAACACATTTTTGAAGGAGAGGGGCATGTTAAGGACCCTATAATACTAGTGTAGCCCCCATATTGTTAATATTATGCCCCATAGAAGCTCACTATTTTTATTGTTGGGCCCTTACATTATTATTGTTATTTATGCCTTAATTACATTTCAACCGTTTAGACTCTTATATATACCTAGGAGGTCTTATCATTTGAATCATCCATGAATTGTCCATTTATGTGATGTAAAAAGAGGTTTCCCACATGAAGAGGCTTATTTTCAAGTCATTGATCTATCTTTTCTCCTGCTTGTGATCTTGTTACATAACACACTCCCACCCTTCACATATGCCACATGTGCTCATTTCTGTGACCGTGAGCCTATCATATCAAGACCTTGGAACACTGATTTTTTTTCCACTTTCATCTTTCTCTTTACAACTCTTGGTGTTGCGATGATTGGAGCATTCTTAGCCCTTAGTCACTACCTCTTAATACCTTATGACTGAGGTTGGTGACCGAGTGCTTACATACTAGGAACACACCATACTAGAGCTATGAAAAGGCTCGTAACCTTGTTGAGTGTGGAGCCTGGTTATCTTCCTGATTCAGAGGTATTTTTTTTAGCCAGATGTATAGCATAGCAACACTATACACCCCTCCATGCGGGGGGGTGCTGGGGGGTCTGGGGGTTTGACCCCCAAGGGGGATTCAGGGCAAGCACCCCCAAAGATAAAAATAGATGTAAACTTACCTTGTAAAATATTGTAATTTCGTAGTCAATCTAGATCGTTCATTAGGCGGACAATCTAACGGTAGAAGTTATGTTTAAATTAGGTTTTTTTCCCTGCAAGTAAACCCTAGGTTTATATCAGGGAATTGTCTTGCCACTGTGTATTATTATTCTGAGTGAGAAAAAGACAGGAGATTGTGTGAGAGCGAAGATGAAATTACATTGGATCTGTTGTATGTTGTATCTCTTCATTTTGTTGGATAATATAAAGGAACGACTGGTTGTTTCTTCATGGACATAGCCCAAATTGAGTGAACCACGTATATTTGTGTCTCTCTTGTTTTATATGTTTTCTATGTTTGTGATCATACAATATTTTATGTATTCCATTACTCTGTAATATATAATTTTCTAACAAACCTTTGGGTGCTAAACCTTGACACCTTGTAACTTAGCATCATGACCTAGAACTTACATATTGGGAATCCCTCACACTGGAAGCTCATGTTTGTTGTGCATCATAATACGCCAGTGAGTTGGTCAATGTTTATTTTTTTTTCTTTGTTTTCACCTTCTATTGCTAATGTTATATATATATATATATATAGAAATTCTTGGAGATTATTTATAAACACTTATCTTAATTTATCTTCCAAATTTTTGTCTCAAAATTGATAATACTCTTTTGAGAATATATGCTTAAATAGATAAAGTGTATATGTTTTCAAAATGTAAATACTTTGTATTTATTTTTTTTCTTGGGAAAAAAAGCATTTATACCTTCCAATGTTATATTTACAATTGAAAATTTTGAACCTCATCTCTACTAAAAGCCTGGTGAATTTCCACTTTCCAATTATATATTTTATGGTTTTTCCTGTGTTATTTGTACTTCAAGGTATTTCTACTTTTTAATATTCATAGATAGATTTTAATTTTGTTCCTTGAATTTCATTATCATTATGTACGATATAATCTCCAAATACATATATTGTAGTTCAAGCATGGATGTTAATTTCATTACAACAACTAAGTTTTAGGTAATCATTATGTTTTATTGCTCATTAACATTTAAAGGTTTGCTTTGTAGAAACCTTTTATTCCATATAAAGGAGCCTTTGGTGTTTGAAGTGCAAGTTCTTAACGTACTGTGAATCTCTCCTTCGAGTATAATATTAAATTTGAGATAAGAATTACATCCTTAAATGCTCTCAAGGAGTTTATTGTTTTGTAAAATTGGTACTTACTTTGTATTTGAGAAATTTCTATACAAATAATGTATGCTCCATGTAATAAGCTACAAATCCAATAGTTCCAAACCCAACCCAAACGTGCTACAATACATTCATAGTTGTAACTATTCAAAGGACTTTATAAATGAATACTCTTTCAGTGTGATATATTAATACTTAGATTTATCATATAATTCTTTTATAAATTTATTTATTAAGACAATTAAATAGGTAGTTGAATTCCATTCAACAAATTAGGAAGAGCATACATATACAATAAAGGAGTAGATATACATTAGGAGAGAGAGAATGTTGTTTCCCTAAACACATATCATACTCATTATTTGATGAATAAAACTCTTTTATTAAACTAATGTGTGACCATAACATGGATCATACTTAGAACGTTACAAAATAATTATTGTGGGTCTAGGACATGAGTGTATATGTCATGAGGGGTTTAATGTACGATATAGTTACACATACCCAGATGAATTAAAATGGTGGATATTGGTAACATAAAATTTTGACAGGTTATAAATATATGAATGGTTGCACATATTGACATATTTAAGTTTATGATTGTAATACATACTAAAATTTATCATTGCAATCTTTATTTTTTTCAATATTTATGCTTTTAGTTTTTTTGTATTCTGTGTTTCTTTCTTTCCATAATGCCATGTATAATAAAGTTTTGGGGATTTCACTGACAATGACAAGTGACAATCACAGTAAATTGTCAGTTCCTAAGTTCTAGGCTTCTAACCAAGATGGAATCAAGAGAATTGAACCCATTACCTCGGCGATTTCAGGAAATATCTCACATGTTGCTCATGACTACTTGGGATAACCTTAAAGGCTTGTATTGTGTGTATGTTTTGTAGATAAGCTCCTCTTTCTTACAATTTGATCCTAGAATATTTTTTCATAAGTGTGCATGCATTCTTATTTAAGTCAACATGACATCAAATCTTAGGAGGTGATGTGACACTCTAAATGTGTAAAAAAATCATAGTTGTAGGGTAAAATGTGGTAGTGCAATAATCATGAGTTGAAGCTTTTGATTTTGATCATGTTTAATTCTTTTCTCTAACAAAAATTATATTCTATTAATCATTTATTTTTTATTTACATGCATGGAAAAGAGGTTGGAAGCTAGAGGCATTGATGGACTCCACATGTTCCCAAATTACAATATACATAAATATGGCATTTTGATGTCATATCATACCCTCCAAGGGAGATAATATTTCCAGGTCGTGTTCCCTATTTATAACTAACATGTTTATCTATAATGGCAAAAGGAGACTAAAATACTTTTTCTTGATATATAAAAGATGGGGCCAAGGACTTCATCATTAGACCTAAGCATATAAACTAGCTAAATAATTGGAGCCTCAATGTAACTAGGTATACCAATTGCTCATCTCACTTTTTATTTTGGTGAGTCCATCAAAGCTTTGTATGACTCACACATCCTCTTCATGGTAGTTCTCTCCATTGGAGTCTGGATATATCTGTTAAACACACATGGACAGCACAAAAGATGTGAAAGATAAATCAGTGAGTACATTTTTTATTAACATAAGATACACATTTATAGTACAATACGTGACTCTTGGGATTCAGATCCCAAGGTCTCTTGGACTGCTTTTGTCCATTCGAATTCCACACTAACCCTTTAGGATTAGGTGTCCAACATTCCCCCCCTTAATCCGAAGGGTTATGTATGAGTCCAAGAAGAGAGCTGTAATACAAAATGTGCAAAAATGCATGGCAGCACTAGGCTGAATGTGCTCTATGAAATGTTGGTAAAAAAGGGCGGTGGTTTAAGGATGACCACCAACACTGGAACGCTTAGTGTAGTTCTCGGAACTCTTCCAAAACTGGCAAGAAAATGAAGTTTTTTGCTAGAGGAAGTGTTCTCAATCTGTGATGGTTTAAGGATGACCAACAACTCTGGAATGCTTAATGCAATTCCTGGAACTCTTCCAAAACTGGCAAGAAGCTGGAGTCTTCTACTAGGGGAAGTGTCCTCAATTTTGTTCCTGGAATGCTTCCGAAACTGGCAAGAAGCTGAAGTCTTCTGCTAGAGGAAGTGTCCCAGATTGCCAACTGAAGGCATGTTCAGGCATCTTTGTCTCTGGCTACAACTATGAAACTGGTGTGGCAGGTTGTGGCTCAGGCTCGCTTGATGTGGCTTTGAAGCTTGTAGATGACCATCATTTCCCCCCTGTCAGATACAAGGTGAGAAGATGGAGAAAACTCAACTGCAAGACTGTTCAAAACTCTGGAACAAGTTCTGACATGTGTTTGGAATATCTTCTTGGCTGTTGATGCCCATTGCCAAGAAGCGATCTGTTATGAAACCAGCTCACAAAAAGATAGAAAAGAGAGATCCACGCCTTAGAATTCAGCCTCTTCGAGGGGGCAACCTCCTTTACATTACATAAATGAACAATTATTGGATGATACAAATGAAAATACCTCCTTTCTATATATAGGAGTCTAAGTGGTCCCAATACAATCAAAGCCTACATAATATTAATATTGTAGGGCACAACAATAACAATGGTGGGCTTCTATGTGGCATAAAAGTAACAATATGGGCACTACATGGGTACATCAATATAATAAGTGGGTTATACTAATAACAATAAGGGGTTACACTAGTAGTATAGGGGCCTAACATGCCCCTCTCCTTCAAAAAGCGTTGTCCTCAATGCTTGAGTAGTTCTTGATGCTTCTATATAACATTCTTGTCCTCCCATGTGGAATATTCAGCGGGTAAGTTCTTCCACTTGATGAGATACTCTGAAATTGATCGATTTCGTAGCTGTCGGGTTCTTGTTTCTGTGACTGCTCCAGGTTCCAATATGATTTTTCCTTCCTCTTCAATTTCTGGCAATATTGCTTGAATTGGGATCTTTTGCAACTTTTGAATAAGTGGCCATACTTCTTCGTTCTTCTTCCATTCATCCGTTGCTTCGTTTATCCAATTTGGTTGGATAATATAAATAGCACAAAACAATGCTTCCACATCCTCATCCTTGAAGCGTCTTCCCATTCGGTAAGGTCGCCATTTTTTAAGTGCATGTAGTATTGCCAACATTTCCTTCTCATAAATAGCTTGCTTGAGATGTAGCAGTAAAAATACCCAATCACTCACATCAAAACATTTTTCACTACGATGTTGATCCACCTGTTGTTTCATTTGATTTTGCACCGAAGTGGCGTTATCCTTTAAAAGTTGGAGAACTTGATGTTGATGCTCGATATGATCTTTCTCTACTTGAACCTTTTTCTTATTGATATGTCCTTCTATCTTTTGAGGAGTGGTAATTTCTTCCAGTCCTTTACAAGATATGGTCGGATTCATTTCTTGATGCTCGATGTGATCTTTCACTTCTTGAACATTTTTCTTCTTGATGTGTCCTTCTATCTTGATAGTTTGAGGAGTGGTAATTTCATCCATTGAATTACAAGATATGGTTGGATTCATTTCTTCTTTCTCGATGTGATCTTTCACTTCTTGCACCTTTTTCTTCTTGATATGTCCTTCTATCTTGAGAGTTTGAGGAGTGGTAATTCTTGCCAATGCTTTACAAGATATGGTCTGATTCATTTCTTCTTTCTCTGGGGTGGTGTCCTGACGTATATCCTCTTCTTTTGATGTTTCTTGATCCTTTTCTTCCTCCTCTTCGTATTCTATGTAAAATAATTTCTTCTCAGCACACCTATGACCTTTAGTGCATTTGCTATCACAATTGTAACAAAGCCCTTTTTCTCTTTTTTCTTCCAATTGTTGTGGTGTAATCCTTGTAGGTTGTGGAAGGCTGGGAGAAACAACACTTCCATCTTTATAGTTGTGAGGGGTATGCTTCCTGGTTTCCATAATTTTGCTTTCCATTATGTCACAAAGCCCTTTTACTCTTTCCAATTGTTGTGGTGTTGCTCTAAAGAAGGTGTTGCTCTTTATATCCTCATAATGTGCTATCATTTCCTCCGTGAAAATTGACCACGTAACAAGTTTTTTACGAGAAAAAATCCCTTTGTACCATAAAAATTAATCTGGTTCTAAATATGAAGATGCAATACATACCTTTTGTAACAGTTGTACACCATGTATATCAAAATATTGCTCCATCTGAAGTATCCAATTTACCGGATCCTTGCCATCAAACTTCCTCATCTTGCTTTTCCTTGATTTTAGGAGCTCTACTTTGAAACGACTGTAACTATGTACTTTCGGATCTTTAACATCTGAATTTGTGACCTGTAGTAGCCCTCTGTGTCTTCTTTCCAATGCCACAAGTCTGATCCAAATTGGATTCTCCAAGAAAACGTTATGCACAATCTCCCACAGTGACCTGATTATAGACTGGTTCAGTAGAGCGAACTTGTACGACGTGCCACGAGCCACTGTTTCAACCTTTGAATCTAAAACACACATACAAGAAACTACAGTCCGTCCTCTTTCTTCACCTTTTTACGAAATTTCAATCCGATCCTCAGAGAGAGAGTTATGACGATTTTCCCCAGGTCACCTGTTTTGAATGTAATTCAGGAGTCTGCAAAAAGGCCAACTTCCTTAGATAATATCTCCGAAAATATCGCGCTAAAATCTCTGAAATTTGGACCCAAGGTTCAGCGCCAATTCTTCTCAAATGGGTTTTTTTTTGCAACTTCTGAAACATCACAGAAAAAAAGTTATAGCAAAAATGCCACGATGACCTGTTTGGAGCAGCGAAACCCTAGAATCCAAAGCTCTGATACCAAATGTTATGAAACCAGCTCACAAAAAGATAGAAAAGAGAGATCCACGCCTTAGAATTCAGCCTCTTCGAGGGGGCAACCTCCTTTACATTACATAAATGAACAATTATTGGATGATACAAATGAAAATACCTCCTTTCTATATATAGGAGTCTAAGTGGTCCCAATACAATCAAAGCCTACATAACAATAATATTGTAGGGCACAACAGTAACAATGGTGGGCTTCTATGTGGCATAAAAGTAACAATATGGGCACTACATGGGTACATCAATATAATAAGTGGGTTATACTAATAACAATAAGGGGTTACACTAGTAGTATAAGGGCCTAACACGATCCATCCAAGATGAATCTTTGTTCTTGCAGGGTGTTTGTTTCTGAAGCATCTGTGTGAAGAATGGCTGGTTTTATGACAGTGCTTGCATGGATGAAGATCAAAACAGTGATCTTTCAGATGGCCAACTCGGTCACAGTGTTGGAATTTCACAATATGTTGTTGTTGTTGTGGAAGAGGGACAGAATCTGGAACAGCTGAAGCTGAACTGTCATAAGGAGCAGGTGAACTGTCATAAATGAATCCAGCACTCTGAAACTGAATGGGCTTGGCATAGTCTGGAATATGAAAGGACAAGTCCTTGTCATATCCAAGACCAGTTCTATGCTTGTTGTGGACAAGATGTTCCCAAGGTCCGATGATGGGCTTGGGAGGTGCAGACTGAGTTTCTGCATCTGCATGTACACTTGCTGCTTTATTGGGTACTGAATCTGAATGAACTTGAACAATATTGACTTGCTGTTTATGGGAGTCTGCTTCATTGTTCTGAACAGAAACAGGTTCAGAATAATGACTCCACTGCTGTAATTCTTCCTGCTGTAGTTGTGATTCAAGCTGCAAAAACTCTATCTTTTCCTGGGCATTATATAAGCATGTCTGAATTTCTGAGAGAGATTCTTTGCTGATTTTTAATGTGTCATCAACAGTAGATTGTATAAGAGTTTTCATGAACTCTAATACTTCACTGATTCTGGCCATCTGTCTTAATGGAGAAAAATAATATCTACTCACAATACACAGCAATATCCTTTATAAATGTCAGCAAATGATCAGTGTGCAGCATAAAAGATTACAATCAGCTCATGAAGCAGTTGAATCAAGGAAACAATGCACTATAATGATTTTTAAGTACAATGCCACAATTAGGGCAGCAACAACTGCAAACTTGCTTGGATCCTTCAAATACTCCTTCGCTTTTGAATCAGAAATGATGGCTAACAAAACTCCAATAATTATAACACTGTCATGGACAGGACTTGAATACTCATATGCTTTGACAGGGGTACAAATTAATATTCTCTGATCTTGCCACTAGTTTGCTTCAGCATTGGAGATACCAGATTTCTGCTTCTCGCTGGTCCGATCTATTGGCTGGAATGGCTGGAAATTTAGTGAGCTCAACCTGTAGCAGAGTCGGTTTACAGAGGCAAAGTCATTCGGTCTTCTGCACGGAGATCAACGCACAGACCAGCTTATGCACAGTCTCACAGTGAGCAACAATGCATAAAATCCAACAGTTTATTACAAGAAAGAAAGAGATGTTTTCCGTATACAGTGAAAAACGTTTGACAAATAAATTCCCACTGAGAGCTGAGAAGGTAGACTTTATAAAAATAGAACAAGAAGTTCAATTGCTGAGCATGAAGTGTATGATGCAGTGATATTGAAGACAGTGTAATACACCAATGTAATACACCAGAACAGTGCAAAAGAATACAGCCACAATTACGATTTCCCAGGAAGACTATAGGACACTTCAATATCAAAGAATCCAGAATGCTGCACTGAAGAGATAAAAAAACTCGCAAATCATTATGATAAACATTTGGATTTGCTTTACAGAAAAAAAATCCTCTTCACTGATCTGTTATGTAAATATCAAACAACACTGAAAGCCGACTGAATTGTTGATGAAACATGCGAAGCAATAGTCCGAGATGCAAAATTTTGATCAAGAAATCTGCGATTCGGCTCGACAGACGCATTGTTAGAGTTGAAAAAGAAGGTCTGCTTGCCTCCATAGACCGTAATCAAGTTAAGTCCGTCCTCAGTACCATTGATACAACTGTAGTGCCAAGCACCAACGTACCGTCCTCATTTTCCCCAGAGAAGAGTGACAGATTGCATCATCATCCCATGGTTAATGTCATTACCACAAGGAGTAATAACACCGACGACACAAACAAGACTTCAACCCAGCAAAAGAAATTACGCATTACGACTTGGACATAGAGAGGGAAAACGGTAGTGGAATTATAAAAAATAGAGAATTTTGTGTGAGGATCTTCAAGGAACTGCACAAACGGATTTCTGGTGCTGAAACGTTGATTTCTGGCGCTGAAACTTCTATAGTTCACGATGGGAAAAAAAACGTGTACAGTTCACGACCTTTAAAGCATCTGCAGCCATCTTACACAGTCGCACTTGGAGAAGGGGATGAAACCAAATGATACACGGTCACCATCAGACATACGAGCAGTAACAATGGAAAATTTATGCATGCTTTCTTATTTGAAAATACTCAGCGTGGCGTGAATTTCAAGAACTTCCAGGAATAACAGAGAATAGAAAGGCATTCCAAGGCAGCGCAAATAAATCTGGATTTTAATCAACGCAGGCTTCAATGCACTCATAAGACTTAACGCACAAAGAATTCAACCAAGGGATAAACCATCGTACGAATTCGATTGTCCCAAGTCGGCTTCACCGATGTACATTCAACGTTCAAATATATCTACGTCCAGGTGAAAAGAAAGCAGTCCTTCAACAACACAACGACAATGACTTAGATCCTAAAATTTCTTTGGAGCTCGAAGGTGAATCCACAGGGCGCTTCTCGATTCCTCCTCCTCAACATGCGGATGCCAGAATATTATGATACGAAAAGAGCACGCTTCATTTTCTTTGCAGCGCGCTAGATTTTGCAAAATTCGAAATACTGACGTGCTACCTTACAAGGCTTTAGCAGCACCCAGAACAGTGGCTGCTTGCATCTCTTCCCATGATTCAACAGAAAGCAAGGGTGCCAAAATGCTGGGGTTTGGCACTGCAAGCGTTATGCAGAAAAACTGTTCAGGAATAAGATTCACACAGGCTTGCGCATTTCTGGGCGAGGGTGTTTTGCTTACTACAATTTTTAAGCAAAAGTCTCTTGGCTTTCAACTACAGG
Source organism: Pinus tabuliformis (assembly GCA_031772625.1). NCBI lineage: Eukaryota > Viridiplantae > Streptophyta > Pinopsida > Pinales > Pinaceae > Pinus > Pinus tabuliformis. Next base: position 1,103,926,566 of record CM062813.1, read on the forward strand.
TAAGGGCAGTTACAACCCTTACAGAAAGCGAGACAAGCTTTGACAATATGATTACTGAGATGAAGCGCAAATACTATTTATTAGGTGGAAAGCTGGTTGCTGTTGAAGGGACTGATTCTCCTTTGTTTGCATTGGAGATAGATCCTGAGCAAGCAAGAGCAGGATTTCGTTCATCATCTCAGAAAAGAGCACGCTTCATAGGCAAGCAAGCACGGCTGTATCAAAACGTAATACCATTCAACGCAGCAACAGGTGAATCTTGAGTGCAGGATTACATAACCTTCATGCATTTAGTGACAAACCTACACCAATATCAGGCAGAGGGAAAAACATTCATTCCGTTGAAGAAGAAGAACAACCAAACGTCGCCCCCATTTCAAAAAAAAAAACGCAAAACAGGAATGAACAGTGTAAGAAATGAACAGCGTTGAATCAGGGACCCATCATGCCATGTCAGGTCATCACAAAGACAACGCAACCGTTTCAAAATGACAGCGCTATTCACAAATATATATATATATATATATATATATATATATATATATATATATATATATATATATATATATTTAATTACAGCGCTTCTGTCTGGACAGTATGGACAGATGCGTTATGAGGCAGCACTGAAAGAATATGGCAGAGAATGAGAGCGCAGGTACAGTAGACAGAACGCAGGTCCGTATAAAAGGAATATTCAGAACAACAAACGTTCATGAACAGACCTTTAGGCAGTCAGAGAGCAGATTATTACGACTGAGAAGATTCAGAATGGCAGAGAGGCCAAGACTGACATGACATGCACATAACAGGCCACAGAAAAACAAGTGGCTCTGATACCATGTTAAACACACATGGACAGCACAAAAGATGTGAAAGATAAATCAGTGAGTACATTTTTTATTAACATAAGATACACATTTATAGTACAATACGTGACTCTTGGGATTCAGATCCCAAGGTCTCTTGGACTGCTTTTGTCCATTCGAATTCCACACTAACCCTTTAGGATTAGGTGTCCAACAATATCTAGGAGAGTCATTTGACATTATGACATCAACATTAGAGGCACTACTACAATATGAGGCCTTATTGTCAGAATTTGTATTACGTACCAATTCTTTGTTTTCCAAGTGCTCAAGACACACCACACAATGCAATTAGCAGTGTGTTAAGTGTGTTATTCTTGTGCCAATTTTGTTAACATGGCATGGAAAATGTCCCATTAGCATTGTCATAGATATGTGTTTGCAACATGTATCTAACTATTAATGATTACTATTTAAATGATTAATAATTATGATAATTAATACTAGCAATTCCACCAAATGTTGCAAAGGAAACATCGTAAGGCATAATTTGAAGAAGAATCCTACCGTATACAACATCATTGAAAATAAAAATTAGTAACCAAAATGTCATTCAGAACTAAAAGATAAAATCACTTACAGATGGTGTTTCAAGTTCCAAAAGAAAATATTGATAGATTTTGAAAAAATACAAGTGAATAATAAATTATAGAAATTAATTCTAGCAACAACTCATAAAAAAATTTGATGGCACAGAGGAGAGAACTAGGGTTTGATACAGAAGACTCAGGAACAAGCTGGTAACCATGGAGGGGCAAGGAGGAGGGAGCTCCACTCCCTCCTACAGTAACGTGGTTTTGAACAGAAGTAGAGGAGTGAATCGAAACAAACCTCAAAATTCTTTAGAGAATGAGACAAAAATTACTGACACCCAAAAGGTGGAAGGCAGCAAACCCCATGAAAAGGAAGGGACCCACGAGAAGGTTCAACAGGAGGAGAAAGCTGAAAACAGTGGCCAGAGAACTGTGAACAGTAAAAAAATGGGGCCCTGCAAACCCAAGTCTAACATTAAACCACGGGTAGTCCTAAATGATCCAGCTCTGCAGGAGCACAGGGATCACATGACAACCTATGCGATCATATGCAAGTTTATGGGTATCTGGCCCACGGAGAAGGCACTATACACTTGGATAAAAAACACCTGGAAACCAAAAGGAGAACTAAATATCCATCTTGGATCTAAGGGTTTTTTTACTTTGGTATTCACGAACCTGGAGGATAAGGACAAAATTTTTGAAGGAGGACCATACTTCTTTGCGGTTGTTGGTCTCTACATGCGACCTTGGATGATGAACTTTGTTCCGGAGCGTGAGACGTTCACATCAGTCCTGGTATGGATAAGACTATACTCTTTACCTTTAGATTATTGGATGCCAGAATCTTTAAAAGCTATAGGCAATAAATTAGGGCATTTCATAAAGATATCAGAGGCAGCTCTGCAAGGAAAATACACCTCCTTTGCTCGCATATGTGTAGAGATGGACTTATCAGGAGCACTTTCAGATGAGGTCATCCTAGAAGTTTATGATGAGGAATGGGTTCAGACAGTTGACTATGAACACATACCATTTAGATGCCGCAAGTGTCATGAACATGGACACCTCTTCAGGGACTGCCCACTTAATAAAAGGGAGGAAAACCAGAAAACCAACAAAGGAAAAGACCTTGAAGGTTTTACCAAAGTGGGAGGAAGGGGGAAAGGAGGAGGAAAGAGGACCCAAAAGAAACCCAATGAAAGCAAATTACCAAGTCACAACAGTTTTGAAATTTTAGAAGAAGAAGAAGAGGAAGAAGAAGGAACACAAAGAATACCAGAAAACCACCAAAGAGAGAAAGGAAAAGAGGCTAACATGGAAATCATACAGGAACAAGATGAACACAGAATGGATCCTCAAAAATCCATGGAATTAGACAGGGACCATGAGATGACCCCAAGTGAAAGCGGCACGGAGGACCAAGATCTACAGGAGATCCTTGAGCGGGAGAACCTTGAACTAGAAAAGTTTCTAGAGCAAGGAAGCAACAAAGGAATCAACTCTCTACCACAGGAGGAACTTGATAGAGTACAACAGCTATTCCTAAACAGGTCTAATCAAAAGGCTATAGGAGTAAAAAGAGGCCATGACAACCAGGAGAACAAAGGAGTTAAATCAATGGGATTAGTATCAGGAAAATCTACCAAAAACCTAGGAAAAAAAAGAGGAAGGAAGAGACAAAAAGAACTGTTGTTAGAATGCGGAAAACTCATGATTAACTCAGGCAAGATGAAAGATCTCTCCAGTTACTCCTTTAAAAACCCCACATTATGAAACTCACAACATGGAACATTAGAGGACTGGGGAGAAAAAGAAAACAGAGAAATTTAAGTAACAGAATCAAGGAAGAAAAACCTGATATGGTGTTCATACAGGAAACAAAATGCTCAATAGAGAAAATTAGAGAAAAGCATAACAAATGGTTAAGTAAGTATGAGTATCTCGAAGTCAAAGCAACTAATGCAGTAGGGGGAATTCTCACTCTATGGAATCCACAGAAATTTGGTATTCTTGATGCGGAGGCATCCAAGCACCACCTCTCTCTGATTATTCAACCTGTGGGGGACAAGGAGTGCTACATGATTACCAATGTCTATGGTCCTCAAATTTTGGAAGAAAAACTCAGGCTCCTCACCTCTCTGGAGGAAATGAAAGAAAGGCACCTAGAATTACCCTAGATCCTGGGAGGAGATTTTAATATGATTAAATCTCTCACGGAAAAAAAGGGGGAACCAGAATACTGGGTAGAGACTCAGTAGCATTCCAGAACTTCCTCACTAATATGAGACTAGTAGACATGGATACTATAAATAGGACGTTCACGTGGAATAACAAGAGAGGTGGTATAGCTCAAGTAGCCTCAAGACTTGACAGATTCATAGTCTCAAAGGAATTATTGCTCACAGGGAACAACTTGACAACTTGCATCCTCCTTTTTGGGGGATCAGACCACTGGCCCATACAACTGGAAGGTTCCATGATAGGAACCACGAGAAATAGGCCCTTCCAGTTTGAGAATGGTTGGCTCACACACTCTGATTTCATCACAAACATTTAGAAGTGGTGGGCTGAAGAGTTACACACCCATGGAACAAAAATGTTCATCCTTCATCTTAGACTCAAACATATCAAGAGAAAGCTCAAAGAATGGAACAAAAACAAGTTTGGCAACATCTTCAAAGCTAAAGAGGAAGTGGAAAAGAAATTACAAGAGATTAATCAAATTCTCATCTCAGAAGGATTCATAGAGGAAAGAAAAGAGCTAGCTGACTCACTTCAACAAGAATGGGATAAAAGATGTTATCAGGAGGAAATCTTCTGGAGACAAAAATCCAGAGTGCAATGGATTAAGGAAGGGGAGAGGAACACTAAGTTCTTTCACAAGTCTACCATTGCACATAGGGCTAACAATAGGATAACGAAACTTACAGATCCCCAAGGAACAGAGCAAAATACTCATGAAAAAATGGAAGATGTTATGGTCCAACACTTTCAAAGTATTGCCGAGGAGAATATGGCAGATAGATCCCAATTCACTAAAAGATTTACCTAGCACATTCCAAAGCTGATAACCAGGGAAGAAAATCATAATCTCAACAGGCCAGTGTCGAAGGAGGAATTCAATGAGGTCATCAAAGAAATGCATAATGGGAAAGCTCCAGGACCAGACAGTTTCAATGTAGACTTCTTCAAGTCATGTTGGAAGATAGTCAAACATGACATTCTGGAAGTAGTGGAGGAATCGAGAAACTCTAAATCAGGTTTGAGAGTGATTAATGAATCCTTCATTGCCTTAATCCTAAAACAAGAAAAAGCCACCACTCCTGACAAATTCTGTCCCATAGCTTTATGCAATGTGGTGTACAAAATAATTTCCAAAGTCATTGCCAATAAACTCAAACCTCTTCTACCAACACTTGTGTCAGAAGAGTAGACTGGATATGTGGAAGGGAGGAAAATTCTCAATAATATCATTCAAGTTCATGAAGTGGTGCACTTCCAAAAAACCAATAAACAAGCAAGCATGATTATACAACTGGATATAGCAAGAGCTTATGATAAACTAAGTTGGTCTTACATCAGGGATGTTCTCAAAGCATATGGCTTTGACCACAATTGGATAAGGTGGGTCATGGCTCTTGTCACTACTGTCAGTTGCTCAATTCTCCTTAATGGCTCTCCATCCAGAACTTTCAAGCCTTCAAGAGGCCTCAGACAAGGTGATCCTCTTTCACCATTCCTCTTCATTCTCATGATGGAAGGATTGGGCAGAGCGATCACTGCTGCCAGGGAGGAAGGAAGAATACAAGGACTGAGACTTACTCAGAATGGAGACACTTTGACCCATCAACAATTTGTGGACGACACTATGCTACAAGGCATACCCACAGTCAAGGAAGCCAAAGCATTCAAACAAATTCTATATGAGTTTTCTTTGGTTGCTGGTACTGAAGTAAGCCTTGCAAAATCTAAGATCTTCTTTTTCAACACTGATATCTCTATTCAAAGGAATCTCTCCAGAATTCTAGGCTTTCAAAGAGATTCACTGCCCTCCAAATATCTGGGAGTACCCCTCACAGACAAACCGCTGAGAAAGGACATCTGGGAGGTTGTAACAAATAAACTGAAGGACAAGGTCAGCAAGTGGACTAGCAGATCCTTGAATTTAGTGGGGAGGTTAGTCCTCACCAAGGCGGTACTACAAACCATCCCAATCTTCATGTTTTCAGCCCTTCCGACACCATCAGGTATCCTTCAGCAAATCAGAAATATCCAAAGAGACTTTCTTTGGGGAAAAGGAGAAGAGAAAAAGAAATGGGCTCTGGTAGCTTGGGACAAGATTTGCAAACCCAAATCCCATGGTGGTTTAGGTCTACATGACCCAGTGATTCTAAACAGAGTCTTGGGAGAAAAACTATGGTGGAGATGGCTAAAGGAAATACAAAACCCCTGGGCGAAACTCTGGAAACAAAAATATGCAATGGATTGGCAAGAAAAGGACCACATAAGAATGTCAGGAAACATAAGAGGTTCCCATATTTGGAACAAGTCCTGGGAGAACAGAGCTTTAGTACAAAAACACAGTTTCTGGGAGATCAAAAATGGAAACCTTGCCTAGTTCTGGAAGGACAACTAGCAGCAAGAATGTAACCTTAGTAGAGAGGAACTAGATAGTATTCAGACTGACACAATAAACAAAGGACTGAAAAAAGTCAGTGACTATTGGGAATAGTCAAGGGAGAATTGTAAATGGAGAATTTGGAAGCTACTAGATTACAATGAGGTGACCTCGCTGAAAACTCAAGCTAAAGCTCTGGAGATCATCCTGGAAAAGAGACAAATTTTGACCTCAACTTCGGATGACCTACTAAGATGGGGTAGAAATAATGAGGGTGTCTTCAACCTCAAGGAAGCCAAAAGAATAGCTATGGGACTTAACTTACCAAGTACTGATAAGACATGGAAAGATATATGGAACAACCCACACTAGAAGAAGATCAAACTATTCAGGTGGTTGGTCCAACATGGAAAGATTCTAACTTGGGAGAATCTCAGAAAGAGAGGGTTTGTTGGACCTTCAAGATGCCATTTATGTGGCCAACAGGAAGAAACCATGAATCATCTTCTCAACCTCTGCTCCTACACCTCAACCTTATGGAATTGGGTAGTCGATGTCTTCAGGCAGACAGATAGGAACGAAAATGACATTACTGTTACGTTGAAAAACTAGAGAAGAGACTTCTCAGACAATGAGACAGTAAATACTGCCTGGGCCCTGATTCCAGGTTTCTTGGTCTGGAATGTCTGGAAAGAATGCAACAACAGAATCTTCAAAGATAAGACTGGCCTAGCTCAAAATATCATAACAGTAATCCTAAAGCAGCTTAAGGAAACGGTCAACGGCCTAGGGGGCATTCTCCAGAAAAGCCCCGGGCAACAGAGAAGCCCACATTCTGAAACTGTTGGGACTTCAGTCACATAACCCTCAGAGTCCTAATGGAACTGTGAAGCATACCTCAGAAGGAAAAGCTTTCTGGCAACCTCCTCCACATGGTTTTTTAAAATTCAACATAGATGGAGCCTCAAAAGGTAACCCTGGGGATGCTGGTTATGGTGGAGTTATAAGAGATGAGGAGGGCAACTTAAAAGTCATCTTCCACAACCACCTGGGAAGGGCCACCAATAATATGGTAGAACTCATGGCTATGGAGCTATGCTTGGAGATTCTAATAGAGTACAACATTCACAATGCCATCATCAAGGCTAACTCTGAATTAATCATCAATTTGGTCAAATGGCTAGGCTCAGGCACTTCACCAGATAAAGTCTCGAGCCACTGGAGACTTCTACAGGTCTATCACAGAATACAATCTCACCTCAGAATTCTAAGAACTTTAACATGTAAGAAGACAAGCCAACAAGTAGCAGATTGGATAGCCAATGAAGGGGTCAGATGCACACGAGACAATAGGTGTTGCAGGTGGGAGGAGGTGCCAGACAGCTAATTTCGTGAAGGCTGTTCATTCAGTGCCCTCACAGACATGGAGCAGTACCAGAACAGACAGGGCAACTGACTGTCTCCTCTCATCAATGAAGGATAGGGGTATGTCAGGAGATACACAGAGTTTTGGAACTTGTGGGTCTCAAAGGAAAACATGTAGTGGCAGAGTAAAGGCTACAAGCCAACGAGTAGGTTGGTGGGTTCGAGAGTTAGTCAGTGGAAGTTAAAACAGTTTCCGATTTACCACCCTTAGCGGGCGCCCTCAAAACCAAAAGTGGTTTCTATGAATCACATGCGATGCCACTCAACTATCAACACGTGGCTTTGGGAGGAGAGTGAATACCGCCCTCATTGGGCGAGTATTCCTCGAGCTTCTACTCTGCTCGATATGGCCAATTGGATGTTTGATCATGGGGGAGAAAATCGACGGCTATTGGCTATTGAACAGGTTAGTGGGTATGGGAGAAAGTTAGAGGGAGTCAAAATAGCTTCTGGTTTACCACCCATATCGAGCGCCCTCAAAACCAAAAGTGGTTTCTACGAATTGCATGCGATGCCACTCAACAGTCTACACGTGGCTTTGGGAGGTGAGTGAATACCGCCCTCATCGGGCGGGTATTCCTTGGGCTTATGTTCCGCGCGATATGGCCATTGACCATTAGATCTTGAGGGAGCAGATCGACGACTATAGGCTGTCGAGTAGGTTGGTGGGTCCGGGAGAAAGGCAGCAGACCCGAAATCTCTTGGTTGCATTCTCTATTCCCATTTTTATGTCCGCCAAATGTTTTGTCAGGGCTTCCTTTTTTGTACGGGTACTAAGTGCGCTAAAAATATTCCCTTTGTTGGAGGAATTGCTTCCTCTTAACGCCGGTTGTAACTTTTGTAACATATTTTTAGAAACAAGTTAATAGAAGGTCTCACTCTTGCTTTAGCAAAAAAAAGAAAAAATACAAGTAGTAGATGAAATTCGATAAGCTAAATACAATATCATTAATTCATGAAAATTATAATAGCTAACAATATGATGGCTATCTTTTCAAATGTAAATTTGCATCAAAAACTCACAAATTTCAGACACCACCACATATTAGATGAAAATGAGCTAAACACTAGTTCCCGATTATTCATAACTTTTGGTATAAAATCTACAATGATGGGAAACTCTAGTGCAGTGCAGTTGATGATGTTAAATATCTCTAATGTTTTCTCTTAGAACATCATCTCTAAAATTGCCCCCTCAAATGTTCATTGTATACATCTCGTGGTGGCCAAAATTTTGTACAATAAATAAAAATGAGCTAGACACCAGTTCCCACTTTTGGTATAAAATCTATAATGATGGGAAACTCCAGTGCAATGCAGTTGATGATGTTCAATATCTCTAATGTTTCCTCTTAGAAAATCAAATTTCCCCCTCAAATGTTCATTGTATACATCTCATGGTGGCCAAAATTCTGTACAATATTCTACATGTATCTTTGATCTTAAACAAATAAGAGCCCAAAGTATTTATTATTCATCATATAGACTGAATACTAAATCTACATTTTTACAAAAATAAAAAATCGTCTTCTTCCTCATACAAAACGCTATTTCAGCAATTAGATTTGAATCTTAAATCTTTAAGTACATACATTAAAGTGAATCCTTCCATAATTTGTCACCAAATCAATCAATTTCTTTTGGACTTTGACCTTTTAGCACCCTTTGATTCCTGGTTTAAGTTCGAGGTTGTGACCTTGCAACGAAACCACTAAGAGTTTATCTAGGATTAAATTTTTCTGATTTTGTGGCTTGTTGTTGACCATTATTTCGGACAAGGATTTTAATTTGCTTGGCTGACCATTTTTTATGATTGTTATGGAAAATGTTAGAATATCAAGTAAAGTTTTCCTCAACTTATTCTCCCAAAGATTGTCAAATTAAGCTTGTTTTCCTCCACTCTTCATCCTCATAAATTGTTAAATTAAGCTTATCAATGAGGCCTTAAGAGAGATTTTGAAATTAAGCTTGTCAATGAGGCCCTTATACATGATCTTTGCATCTGCCAACAACTTAACCAATTTGTTACAATAGAGCTTGCAATGACTCAATAGGTCAGTCACCTTTTGAAGTTTGTTATATATTTCAATAGCATGTGCCTACCAATAGCTTCTTGTACAATTCCTCTCTAACCAAATCCTATGAGTAGAAGGAACAACTAAAAAATACCACTTTCAAATAGATACATGGAAAAACTAGGACACCACGATAAAGAATTGGGCAAAATATTAATTATGAAAAGCTTTGCACAATAAAGACAAATGCAGGGAGCAACATCAGCAAAAGGAACAACAAAATATACTATTTTTAAATACATACATGGAAAAATCAAGAATTGGACAAAATATGAATTATGAAAACTCTACACAATAAAGACAAATTCAGGGCCCAATATCAGCAAAAGGAACCACAAAAAATATTACTTTCAAGACAAATACTTGGAAAAACTGGCACATCGCTATCAAGAATGGGGAAAAATATGAATTATATAAAAATCTCTACACAATAAAGACTTTGGAGGGTATATGTAAACAAGAAAGATACCATAAAATGATGGTAGATATTGGTGGAATTAAGTATTTCTATACTCATGAATGGGAATTTTGAGTAAGAAGTACGAGCAGAAAAAGATGAAGCAAAAATAAGAAGCTTTGAGACACCCTCATCACCAAATAACGATGGAGTTATCAGAAGTAGCACCTCCATGAAACTTGGGTAATTAAAAACAATAATTATCTTTGCCCATCAAAAGTTCACACTTAAACCACAACATTAAAAGGTAATGATGCCCCATAAATATTGCATCATGACAAAATGAACAATTAGACTTCAAGCACGGTTACCACCTGCTCATGTAATGCAGACAAGGTCAAAGAATTTAACATTAAGAAGTAACAGTAAGTTTACAGCTTAGCCAATGCAGAGAACCAAAATATCCAATTATTTTTAGTGATGCATGTGTACAAAAGAACCAAGAAAGACAACAAAAAATAGAAGATCAAATTTGAAGAATATGATCTGCAAATTTAGTTTGAAACTTTTAGGGTATAATATTGGATGGTGCTAATCAACAACATTCTTCAAGCTCTCTTACTAGTTTGGCAAAAAAAAAACTAGGAATTAGATGGGTTTCCACATAGATCCAAGAGGATAGACCTTTTACATGGTAATATTAACCCTTAACAAAATATATAGACAATTAAACAATACATAAGGAATAAAAAAATGACAACAATATTGTTGCTAGTAAAATTCCCCCTAAAAATATTTAAGGATATCAATACAAGAAGCTTTAACTATTAAAAGGAGTGTAATTGATGGATGTGAAAACTCCCTAAAAATATTTAAGGATATCAATACAACAAGCTTTAACTATTAAAAGGAGTGTAATGGATGGATTTGAAAAATGACATGTACATCAATAAGTAGTCTGCAAGGCTACGTGAGAAAAAAAATGGTAGATAAAGGATTTTGAGATGCAAGTACTCTTTACATGTGTTTGCATTGCTATCGAGGTAAAAAATCATCTCCACTTCCTTCCGGTTTGATCCATTAATCTCCTCTTCATCTATAAAAGGTACCTAGGATCCTTTTGAACTACTTAGAATCCATCTAACCTTCGTAGGTCTCTTACTAGCATGCACTCTTGTTGTATTCTACATTTCACTAAAGTTTTGTGAGGATGACGATGAAATGAGTGTATAGGGGCTCCAACGTCCATAGATCTCCAAAAATGGCAGTTGAATTTCATTAATTCAGTGAAACAACCAAAATTGAAAGAAGTTGAAAGAAATTGGATCAAAAGGAAAATTTTCATTATTCTTGAGTACATCTACCTAGCATTGGACAAAGCTAAGGCCGAAGAGACACCCTTTCCTCCATGAGACATGAACCTACAGGGACAAAATTAGATTAATGATACCATCCATGTTTTGGTTTCTTCAGGCACTTCTGCAAGCACTTCCCAAACGGTTCTTGTTCCAAAAGGCACATCAAGGACTAAGTTGATCGACGAACCCCTTGTAGTGATACAAGACAAAGCCTTTATAAGTATGGAAAAATGGGTAATAGATGAATTTGATGCTAAAATCATCAATCATCATCATTATTATCGTCTAATTCCTTTTGCCACATTGTCTTGGGCTCTTGAGATGGGGGTTCCAACAGATCTTTGAAAATGGTTGTTGCATTTGACTAATTCAAAGAAACAACCAAAATTGAAAGAAGTTGAAAGTAATTCGATCAAAAGGAAAACTAATCAATTATAGAGAGTAACCGATCAATTTCCTTCTGTTATGCTCTTAACCTGCAAAAATGATACCCAAATACAGAATATGCGAAGAAAAGATACCCAGAACACAGAACAACAATGATTTTATTATTCAGAGAGTAATGTTCACTTGCCTCTTCGAGGGGGCAACCTCCAATAGAGCAGAGCTCGCTTACAAAATAAGACACAATGCTCCTCGCAAGGAGTCTCTATCCTTTATATATGACTCATACATGCAATACCACGGATCAATACCGTGGGTTTTATTAATAACATCTATCTAATACTACGGCCCATTTGCAACACTGTGGTCCCGTCATTAATTGCGGGTTAACCACTTACAAATATTAATATGGGCTTTATTGACTCTTGACTATGACGTGATCCCATTACATAAATAAAGGGGTTAGGGTGGGACCCTAACATGCCCTCCCCTTTAATACTAGCCTTGTCCTCAAGGCTGAAGCTGCGGAAACTGCTGAAGAATAGTGGCTGGTTCCCAAGTTGCATCTTCTGCAGAGGTGTCTTTCCATTTGACGAGGACTTCCTTAATCATGCGGCCGTGCAAGTGCTTGTCTCGTGTGTCTAGGACCTATTCGGGTTGAAGCCAGATTGACCCTTCTTCGTCCAATTCAGGTAGACTGGTCTAAATTCTGCAATTGTTCCCAATCACTTTCTTGAGGCATGAGACATGGAAAACTGGATGGATTTTTGCAGTAGGCGGCAAGGCCAACTTGTAAGCCACTTCTCCAATGCGCTGAAGTACTTGAAATGGTACGTGGAATTTTGGAGATAGTTTCTTACAACCCTTGCCTTTGAGTGATGTTTTCTTATATGGTTGCAGCCATAAAAAGACCTGATCCCCTTCTTGAAATTGGCGCTCTGAGCGATGCTGGTCTACTTGTTGCTTCATGCGGTTTTGAGCATGATGAAGATTCTCTCGAAGATGGGCGAGCATGGTGGCGCGGTGTTGTAGGAGTTGATCCACTTCTTGTACCTTCGAGCATCCCTTAATATAAGAAGTAGGGGAAGGAGGGAGTTGACCAGAGACTGCTTCATAGGGAGTCATTTTGGTGGTGGCATGATAGTTGGTGTTATACCACCATTCAGCCAGAGGTAACCATTGTACCCAAAGATGTTGCTTTTCTGAAGTGAAACACCTAAGGTAGGTTTCCAGACATTTTTTGACAGCTTCAGTTTGACCATCCGTTTATGGATGATAGGAAGTACTAAGTTTTAGTTGAGTGCCTTGTAGCCTGAAGAGTTCCTGCCAAAAATTACCTGTGAAGATTGGGTCACGATCGGACACAATAGAAGTGGGCATGCCATGCAATTTGAAGATCTGATCCATGAAAGATTGGGCGACCAAAGTTGGTGTAAATGGGTGGGGAAGGGTGCAAAAATGAGCATACTTCGAAATTCTGTCCACAACCACCATGATGACTGACTTGTTTCCTGACTTTGGAAGACCTGTAATGAAATCCATAGAAACCTCTGTCCATATTGATGTCGGGATGGGCAATGGTTGTAATTTGCCTGGTGTATTGACTCTCTCCCCTTTGTGTCGTTGACAGACATCACGTTCGGCTACGAAAGTAAGGATGTCCTTTTTCATACCTGTCCAAAAAAATGGTCTTCTGGTGCAAGCATATGTCTTTTGAAAGCCTGAATGTCCTGCAATGGGGGATGAGTGCAATTCTGCCAAAATGCGACTTTTGAGGGTGGAGGTTGGTGATATGACGACTCTGTCCTTATAGCGAAGAATCTTATCCTGGCACGAGTAGCCCTTGTTGGAATTTGGATCCGTCTGCAATTGAGAAATGAGTTGGGAGAGCCTGGGATGTGAAAACCAGTCCCAGCGAGCTTCTTCAATCCATTCTGGAATGGGAAGGGAAATTGCTAGCAGGGTACTTTCCTCCTCAAATTGGCGAGATAATGCATCTACTACCCTATTGTCTTACCCTTTCTTGTAAATGATCTCATAATCATATCCCAGCATTTTGGCTAGCCATTTATTTTGTTGTGGGGAGGATAGGCGTTGCTCCAAAAAATATTTAAGACTGTGATGGTCTGTGCAGATTTGGAAACGTCGCCCCAATAAGTAAGGTCGCCAGGTCTCTACTGCATGTAAGATGGCCATCATTTCCTTCTCGTAGGTATATTGGCCCAAATTATTCCCACTGAGTTGTTGGCTGGTGAAGGCCAAAGGTCATCCTTCCTGCATTAAGACTGCCCCAATACCCGTACCCGAAGCATCACATTCAATGACAAAAGATTTGGTGAAATCAGGTAGTGCTAAGACTGGAGTGGAACACATGGCATTTTTGAGAGTTGTAAAGGCCTGTTGTGCTTCCTCATTCAAGAAGAATGAATTTTTCTTCAGGAGTTTAGTGAGTGGCTTTGCTATGCGACCATAATTGCGGACAAATTTGCGATAATAGCCTATGAGACCCAAGAATCCTCTCAGGATTTTCAAGGTCCGAGGTTGAGGCCACTCCTGCATTGCCTAGATCTTTTTGGGGTCCACCTTGACACCGTCACGCCCCACAATGTGGCCCAAATACTCAACTTCTTCCATGCCAAATGCACACTTGGACATTTTAACAAATAATTTATGCTTGCGGAGCAGTTGCAGGAGTAGATCTACATGCTGAAGATGTGCGGCCCAAGTGCAACTATAGAGGAGGATGTCATCGAAGAAGACAAGGACAAATTTCCTGAGATATGGTTTGAGAAGGTGGTTCATAAGGCTCTGAAAAGTAGATGGGGCATTACAAAGACCGAATGGCATGACTAGGAACTCATAATGGCCTTCATGAGTGCGGAAAGCAATCTTTGGAATGTCGACTTCCTTCATGCGAATTTTGTTAGCCTGAGCGCAGATCCAGCTTGTGAAGAATTGAGCCCCATTGAGTTCATCCAGCAAATCATCAACCACTGGGATGGGAAATTTATCTTTGAATGTCAACTTATTGAGAGCCCTGAAGTCTGGACACATCCGCCACTCCCCATCTTTCTTGAGCACCATGACCATCGGTGATGAATAAGGACTAATGCTGGGACGAATGACACCTGCTTCCAAAAGTTCCTTGATTATTTTTTCTATTTCATTCTTTTGGGTGAACGGATATCTATATGGGCGCACATTTGGGGGTTGGGCCCCTGGAACCAAGGTGATGCTATGATCATGTTCCCCTCTCGAGGGTGGAAGCTCATGAGGCTTGTCAAAGACCGGCAGATGGTTATTTAAAATCTGTTGCATCTCCGGATGAATTGGCAGAGACTTGGTTGCGACTGCCTGGATGGCATTAAATTTATCTATAACTCCATGATGGCCCTTTTTTAGCAATTTTTCCATCCTATGCGAGCTGATGATAGAGGGAGCTCCCGCCTGGAGTCCCCGGAGGGTATGTGTGGAGTTGTTCAGCTTAAAACTCATATATAACTCCTGGAAACCCATTGTGATAGGCCCCAGAGTGCGGATCCAGTCAGCGCCGAGGACAATGTCGCTTCCTCCCATGTGTATGGCAAACATGTGGGTCTTCAACTGATAATCCCCCATTTGAAGTTTGACATTTTCACAGCGACCTTCACATTTCATTGTGCCCCCATCCGCGATTTGAACTTGGAAGTTAGAAACTGCTCGTACAAAACAATGCACTGCTTCCGCGACTTTTTGATGGATGAAATTATGTGTACTTCCACTATCAATCAAGACTACTACTGGGCGATGTTTAATAAAACCTTTGATTTTGAGAGTTTTAGGTAAAGAAATCCCTGCCAAAGCATGCAGCGAAATAACTGGTTCGTCATATACATTGTCCTGTTGGTTGTTCTCTTCTACCTCCTCATGTTTCTCCAGTGGTGGATCTTCCTCCGATGAGCTATAGTCAGTGGCATCAATTTGAAAAAAATTGGGCTCCTTGCATTTATGACCTGGGGAGTATTTTTCATCACAGTAGTAACATAATCCTTGCTTTCTTCTTTCGGCCATTTCTGCAAGTGACACCTTTTGGACCTTAAGTGTTTGACTGGTGCTGTGAGCCTGTGGGGAGTGACCCTTAGCGGGGAAATTTGGGCGACTGTACTGGGCTGCTAACGCACGTTCCACGTTACGAGCTACCTTGCAAGCCTCTATCCACGTGGGAGGGTGGTGCAGTTGGACTTGGGCTTTTATGGCTTCTTTAAGAGCGCTGATAAAACATTCCGTGTAGAACGCATTTGAGAGATCCCAGGGGCAGAAGGCTAAGGCTTCGAAGGTTGTAATATATTCTTCCACTGTGCCAGTTTGTCGGAACTTAGTAAGACGACCCAAAAAAGAAGATTCTTGGTCAAAGCGGTCTTGAAGAGATTTTTTGAAGGTGGTCCAAGCCCAAAAAGGTCCACTGCAACGTTGATGCCATTCCCACCATTGCCACCTTTCATTGTCCAAGTACATGCTCGCCACCATAAGCTGAGTATCATCATCTAAGATGTTATTCAAATTGAAATACTGCTCCATTTGTGCTATCCATGCTGTCGACTAAGAACCATCAAATTTATGCATATCCAACTTGGGACGTCGCTGACGAGATTGTTGGTGGGAGCCCCAGACATGAGGAGAGTGGCTAGACTCACCCTCACTGTGTCCCTTGCCATTATACGCCTCCTCGTGGGCTTCCTCCTTGCCCTTCAAGATTAGTTTCGATAGGCTTTCAATTTGAGTTTGGATGGATTGCAAGGTTGTTTCAAGGTTGTCCATCCTCTCATTGGCCATAGCTTGAGCTCTAGTTTCTACCATGCACCAATAAGATGTTCTTGAGATTTGGGACCGACAAAAAAAAAATCAGTAAGAATTGAATGGTACCACCTTGCTCAGCTTGTCGTCCTGATTCTGATGGGCTAGATCACCAATAAGCGCCCCGAGAGATCTCAAACTTTTTTTTTCCATTACGTAAATAAGGGGGTTAGGGTGGGACCCTAACATGTCCTCCCCCTTAAGACTAGCCTTGTCCTCAAGGCTGAAGCTGCGGAAACTGCTGAAGAATAGTGGCTGGTTCCCAAGTTGCATCTTCCGGATAGGTGTCTTTCCATTTGACGAGGACTTCCTTAATCATGCGGCCGTGCATGTGCTTGTCTCGTGTGTCTAGGACCTATTCGGGTTGAAGCCAGATTGACCCTTCTTCGTCCAATTCAGGTAGACTGGTCTGAATTCTGTAATTGTTCCCAATCACTTTCTTGAGGCATGAGACATGGAAAACTGGATGGATTTTTGCAATAGGCGGCAAGGCCAACTTGTAAGCCACTTCTCCAATGCGCTGAAGTACTTGAAATGGTCCATAGAATTTGGGAGATAGTTTCTTACAACCCTTATCTTTGAGTGTTTTTTTCTTATATGGTTGCAGTTGTAAAAAGACCTAATCCCCTTCTTGAAATTGGCACTCTGAGCGATGTTGGTCTACTTGTTGCTTCATGCGGTTTTGAGCATGATGAAGATTCTCTCGAAGATGGGCGAGCATGGTGGCGCAGTGTTGTAGGAGTTGATCCACTGCTTGTACCTTCGAGCATCCCTTAATATAAGAATTAGGGGAAGGAGGGAGTTGACCATAGACTGCTTCATAGGGAGTCATTTTGGTGGTGGCATGATAGTTGGTGTTATACCACCATTCAGCCAGAGGTAACCATTGTACCCAAAGATGTTGCTTTTCTGAAGTGAAACACCTAAGGTAGGTTTCCAGACATTTGTTGACGGCTTCAGTATGACCATCCATTTGTGGATGATAGGAAGTACCGAGTTTCAGTTGAGTGCCTTGTAGCCTGAAGAGTTCCTGCCAAAAATTACTTGTGAATATTGGGTCACGATCGGACACAATAGAAGTGGGCATGCCATGCAATTTGAAGATCTGATCCATGAAAGATTGAGCGACCAAAGTTGGTGTAAACGGGTGGGGTAGGGCGCAAAAATGAGCATACTTCGAAAGTCTGTCCACAACCACCATGATGACTGACTTGTTTCCTGACTTTGGAAGACCTGTAATGAAATCCATAGAAACCTCTGTCCATATTGATGCCGGGATGGGCAACGGTTGTAATGTGCCTGGTGTATTGACTGTCTCCCCTTTGTGTCGTTGACAGACATCGCATTCGGCTACGAAAGTAAGGATGTCCTTTTTCATACCTGTCCAAAAAAATGATCTTCTGGTGCGAGCATATGTCTTCTGAAAGCCTGAATGTCCTGCAATGGGGGATGAGTGAAATTCTGCCAAAATGCGACTTTTGAGGGTGGAGGTTGGTGATATGACGACTCTGTCCTTATAACGAAGAATCTCATCCTGCCACAAGTAGCCCTTGTTGGAATTTGGATCCATCTGCAATTGAGAAATGAGTTGGGAGAGCCTGGGATGTGAAAACCATTCCCAGCGAGCTTCTTCAATCCATTCTGGAATGGGAAGGGAAATTGCTAGCAGGGTACTTTCCTCCTCAAATTGGCGAGATAATGCATCTGCTACCCTATTGTCTTGTCCTTTCTTGTAAATGATCTCATAATCATATCCCAGCATTTTGGCTAGCCATTTATTTTGTTGTGGGGAGGATAGGCGTTGCTCCAAAAAATATTTAAGACTGTGATGGTCTGTGCGGATTTGGAAACGTCGCCCCAATAAGTAAGGTCGCCAGGTCTCTACTGCATGTAAGATGGCCATCATTTCCTTCTCGTAGGTATATTGGCCCAAATTCTTCCCACTGAGTTGTTGGCTGGTAAAGGCCAAAGGTCGTCCTTCCTGCATTAAGACTGCGCCAATACCCGTACCCGAAGCATCACATTCAATGACAAAAGATTTGGTGAAATCAGGTAGTGCTAAGACTGGAGTGGAACACATGGCATTTTTGAGAGTTGTAAAGGCCTGTTGTGCTTCCTCATTCCAGAAGAATGAATTTTTCTTTAGGAGTTTAGTGAGTGGCTTTGCTATGCGACCATAATTGCGGACAAATTTGCGATAATAGCCTATGAGACCCAAGAATCCTCTCAGGATTTTCAAGGTCCGAGGTTGAGGCCACTCCTGCATTGCCTAGATCTTTTTGGGGTCCACCTTGACACCGTCACGCCCCACAATGTGGCCCAAATACTCAACTTCTTCCATGCCAAATGCACACTTGGAAATTTTAACAAATAATTTATGCTTGCGGAGCAGTTGCAGGAGTAGATCTACATGTTGAAGATGTGTGGCCCAAGTGCAACTATAGATGAGGATGTCATCGAAGAAGACAAGGACAAATTTCCTGAGATATGGTTTGAGAAGGTGGTTCATAAGGCTCTGAAAAGTAGATGGGGCATTACAAAGACCGAATGGCATGACTAGGAACTCATAATGGCCTTCATGAGTGCGGAAAGCAGTCTTTGGAATGTCGACTTCCTTCATGCGAATTTTGTGGTAGCCTGAGCGCAGATCCAGCTTAGTGAAGAATTTAGCCCCATTGAGTTCATCCAGCAAATCATCAACCACTGGGATGGGAAATTTATCTTTGACTGTCAACTTATTGAGAGCCCTGAAGTCTGGACACATCCGCCACTCCCCACCTTTCTTGAGCACCATGACCATCGGTGATGAATAAGGACTAATGCTGGGACGACTGACACCTGCTTCCAAAAGTTCCTTGACTATTTTTTCTATTTCATTCTTTTGGGTGAACGGATATCTATATGGGTGCACATTTGGGGGTTTGGCCCCTGGAACCAAGGTGATGCTATGATCATGTTCCCCTCTCGAGGGTGGAAGCTCATGAGGCTTGTCAAAGACCGGCAGATGGTTATTTAAAATCTGTTGCATCTCCAGATGAATTGGCAGAGACTTGGTTGCGACTGCCTGGATAGCATTAAATTGATCTATAACTCCATGATGGCCCTTTTTTAGCAATTTTTCCATCCTATGTGAGCTGATGATAGAGGGAGCTCCCGCCTGGAGTCCCCGGAGGGTATGTGTGGAGTTTTTCTGCTTAAAACTCATATATAACTCCTGGAAATCCATTGTGATAGGCCCCAGAGTGCGGAGCCAGTCAGCGCCGAGGACAATGTCGCATCCTCCCATGTGTATGGAAAACATGTGGGTCTTCAACTGATAATCCCCCATTTGAAGTTTGACATTTTCACAGCGGCCTTCACATTTCATTGTGCCCCCATCCGTGATTTGAACTTGGAAGTTAGAAACTGCTCGTACAAAACAATGCACTGCTTCCGCGACTTTTTGATGGATGAAATTATGTGTACTTCCACTATCAATCAAGACTACTACTGGGCGATGTTTAATAAAACCTCTGATTTTGAGAGTTTGAGGTGAAGAAATCCCTGCCAAAGCATGTAGCGAAATAACTGGTTCGTCAGGTACATTGTCCTGTTGGTTGTCCTCTTCTACCTCCTCATGTTTCTCCAGTAGTGGATCTTCCTCCGATGAGCTATAGTCAGTGGCATCAATTTGAAAAAATTTGGGCTCCTTGCATCTATGACTTGGGGAGTATTTTTCATCACAGTAGTAACATAATCCTTGCTTTCTTCTTTCGTCCATTTCTGCAGGTGACATCTTTTGGACCTTAAGTGTTTGAGTGGTGCTGTGAGCCTGTGGGGAGCGACCCTTAGCGGGGAAATTTGGGTGACTGTACTGGGCTGCTAACGCACATTCCACGTTACGATTTACCTTGCAAGCCTCTATCCACGTGGGAGGGTGGTGCAGTTGGACTTGGGCTTTTATGGCTTCTTTAAGACCGTTGATAAAGCATTTCGTGTAGAACGCGTTTGAGAGATCCTAGGTGCGGAAGGCTAAGGCTTCGAAGGTTGTAATATATTCATCCACTGTGCCAGTTTGTCGGAGCTTAGTAAGACGACCCAAAAGAGAAGATTCTTGGTCAAAGTGGTCTTGAAGAGATTTTTTGAAGGTGTTCCAAGCCCGAAAAGGTCCACTGCAACGTTGATGCCATTCCCACCATTGCCACCTTTCATTGTCCAAGTACATGCTCGCCACCATAAGCTGAGTATCATCATCTAAGATGTTATTCAAATTGAAATACTGCTCCATTTGTGCTATCCATGCTGTCGGCTGAGACCCATCAAATTTATGCATATCCAACTTGGGACGTCGCTGACGAGATTGTTGGTGGGTGCCCCAGACGTGAGGAGAGTGTCTAGACTCACCCTCACTGTGTCCTTTGCCATTATACGCCTCCTCGTGGGTTTCCTCCTTGCCCTTCAAGATTATTTTCGATAGGCTTTCAATTTGAGTTTGGATGGATTGCAAGGTTGTTTCAAGGTTGTCCATCCTCTCATTGGCCATAGCTTGAGCTCTAGTTTCTACCATGCACCAATCAGATGTTCTTGAAATTTGGGACCGCCAAAAAAAAAATCAATAAAAATTGAATGGTACCACCTTGCTCAGCTTGTCGTCCTGATTCTGATGGGCTAGATCACCAATAAGCGCCCCGGGAGATCTCAAACCTTTTTTTTTTTTTGGAGAACTCCTAACGGAGTTTTACTCCTTCCTTATGAATACTGCAGTCGCCAAATCTTCAAAATGTCAATGCTGCAAAAAGTCCTGCGAAAATTATGCCCCGGTATAGAAACCCCAACGGAGTTTTACTCCTTCCTTATGAATACTGCAGTCGCCAAATCTTCAAAATGTCAATGTTTCAAAAAGTCCTGTGAAAACTATGCCCCGGTATAGGAACCCCACACACTACTCATATCTAGTGGATTTGAGAGATCTGAATGGCGGATCTGATGGCTCTGCGGCTTTGATGGATCTAATAGATCTGAATGACTGATCTGCGAACTCGAGACTGCGGGACTGATGTCTGCTGCTGCTGCACCCCTTTGCACAAGCGGATCTGGAAGAGATGATGCGTGATCCCCCGACAGAAAAGGGAACTATGGTCTTGAGGAGTGTCAGGTGCTACAGATCGCAATATACATAAGGGTCTGGCAGTAGTACTTGGCCCAATGTTTCAGGGCTCTAACTAAGGAGGATCGACTGTACCCTTAGCCGTACAACCCGACTACCCTATCATACGGGCGAGTAATCTCTCCGAGTGCTGTTCTTGGTGTACTGTAGCCGCAAGACGACCGATGGTTTATCTATGGCGAGGTTTCAAGGGAGCCTAGGGGGCTTCCGATATACCTAGAGGGTACGTGGAAGACAGTCCGTGCGCGGTTCTGTCTAATGCGCTACTACTCGAAGGGGTACCCACAGGGGTTACAAGGGAGTCCAACAGACGTGACCACCTCTTGTATTTCCTGCGTGCATGCCTCCCCAAATCCGTAGGTTTATGTGCTCAAAGATAGATCCCGTGGTTTAAAGACGCCGGAACACGTCTCTAGCCAAAAAAAAAAATTTGCTAAGAAATGGAGATCCCACCGGCCTTGGAAAGTGCTCTGATACCACTTGTTATGCTCTTAACCTGCAAAATGGATACCCAAATACAGAATATGCGAAGAAAAGATACCCAGAACACAGAACAACAATGATTTTATTATTCAAAGAGTAATGTTCACTTTCCTCTTCGAGGGGGCAACCTCCAATAGAGCAGTGCTCGCTTACAAAATAAGACACGATGCTCCTCGCAGGGAGTCTCTATCCTTTATATATGACTCATACATGCAATACCACGGATCAATACCGTGGGTTTTATTAATACAATCTATCTAATACTACGACCCATTTGCAACTAATTGTGGTCCCGTCATTAATTGTGGGTTAACCACTTACAAATATCAATATGGGCTTTATTGACTCTTGACTATGACGTGATCCGATTACATATATAAGGGGGTTAGGGTGGGACCCTAACACCTTCTGCCACATTGTCTTGCGCTTTGGAGCTAGGGGCTCCAACCTCCATAGATCTTTGAAAATGGCAGTTGCATTTCATTAATTCAGTGAAACAACCAAAATTGAAAGAAGTTGAAAGAAATTGGATCAAAAGGAAAATTTTCATTATTCTTGAGTACATCTACCTAGCATTGGAAAAAGCTAAGGTCGAAGAGACACCCTTTCCTCCACCAGACATGAACATGCAGGGACAAAATCATATTAATGATACCATCCATGTTTTGGTTTCTTCAAGCACTTCTACAAGCACTTCTCAAATGGTTCTTGTTCCATAAGGCACATCAAGGACACATTAAGGACTAAGTTGATTCATGAACCCCTTGTAGTGAGAAAGGACAAAGCCTTTATAAGTATGGAAAAATGGGTAATAGATGAAGTTGATGCTAAATTCATCAATCATCATCGTTATTATTATCTAATTTTAAGGTTGTGGTCAATTCAGCAAAACAAATAAGTGTAAGATATTGTTTGTGAGAGAAATTATTTGTGAGAAAATGGACTAATAAATTTTATTGAGATGGACTACATTCTACCTCATTCTAGATTTGAACATGTAACCTCTTAGGAGGTAACATATGTTCTAAACCATTAGACACACTTAAGCTCTGTATAAAATTTGATTATAAATTCACAACCAAATAAAACATCAAATTGATATATCCCCTTTTTTATAAAATAAGTTGAAGTCTATGGTGAAAATATTTATGAAAATATTCATTTATATATTATCATTTAGACAATAATTTTCTATTTTAAAAATATTGGAACAATTGTAATGAGCTTTTTTAAAGTTAAAATAACTTGGAAGTGATAGATTGAATGCATAATTTGATTGTATGAATTTATTAAAGTCTCAATATTTCCATTATTTTTTGTGAATTTGGATATCTCCTTTAATTATTTAGCATAATCCATGCGAGCTTCTCTAAAGGTTAAGATAATTTGGTAATTTGGAAATGATAGATTCCATGTCTAACTTAATTGTAGTAATCACTAAGAACCTTACCACCTCCGCTAAAGCTTTAAAATAATTTGGTAATTTAGAAGAGAAAAATTTAATGCCCAACTTAATTGTAGTAATCTCCAGGGGTACCACCTCCACAAAATTTTAAGAATTTGGAAACCATTCTTTTATTCTTTTCCATAATCAATCGTTAGATTTAGATCCTAGTTTCCTTGACTTGATTTATCTATTAATTTATTTTCATATTTTTTTATGTTAATTTATTGATTTACATTTTAAATATTTTTTAATTATAAATTTTTTAATTCATTTTGAATTTTCTTGAATATTATTTTTTTCCATTTCAGTCTTTCATAATTTCAAATTTTAATTTTCTAATTTCAAAATTAATTTTCTACCCTACAAAATTTTAACTTTTTACCTTGCAAAATTTTAATTTTCTCTCTTTTCACTTTTTACCTTTTTCATGATTTATTGTTTTCAATGTGGACATTTTCATAAGTTTCATTTTAATTGTCTCTCCTTTCACTTTTTACCTTTTTCATGATTTTTACCTTTTTTATGATTTATTGTTTTTAATGTGGAAATTTTCATAAGTTTTGTTTTTCATTTTACTCGGTGTTAGGGATTTTAAAATTTGACTTTTTCTTTAATGGACAAACCCCTTGTAGTGAGACAAGACAAAGCCTTTATAAGTATGGAAAAATGGGTAATAGATGAAGTTGATGTTAAATTCATCAATCGTCATCATTATTATCATCCCTTGTAGTGAGACAAGACAAAGCCTTTATAAGTATGGAAAAATGGGTAATAGATGAAGTTGATGCTAAATTCATCCAACATCATAATTATTATCATCTAATTTTAAGGTCATGGTCAATTTAGTAAACCAAATAGGTGTAGGAGATTGTTTGTGAGAGAATGGACTAAAAGTTTATTAAGATGCACTATATTCTACCTCATTCTAGATTTGAACATGTAACCTCTTAGGAGGTAACATATGTTTTGCACACTTAAGCTCTGTATAAAATTTGATTTTAAAGTCACAACCAAATAAAATATGAAATCGATATATCCCCTTTTTAATAAAATAAGTTGAAGTCTATGGTGAAGATATTTATGAAAATATTCATTTATATATTATCATTTAGACAATAACTCTCTATTTTAAAAATATTGGAACAATTGTAATCAGCTTTTTAAAGCTTAAAATAACTTGGAAGTGATAGATTGAATGTATAATTTGATTGTATGAATTTATTAAAGTCTCAATATTTTCATTATTTTTTGTGAATTTGGATATCTCCTTTTAATTATTTAGCATAAACCATGTGAGCTTCTCTAAAGGTTAAGATAATTTGGTAATTTGGAAATGATAGATTCCATGTCTAACTTAATTGTAGTAATCTCTAAGAACCTTACCACCTCCACTAAAGCTTTAAAATAATTTGGTAATTTAGAAGAGATAAATATAATTACCAACTTAATTGTAGTAATCTTTAAGGGCCTTGCCACCTCCACAAAATTTTAAGAATTTGGAAATCATTCTTTTATTCTTTTCCATAATCAATTCTTCAATTGAAAATCCTAGTTTTCATTAACACAATTGATTTAAGATTCTAGTTTTCATTGACTTGATTTATCTATTGATTTTTTTTCATATTTTTTTATGTTAATTTATTAATTTGCATTCTAAATATTTTTTTATTATTTTAAATTTTCT
The DNA here is from genome assembly GCA_031772625.1 of Pinus tabuliformis. Classification (NCBI taxonomy): domain Eukaryota; kingdom Viridiplantae; phylum Streptophyta; class Pinopsida; order Pinales; family Pinaceae; genus Pinus; species Pinus tabuliformis. The sequence continues at coordinate 1,103,951,818 of CM062813.1, forward strand.
TTAACATTATTTTATTCAATTTCAATATGTCATAATTTCAAATTTTAATTTTCTATTCCGCAGAATTTTAATTTTAAAATTAATTTCTATCCTGCAAAATTTTAATTTTTTACCTTGCAAAATAATTGTCTCCCCTTTCACTTTTTCACTTTTGACCTTTTTGATGATTTATTGTTTTCAATGTGGAAATTTTCATAAATTTCGTTTTTCATTTTACCCGTGTCAACGAGGGATTTTAAAATTTGATTTTTTCTTTAACTCGCTCCTTGCATAGGTTTTATGAACATCGATTCTTAGCTTGCCTCTCTAGCGAGCAAACGATTCGGGTAGGTTGATTTTCTTTTGCCTTCACTTCCCACAGATTCAATATTTGATTTTTGTTATCCTTCACTTTCAATGGGGTTATCGAAAATTGGTTTCACTTCCCACACATTCAATATTTGATTTTTGTTATCTTTCACTTTCAATGTGGGTTATCGAAAATTGTTTTTTCTTTTCAGTGTGGTGCGGGTCAAAAATATCACCATCAAAACCAAAATTTAAATGAAATAGTAAAAGTAAAATAAAATTACTTAAATATAAAAATTCATAATACTTGTTTCATAACCATCCCACCATTAATTTGCAATTTTTAATCTCGAACAAATTTAAATGGTTTTTTTCCGGAAGAAAAAGCGTGATTATATTATATGAGAAATATAAAAAGACATACATATATCCAGATTCTGAAGATGACCCAATACAAAACCTACCAGGAAGACTAAAGCCAGCATAACCAGGAAGCAAAAAGAAACTTATGCAGTATCGCTCATCTTGATGATGTTCTTCTTGTTTTTTAATCACAAGAAAGCATAGGAGGATGCTTCCGCATGGACAATGATAGAAACTTCATCATGAAGAAACAAAAAGCAAAAGAGTAAACCTGAAAGATTGCTTGCGAGAGACTAGAAATCATGAAAAGAAAATTCCTGGATAGGAAAAAGGTTCCCTTCAAACAAAACCTGCAAGTACCAAAGACCCGGTGCTGAATGAAGACCCTCTTTTGACAGCGAGTCGGCCTACTGATTTAGTTCCCTGCTGATATGATGTATGGAGCCACCTTCCAAGCTTCCCCAGTATAAACTGATCCTGTCCGTCCATCCGGCAAGGTGCGGCATGAAAATATGATTTTTTCCAGAGACAAAATCCACCACCACCTTAGAATCTCCAAGAACCGAGACGTCCTGTATATTTAGGAAGATGCAAAGTTTTAGAAGGCCTGCTAGGGCCATCGCCTTAGCCTTACTGTTGGTGCCTTTCCCACCATTCCAGTGGGTGAAAAATTGATTGTTTTCATTTACCATAATAATAGCTCCACATCCACAGGAACCTTGTTGTTCCGCTCCATCGAAGTACGCTCTTGGATAAAAAGAGGGATCCTTTGATAAATCTTTGCTGGCGCTCTTGATTTTCTTGAGGGACTTTTGCGGAAGAGCTTCATAAAGAGAAACAATATTGAGAAAAATATCCAGGAAAGGGGATTTGCAGCCATTGAAAATGGAGTTGTTACGCCACTTCCATATACTCCACAAAGCGATGATGAAGATTGTCCTCCATGATTCCTTTTGCTCACTGCACCATAGGAGCGAATCTGTGATAGAAGCATGAATATTGTGCTGGACTCCATAATAATTCTCCAAGGCATGCCACAATTGCTTTGAACCTTTACATTGCAGAAATAAATGGTCATTGAATTCCTCCTCAGACCTGCAAATGGGACATAGGCCGGGGCCGTGCCATCCCCTTTTCTTTAAGTTTTCCCAGGATAGGTTCTTATTGTGGAATGAGAGCCAGGCAAAGAAGATCATTTTGGGCGGGCAGGCAGCCTTCCAAAAAATGCGAGGGAAGATGGGATTGTGAGAGGACTACTTAAGACCAATCAAGTTCAGGTATACATCTTTAACTCGGATACTGTTCAGCCCTTTCGATGTTTTCCAGGTGAGGCTGTCAGATTCTTCAGAGCGAAAAAATCCACAGTTCCTTAGGCACGTCCTGATATGCTCCCATTGAAGGGCAATCGGGCCAGGCATTTTTAAAGTTCCTGCATCTTTCCACAGTGGTATAGATCCCTGCCATGCCGCAATCAAACTGCCCCAAAAGAAGAGGCCCCTTCTGTGAAAGAAGTTTAGTAAAGATACAGGCACATTGATCTCCTCGGCACCGCTTAAGAATTGATCTTTCCCGATAAGGATCTTGTTTCCAGATTGGAAGCGCCAAATTAAATTCTTTAAAAAATAATTTTCAATCTTACGAAAGCTGAGCCAAATTGGAGAACCATATGGGGCGCCAATCCTTCCCTCCCTGAACCAAAAAGTTAGGTCCTTCCTACCCAAATATTTCTTCTGTATAATGGAACTCCATGATCCTTCTCCATGAATCGCTCTCCACAATGACTTGCATAGGAGAGCCTTCCCAAAGGTGCGCATGTCGAGCAGACCCCAGCCACCCATGCTCTTTGGCAACAAGATACTGGACAGTTTTGAAAGGTGATATTTCGTTCTTCCCGCTTGACTGCCCCAAATAAAATTTGTTGTGAGTTTATTCATGGTTTGAATAATGCTCGCCGGGAGAAAATATAAATGTGCCCAATAAACCACAAGCTGATTCAGTACTGATTGCGCCAAAGTCACTCTTCCCGCCAGTGTTAAACTTCTGTATTCCCAAGCTGAGATCTTCCTGTAGTATCTGTCTGAGATCCAACTCCAATCTGCCTTTGAGTAGCCATTTGCTTTTAACTGAAAGCCCAAATATTTGATGCCAAGACTGATAGTTTGCATTTTTATTCCAAATAGATTAGCCAGCCATGCAACTTCAACCGGATTGGAGTCATTGTGGAAAATAGCTGACTTCGCATAGTTTATTTGCAGTCCTGTAGCCATTTGAAATCTTTTTAGGATTTCATAGAAGCATTGCCAGGAGAACCTGCAAATCATTCTGAAAAGAATAACATCGTCTACAAAAAGGTTGTGGGAGATAGAAACATTTCTGCAAATTTTTAAGGGGCGGCATCTGTTTTCCTTGACAGCCTTGTTGATATGGAGGCTAAGCGAGTTCATGGCCAAGATAAACAGGAGCAGCGCAAGAGGGCATCCTTGGCGAAGGCCTCTGGCCGCGCGGAAGAAAGAAGATGGGATCCCGTTTATGATGATCGCATAGTCCACCCTTTCAACGCAGGCCATAATCCAGTTGATCATGCTGGCTCTTAAACCGATCTTTGCGAGCAGGCACCTAGTGAAACCCCAGTCAAGGCAGTCGTATGCCTTACAGAGATCAATCTTGAGGATAACTGCATCACTTTTTTTAGAGTGAATAGCGAACAGAGCTTCCTGTGTGCTTGCAACAGCGTTCATGATATTTCTACCTTTTAGAAAGGCATGTTGTTCCTTTGATAGATGTTTTGATAAGGTTCCTTTTATTCTTTCAGCTATGATCTTCGAAATGATTTTGAAGGAGATGTTACAAAGAGAGATCGGTCTAAAATCCTTGAAGGATTCTGCATCGCCTTTTTTTGGATGAGAGCTATGTTAGTGGAAGAGATCTTTTGATTGATGCAGCCTGACATCCTGGTTGCTTCCACCATCCTTAACAGGTCTGATTTTATAAGATCAAAAAAGTGAGAGAAAAATTCTATCGTCCAGCCATCAGGGCCCGGACACTTGTCCCTCTTGAAGGATTTTATTGTTCTCAACAACTCCTCCTCAGAAACCGGCTGAAAGATTTGGTCATTTAGATCATCATCAAACATCCTGGGAAACTCTTCAATGCCCCACAGAATGTCCTGGATATTGCATTCTTCTGACCTTTTGTACTGGTTCTCAAAGTATTTGACCGCCCCATTTGAAATGTCTTGTTGGGAATATAGAAAACCTCCTTTCCCATCGCTGATTTTCCATATAGAATTCTTTTCGCGTCTAGAGCTGGCGAAATTATGAAAGAACTTTGAATTCCTGTCTCCTTCCTTCAACCAGATCGCTCTGCTTTTTAACCTCCAGAAAGATTCTTCCTGTTCTAAAATTTTCGCTTTTTTCTTTTGGAGCTCCTTTATCCGACATCTTATTTTGAAAGGTAGCATGTGTGTGGCCATGGAATCCGCAACGCTATCCAGTTCCAGTTGAACCTCCCGGAGCTCCTTTCTGTTCGCATGTCTTTTTTGGTTCTGCCACTCCTTTACCATCTTTCGTATGGCCTCCATTTTGTCTCTGAAAGTCAATAGAAGAGGAGCAGCTTCGGAAGATGACATCTCAGACCAGGATTTTGTAATGATGTCATTGAACTCCGGGTCTTCTAGACATGTCCTGTTGAATTTAAAGGAGTAACCATTTCTAAACCCCTTTGCCCTCCATCCGAGCATAATCGGCCTGTGATCAGAGATGAAGACGTTCTCAATTGTTGAGAAAGGCATGCCTAATTTGTCAATTAGACTAGCATGAAGTATAAATCTGTCAATTCTCTTGGCAATATAAGCTTTCTCGGCCCTTCCATTTTCCCACGTCGGATGCAGCTTGGGAGGGAGAATGTCAACAAAATTCCTACTGAGCAACTCGTTCTTAATTCTGTCGGCAATGGGATCCTTTTTCTTGTTTATGCCCCAGATTTCGTCCATGTTTAAGGTGAAATTAAGATCACCTGCAATCATTAAAAATTCAACATCAAATATTTCTGATGCAAAAAGAGTTTCCCAGAAAGGTAGTCTGTTCTTGTATGGTGCGTATATGTTCAGAATATTAATAGGGCATTTGTGTCCTCTGAGTTGAGCCGAAATGAGAATGCCCGCGAGACAGCTGTAGGTTTTGGCTTTTATCCAGCTAGGATCCCATAATACCGCCAAACCGCCTGAAAGGCTGTTTGCTTCCAAGGCGGAAATGTGCCAAAGGGGGAACATCTTTCTGAAATAAGAAACTGTTACAGAGGAGGGATGCATGGTCTCTTGAATTAAAATAATTTTGGGGCTTGCTGACAGTAGAAAATTCTTTAAGGCCACAAATTTTAGGTCTGCCCCCAGACCTCTAATATTCACTGATATGATAAAATTCATTGAGAAGGCTTTCTGGCCTTGCTTGCTCTAAGGGGCCTTTCCTCAGTCATATCGATGATGGGGATATCGACAAGGGATAAATTACTGATATCTCTACCTGCTCCATCACCCCTCCCCCTGAAGTGTCTAGAGCCTCTGTTGGTTTTCCTCCTCACCGTAATATTACTAGCAGAATTGGGGCTTATCAGGGGAGATCTTCGGATTCCTGGCTTATGAATGGTGAGAGGCTCGAGCTCCAGAGATTTCTTGCTTAAAAGGTAGTCCAGATCACTACCAATCGAGTTTGTTGGTGAAGTGGTTGGAGAATTAGCAGGGGTGGGCGAAACCAGTGGCTCGTTCCCTATTCCAGGACGAGGTTTGTTCTTGTTCGGGGACGGGGATGAGGATTGAATAAAATGGATTTCCTTGCTGATGTTTATTAAAGGCCGTGGAATCGGGGGAGGGTTTGGGACAGGATGGTCAGAGAGAGGCTCCAAAGGAGGGTTCTGCGGACAAGAGAATTCATGTTCAGAGGCTGTCTCCAAAGGGGGCATCGAAGGAGAGATTCTATACAGAGGGTCAGATTTGGAGAGCGGCGGAGGAGTTTGCTGGTGATCTTCGGAAGACAGATTATGCTGTACAATCGGACCATGGGGAGACTGACTATTTGGAGATGTTGTTTTCTCCGAATCCGAGGAGGAGGACTTTGCCGCAAAGTGAGGGGAAACATGGTGCTTTCGGCTTCTTGGAGGGCACCGCAGGCAATTCTTGATAAGATGGCCAGTGCGATGACAAGCTGAGCACCTGAAGGGGACTCCCCAGAAGTCTAGCCTCTGTCTGATTTTTTGCTCCCTCCAGAAAATGTCTATATGGGCCGGAAAGCCGCCTCTAAACGCTTTATCAATCAGTACCCAAGCTACTCTTTTATCTTTCTCCCCTAAGCACCATGGATCTACATACACACACCTCCCTATGGCATTCCCTATCTCTGCTAAAGTCTCCTTTGACCATAATTCCAGAGGCAAACCGGGAAGCTTTACCCATATTAGGTTATTGGGAGGGACATTCGTGAGCGGGTTATAACCCAGGTACCATCTGTGTAATGCTAAAAAGCTTCTTCCATAAACCCACTGTTGCTTCAAGATGGTTTCCAAGTCACCTGTATTAAGAAAGTGAAAGCAATACCACTCCTTTAGTAATCTGGCCGCGATAGGAACATATCCAATTAATGGCTTCTATTATATCTCAAGCCAGCGTCTCATTTTTTGGTCATCCATCACCGGGAAATTCCACCGCCCTACTAAAGCCTTTTGCTGAAGGCTTCCTATGCAATCTGCCAGATAGACACTATCAATCTTTATTGCAACAGGAGAGGGAGTGGTTTTTACAGGCTTCTGGCACTTTCTTAAGTGGTCTTTTTCATATGTTATGTCTGGGGGCCCAGTTCCGTTGATGATGTTTCCTCGCGGTGATCTTATTTTATCAGATCCACCCAAATCCTTTTGAGAACCTGAGGGACAGATTACCATGGCATCCAGGGTGGGCTACTAGTCGTTTCACAGCTTGGCACTGTCGTGGAGGGACTTCGCCTGAATGGCTGCTTGTACCATGGCCTCTATGGCTGGGGTGTCCGCCAGATAATCCATTCATAAATACCTCTCCTAAATCTTATCTCAAGGGTACGTGAAGAAATCCAAGAAGAATATTTGTCGGATGCTAAAGACAGAGAAGGACAAGTGTGGTCATTTATAAAAACTTGGAGAGAGAGAGTTCAATATACTTCGTATCTGACCAAAGTACAGGCGCGTGGAAGCCTCGAGAATGAGAGACAACTTCTAAAAGAGGGTAGATTTCAAAAGCGAGGCCAGTTGTCTCCCTATTAATAAACGGATGACAGAATCATGAACTGGATTATGACAGAGGGGAGAGAATATTTGAAAATTGACGGCTCTATTTATTTCAGGAGTTCAAGTCGCGTCTGACGATAATAAACTTTCCTGAAACAAAGTGTATTGGAATCAGAAGGACTCTGTCCTGGAAAATCGAGTAGAGTGGAAGAGGACTATGACCCGGAAAAGATCCGAACCGGAAAGTCCAGGGAGGATAGTGAGAGGTGAAGTGAAAGCCCAAGACTCTGCTGACAATCCTAAGATCTTCCAGACTTGAAACTGAGAGCAAAACCCCGTTTCAGAGTGAATTATGTTTTATCATAACACAGTTCTTCATGTTGTTTCTTCTGGACAAACTATGCAACAACACAAAACTACGCAGACACACCACCAGGGCCCTAGCTTAAATCGTATATCAGTGCATGGCTTGGTGATAACACAAAAATTCTGTATCTTTGGTACCGGAAGCCACGACCAGCATGAGAATGATATTCTAGTCATGAGAGGAGGAAAAGGAGAAAAAACGTAATTTCTAAAAGCTCTGCTTCTGAAACCAATATTCACATTGCTAAAAGAACTAGCGCCTAACTTCCAGTAGTTCAGCTTCTTAAAAGAGAATTCATCATATTTTGCTCATTCAGAGAAATACTAATAACTTCCTTAGCTAAAAATATTTAACCAGGAGAATAGTGCAAGAGGAGTAGGAATAAACTGACCTGGAGACGCAGACGCACCGAGGGCGAGATGCAAAACGGTGATAAAGAAAACCATCCAGACCAACGAGGACCAACACCAAACTGGAGTTCCAATAATGCAGAGAGAGCTCACCACTGTTTTGAAACGTTGTGACAAGGAGATAGGAATTCCACTAAGAGCGAAATCAGTCAAAAAGTTGGACAGGTGAAAAAGGACGAGGTTTAGCCAACAGCGTGCATGACTCTGTTGCACAGACTAGACTTTAGGCATGCTAATCTCGTTATGTCAGGTGATAACTGGTAGAAAAGTTGGTCAGGAGAAGAGGGAGGAGATTTAACCTACGGCGCGCATGGCTCTATTGCATAGACTGGGCTTTAGGCATGCTAAGCTCATTTTGTCAGATGATAACTGGTAGATGTGGAAAAGAAGCATGCAGATAAACTAAATGGCATAAGCATGAGATGTGCATAGGCCATCTATGCTCCATGTATGAACTGACTTACCACTAATCCGAACGCTGGTTGGTTGTCTTTACCTGCACATCACCACTCAGCCGTCGCGCACCAGCTCCTTTTCTCATGCTCAATCCGTTTCTCCATTATTAGTTTCATTGAAAATAGTTTCTGCAGAACAAATTTAAATGGTTACCATAATCAATTAACTAGGAGTTTTATGAAATTCTAATTTCTCTAAAATCTGGCACAAATTTATTGAAATCGCAAGTTTATGGGTAACTCCAGTGCAATCGAAGTGCCCTAGGGTTTTTTAGGTTGTTGAATCTATACATACAGTAAAAAAAACCAGTTTAAATAACACAAATCAAGATTTCACCTCAATTTTTTTCGCCAGATTCTAGCGCCGGAAAGTCCAAAAAGTTGCACTAAAGACACTGCCATTCATTTGAATCATTTTCATTATTGTTCTCAAAAAATATAATGAAATAAGAATTAAATTACATAAAAATAAATTACTGGTATTTCATCCTTCACAATCTTTTTTAATTTTAAGTAAATATTTAATATTTCTCTAAATTTATTTAATGTCATAAAAAATAACACAATTAATAAAACATTATTAGTATTTCATTATTTCTAGAAATTTATTTAATGTTATAAAAAATAACACAATTCAAATAACAAGAATGTAATAAAATAAAAATAAATAAAAGACTACATTTGGAAAAATAATTCAAATTCCTTCATCTGCAATTTCTTTTTCATAGTCTCTATTATTCTCTTATAACCCACTTATTATTACACTCAGTGCGACAGAGCTGTTCACTTATTCTAATTTTTCCTGTTCTTAATTTGCCACTCTGGTTATAATGATGAACTTAGCTAAATAAATATCACATAGCTAGAAGCTCATTCATGCATTTGTAATATGGAAAATATACCCTTTCTTTCCATAGTTTCATTGGGGCAGAAGGAAAAAGATATTACAAATATACCCTTTCTTTCCATAGTTTCATTGGGGTAGAAGGAAAAAGATAAAACAATACTTTCGTTCTAGATCATGCATATCAAGATTAACTACTTGCACACTTAATGTTAGAAGCAATTTCTCTTATTTTGTTCTGTTCTTTTTTTCTGCATACATACAGTTATTCAATTAGAATTTGAAAGAATACCATACTGCCATCCGTTACAGTAATTGAAATGTTTACATAAATATAATGTTAGAACCTTCAACTATTTTCTTCCAATTTCCTTAAATACTTGGTACAATAAGTGCAAGGTCAAGACAAAAATGACAGGGGCCTCTCCCTGAGTGAATGAAAGAAATTTCCAGCTAGATATAGAAATATAAAGCAATCATAAAACTACATACTATCTCATAGTCACAAAATTGTTTCCAAGTAAATGAAAGAAATTTCTTAACTAGACATGGAATCATAAAATTACATACCTCATAAACATACATACATGAACAACCATAAAGCTACATACTACCTCATAGTCACAAAATTGACAAAGACCTTCCTGACTGAATGCAATAATCAGGTGTGGTGATTAGTAATAATGATGCAATAATCAGGTCTGGTGACAATGCCAGACTCCTATTCAACAAATATAAACAAAAATTTAACATAATATTAAATACTCTCGCATATAACCAAAAATAGGGGACAGTAACATTCATGCCTTCCTGCTTTCTGGTAGTTGGACTAGAAACTTAATACTCTAAGATTAATTATAACTGATATATATATTTAACATAGTGTTTGAACATAGAACCGAAATCCATAATAATTATGAACCTATGAACCTACATTACCAGATTGCAAAAGTTTCTCTTCTAAGTAACTCAGTCATTACTGTACTTCTCAGCTTTTAAGAAAACAGCTTCTTTGTCAAATTGAGATCGATATACAGTAGAATGTTCAACCAGATTCAAAAGAAGTAGATAGCTTCTATAATACTGCCATCTCCCTATCACAAATAAATATTGAAACCCAAGTCAAATTACTGGAGATGTGTGAAAGCTAATAATGTCACCAAAACTGTGAAGTCTGGCTAGGGGATTCATTTCTTTTCTTTATCATCCATGTAGCCCCCCACTGCTGGTAAGTTTCTGATAGAAGTCAAGCACCTTTGGGTGTGCTTTGATCTTAGATGGTTTAAGTCCTGTAAACCTCAGCCCGTCTGAACTCTTCACGCGGGAGAGGGCTACATATTCCATGCCATAATCAAATGCCTTGGAAAGATTTGTCTCCAACCTCTCCAATGTCATCCCTTGGCACTTGTGCACAGTAATAGCCCATGCTAAAATTAATGGCACCTGTGTTCGGGTAGCCACTTTCACCTCACCTTCATAAACATGCCAGGATTCCGGTGTGATAATCCTTTCGACCCCACACAGAAATCTCACCTTTGGCCAGAGCCTTGTTGGACTAATAGCTCTCGACTGTGTGTCATCCCTAACAAAATCAACAATCTGGCCCATTAACCCACTCAACAATCCTATCCCAGTTTCTATATTCTTGATAAGCATCACTTGCGCCCCTATGCAAAGACCAATGTAATAAGGAGCAATTCCAGTCTTCAAATTCCTCTTTGCATACACTTCTCCTTCATCCTCGGCAATAAATGTGATGATTTCCTGCCCCAGAGAATTCAGTCTCCCATCATTCACCCTCCTAACATCATAATTCCTTGTATACAATCTAATCACAGGCTCATCCACAGTTGGACCCTGACAGTTCTTCAATTTGGCCAAGGTTTTTGGGTGAACCTCACCTCTTCTTATTTCTTGCAATATCTCTACGAGCTCCCTATCTGACTGCCTGTAAACATGAGTTAATTCAATCTGCTTGTCAAAACACTCGTTCCAACAATCTGCTTCAAAGGAAAAAAATTTGTCCGTATTCTGACGCGTCACTGGTGGAAGTTGGAAGAAATCCCCTGACACCACAAGCTGCAACCCACCCCACACCCATTTCCCCTTCAATGGCCGCCTCAGTTTATTGGCAACATAATTCAACTGATCAAAAAACTTTCCATCAATCATGTTTATCTCATCTATAACCAATGCCTTGGCATTTTTCCATCTGTTAACATATCTGTCTTTCTTTTCAATCCGTCTCAATAGTCCTTGCTCAGTCACATCAAATGGTGAAGCTCCAGCAAAGGCACGTAGACACATGCCATTCAAATGGCATGCTGCAATACCTGTTGAAGCTGTTACAAAGACGGAGCCTGGACCATGTAATTCCTTCAAAATTTTTACTACAAAATTAAGAAGATAGGTCTTACCTGTGCCTGCACAGCCTGTAAGAAACACAGATTCCCCTCTTGAAACGGCATTCAGAACTGTCATCTGCTCATTGGATAACCTATTGTGTCCCTCCGAATGGGCCTCCCACATTCTCATGACTTTATTCCATTCTATTTCTTGTTGTTTGCAATTGGATTTTGCAGAAAGCTCTTCAGATTCTAAGCCTATTTTGACCCTTGATTCACTCTGGCTTCCCTCTGATTGTTTTTCCGTGCTCTGTCTGGCTAGTGACTTTGTTTCTTGCAGCTCCATCCTCTCGCTGAGTTGCTGGGTTAGCGGATTTTGGGACTCACGTTCATGCTGAGAACCACCGAACCCGGTACTCAAATTTTTCGCTGTAGATTTCGCCATTTCATTGAATCCAAATCCCATCACCCTGGCTGCAAATGTTTTAGTCATAACTGTAGCGGAGTGCACATTTGTAATGGCAGAGTAAACCTTACGAGATCGTATCCCCGAGAGAAGAACCATCCTCTCTCTCTGCCTCCAGTCTCTGTGCAGCAAATTTTGGTTGAGTAGCTGGTTGCAAATTTGAAGAGTAACCTGCGCCAGGAAGGGCATAAGCAAGTGAACATATTGTCTGCACTTATTGGCTGATGTCATGTTTGTGTATGTTCCTTTCTTCCCATTGCCAACATTTATCGATGGAGCGAGCGATTACAACGCAGAGTACATTTTTCGGGAGAATCGACTGCAGATCCAGAGAAATTGTCCCACGAGTAAATTTTCCCGGGAAAAAAGAGAACCGGAAAGCCCCAATCTCCAGACTTTGAATCCTCTGGTACGATACGGCATGTTCAATATCCGTTAAAAACTTTCCGCCGCCACTGATCTCATACGGATTCCAGTTAATGATACGGATTTCTGATTTGTTTCAAATTTTATTTAAAATGTGATAACTTATAAGGACCCTTGTTACTGTACTTAACGTCATCTGGATTACTCTGTATTTATGTGACCCCATACAGATTCTGGATACAGTATTTATTTGACCTCATACGCATTTATGTTACCGTTAAATTTGACGGGTCACTTTACCCATCAGGGAGAAAAATTTAATGATGGTTTTATTTTTAAAGTGTCCTTCATATGACTTTAAATATTTATTTTTACAATTATTTTTTTTTTTACTTTTTACAAATCATATTCATAATAACTTTCATATTAAAACATTGAGTATAGGTAACTAAATTAGACAGTTAAATTTAACTTAACAGAAATTGAAACACACATAGCATGTTTTTTATTTAAGTCACTTCAATAGTAATCCAATTAAATAATAATATGTGTGATATAAATTTCAAACAAAAAACCATAATTTGTATGAAATATGTAAATGTTTAAAAAAATACATTCAATATCATAATTTACAAAAACTAGATTTTGGAGAGTTTCACCAAACAAAGTAATTGTCAAAATAAATACATGTTAGGGCCATAAAGATTTATAAATGTATAAAAATAAAAAAACAAAAACAAACTATATACTTGGACTTTCTTCTAAAAAATCTTGAAATATTCAACAGTGTCATCTAACATGTTCGTAGTGTTTGTTATCTGCATTAAGTCCAAAAGTGAAACAATTCAAAAATTTATAATTATTAATACTCTGCAAATTGTAACAATTTTTACAAACAATGAGTTCACTTACAATCTAGGCATACCACATTCAGAATATTAAGTTCCAATTTTCTTATTTTTCATATTTCCTACAAATTATTCCATCACTTATGGGTGTTTTTCGGATATGCAAATATGCTAGTATATATATGGTTTGTATCCGTGAGAAAAGTCTATATAAAAAACAAATATTATGGCATTTACAACATAATTCTCCAACAACAAAAAAACATTGTTCTCAAGCAAATAATTATACTTCTCCATCAAAGATTAAACATCTAAGCATAACCTAATGAATTTTTATAAACATCCGAATGTATAAATTTAAACTTTTTTTTCTATGATTAATTCAAAAAATCATATAACAAAATGAAAAATTGTAATTTGATAAAAATATTATGTAGTAGAATTCCTTTGATAATTACGGTCAAATAAAGTTCAAGTTGTAAAACGGTTAGACTTATTTTTCAAATATTAATTCATGTTGGGAAATTTTCATAAAGATGCACTAAAATGTTGTGTGGGAAAATATTTTTTCAAAAAATACTATGCAATCGTGTGGGAAATACATAAAAAAAAAAAAATTATGTGAGAAAAAACAAGAGGAGAACCTGAACAGGTAAAATTTCTTGCATTTCAGTGATGGCCTCGGGATGTCCACAAACGAGGCTTCATTTTTTGAAATGGCCATCATTTCGTTTTCTAACTCTCCATACGCTCTTTTTCAGTTGGGTTGCTATTTCCTATATATTTCTCTTTCTGTAGGTGCTTACTCACTTATCCACTCAATTCCACATTACTTTGAAGGGTGTTAGTTGATGAGGAATGCACAAATCTATTAAATGAAATGGAAAAACTGGGCCTACTATCTAGAATGTAGAGCAGATCCACTAAATATGACTCAGCAGCCAGCTTCCATGGGGATGGAGAACCCAAAAATGCACAAATCTATTAAATGAAATGGACAAACCGGGCCTACTATCTAGAATGTAGATCAGATAGACGAAATATGACTCATCAACCAGCTTCGATGGGGATGGAGAGCCCAAAATCCAACCTCTGGGACCCCGAATCTATTTCTACGGGGAACCGAGCCAAGTAGTGTAGGAAACCGTGTAGCTCCTTGGTTTTGCGAAGGTTTGAATCCAAGGAAGTCCCAATGCCTCTGTTAGTGATATGATCTTGAAGCTAGTTGAAAAAATCTTAATGAGGATTATGTGAATGGGGAACGAGAATAAATTTATGTATTTCAAATTAGCTTCTTCAATATCTAATTCAATCCTTTCCTTAAGCCTCTGAAGCAACCCATGCCTTGCCCTACCCTGCCTCGTACAATAACCAAACAAATTCAAAGCAGAATAGTCATTATAATTATAATTATAATTATGATTATGAGGAGATCCATACGCACAAAACAAAGATTTCGTAAATCTCTGAACCATTCCTGTACGGTAATTAACTGTAAATGCGAGGCTTGACTTGTCTCTGAGCAATTTTGTGTTTTGAATGACTATAGTGTGCAAGTCACAATTAACTATAAGATCCAGAAACATGAAGTATATTCATCACTTTCATTACCCTAGTTCATCCTTCCTAGGTTCCACCAACCTAGACATCGTTGAAGTCATCTTGTCCTTGTCTTCTCTGTGACGAAATTCAATCTGCCCTCATTCCTCTACATTAAAGCCTTTATGATAATGAAGAGCCACCATTTCCAACAAAATCTATATGCAGATTCCATGTGGGAGAAAGATAAGTATTTGATATATAAAATAGATATAAATATATAATATATATATATATGTAAAAATTTAAAACTGGTAAATTTTTTATACACCCGTCATTATGAAATTTTGAAAAATTATCAACAAGTCAACAATTATGTGTTTATTTTGAAATAAACCGTATTTGACAGCTAAAGAAAGGTAAAACGTGTATACAGGCGTCAATTTTAAAACCTGATTGGGTTATTGTAGGGAAGCAACGGGTTGACGTGATGGTTCCCGGCGCACGGGTGACCCTGTCAAGCGCATGAGTCGGCAAAGGACGCATGACGAGCAAGGGACTAGCTGGGAGGTAACTAGCGAGTTGGGGCGTGCCCGCACAGTGCGACGAACTGACCGAACAGAGGAGATGAGCTAATGTGCGACGCGAAATCATTGTAAAAAATGACTAAGTGTTGGAACGTTGGTGAACTTATATGATAGGTGGTCTGATCCAAAATGGGTCTTGGATAAACCTCTAAGTCTAAGAGACTTCATATAAGAGGTAAAAGGTGCTAAATGGCACAAATCCTTTGTAAATCAGAGTCAGATAAAGAAAAGAGTCAAAGGCGGAGTTTTATGTAAATGTCGCATTGGAAATGGTTCAAAGGGAGGACTTAACCGTAGGCCTTACAAATCCCTAATTGTGATCTCCAACATATCGGATCGGAGGTAGGTTGCCATGCGATATCGGAACCCAGGCGAGCCGATAGAGCGATTGCGACGAAGTGGATCGGTGATCGACAATATATATATATCGCATCAGAGCAGTCTATGGGATGTTTTATAGGCCTCGGGCCTTTGCGATTGCGATATTCGATGGCACCGATCAGCGATAGCACCGATAGCAATATGCCTATGCGATGGGGCCGATAGCGATATGCGATGCACTGATATCGACAATTGGAGATCGGTGGATACCCAATATAAAGGGTCGTTGACATATGCGATTGCGATTTGCGATCAGGGCGTGGACCCGATAGGCTTATAAGCGTGATTTCATATCATTTGAAATCCGGATTTACGAGATTTCTTTGTATTTTCCCGTGTATTGGGTTTTTGGCCATATGAAATTTGATTGCGATGTGTGATAGAATGACAGACCTGAGAGGATTATGGGGGAGATTCTATATTATTCGAGTTCCAGCAAAATGCTCCATGATGTGTTTTCGTGTGTTTCCTGTGTATTTCTGTTATTTGGCTATTTCGGGAGTGAAGGCCAAAGGAAGACAAAATGACCGGGTTTCCCGTGCCCGCTGATTCCTTTCCATTTGTAAACAGACTCTTGTAATGAAACAGTCGGTCTTCAATGATGGAGGTGACTGTAAGTGATGTATTACAAAAAACACAGGGAGCTCAATTGACAAGGCGGCTGAAGGTTGCTGAGATTCGCTTGGAGATTGAGCGAACGACTGATAACACAAATAGGCGGAGTTATGCTCAGGAAAAGCGCAGAGAAACCCAAGAGGCTCAGAGATGCTTGAATGATGAGTGAAAGCCCAGAGGAGGCAGTCTGCGGAGTTGGGGTGACTCAGAAGCAAAGGGTTGCTTGGAGGTCGAGCGAAACCAGAAGCTCATGAAAGCCGAGAAGACACCAAAGGTTGGGGCAATGGCGAAGGGGTGATTTCCTAGAGAGTTGAGCGTAGCAGAGTTGCAGAGCACAAAAAGCCAGAGAATCGTAGATTCGCAGAGTGCCACCAGAGGTTGGGAGGACAGCGAAAGAGCCACCAGAGGTTGGAGGCTTGACAGAGCCACGAGCCGAGAGCCAGAGAGCCAAACAACCAGGGATAAAGATAGCATTCTAAGCCCATGGGTTCAGTTGTAAACCTATGGAGTTGAGTGTGGAACTTGTAAAAGAATTTAAGCCATAATCCCAAAGAGCTTAGTTGAGTTGACTAGAGCTCACAGAGACGTAGCCCAAGAGCTTTGGGTGAACTCATAATTATATTGTTGTTATGTGTGTTGGTTATTATTTGCATTATTTGTTGTTATATGTTTTTATATCAGTTTAAGAAAATCAACTTAAAGCACTTAACAGTTAAAGGCAACATACTTCAAGTTCTTTTAATTCCGCAAATTATCAATCATAAGCATAGATATTGGGAATATATAAGCTTTGGAGTGGGAGAGATTCTTGTAAGCTGACAAGAAGACTTTACTGACCCATTTCAAATCATGGTCCCATGTATGGGTGCCCACACCATGGGTCGATGTGACGGAGGGGCGAGTTGGACGAAACGATGGGTTGGCTTGGTGGGCCGACGTCCAAACCGATGGGCCAACCACCATATAAGTAAAGCGGTGAGATGGTGGAGAAGAACATCAAGCAAATCTTCTAAGTGTCTTGGCGAGCAATAAGTGTGAGCTCACTTAGAGGAGGTGAGTTGAAACTTAGAAGAAGGTGCAGGTAGAGCATTGGGGCTGAAGCACCTAGCCGTAGAATGGTGGAGTAGCGTTCGGGTGGCTGCAGGCAGCGCAGAACCGCAGGTCGTGCGAAGTTGTTTGGCTGAATGGACGAGGGCGTTTGGCTGAATGGACGAAGGCGTGTGAGGGCGTCTGGCTGAATGAGACGAGGGCGTTCCGGTGAATGGACAAGGGCGTCCGACTGAACAAGTCGAGGGCATTCGGCGGAACAAGCTGAGGGTGAACGAGGGAGTTTGGTGAAATGGTAAATGATTGCTAAACGAAGGAACAATGCGACGAGCCAATGCAATGATGAACGAGTTGTGACAAGCCAGTGCAACGATGAATGATTTGCGACGGGCGATAGAACTGGTGGGTACTCCGAACAGTGGTTCGCTTGGACCGAACAGTGCAAGCCGGGTTGCACGGTTGTGATAGAAATTGTACAAAGGAAACTTGGGGTTTATTGCAAAATTGTAAATTGTATACTTTGTAAAATATTGTTATTATCATCGTGCAGACTCATATTTCAGGGAGTTGCCCCTCTGATCTGAAAATGGGGTGCTAAAAGGTTTCTTGTGAGATTACAAGAACCTCTCCCACTTCCAAAGCTTAATTATTCCCAAGACAACTATGATTAACCAATGTGGAACTAATAATGTGCTCGACAATAAGGTGTATGCTTATGTTTATTTTAACTGATTATATGCTTTAAAATCCGTTGTTTGTGTTGATATGTAAATACATGTAACAATGCAACAATGCAACAAATAACAAACACATGGACAACAATATTAATTTGGAGTTCACCCAAAACTCTTGGGCTATGTCTCCTTGAGCTCTAGTCAACTCAACTAGGCTCTCTAAGATTATGGCTTCGGTTCTTTTACAAGCTCCATAATGAACTCCACTGTTTTACACAAAAACAATGGGCTCAGAACACCATCTCATCCCTGGCTCTGAAGCTCTCGACTCTAGCTCTGGCTCTGGCTCCGGCTCTGGCTCTTGGCTCTTGGCTCTTGGCTCTTGGATCTGGCTTCTCTGATCTCTCTCTTGGCCTCTACGTGCATCAATGGTTCGCTAGACCTCCCAGCGACCTTTAGCAACCTTCAAGTGACCTTTTGCAGCTTTGCTACCTGTCAATCGTGCTCTCTGGTTCACTTGACCTCCAAATGACTCCAGGACTCCCTCAACTGCTCTGCCCTGCCTGCTTACGCCTGCCAATCCTCTCAATCGTGCTCTCTGGCTCCTTTGAGGCACCCTTCTAGCTTTTCAGCTTCCCTAGCCATTTCTATGCATTCAATCATTCCTCTGCAGCTTTGCAGCTTCCCTACGCATTGTCTGTTCAATTGGCCATCTGGCTCTGCGGCTCTGTGGCTTCCAAACGCATCATTGTCTGCAAAAATGCCCGCTTGCAACGTGTCACAGTGATTAGCGGCCGTTACAGAGGATTCAGGGCCTTCCCTAAGGTGAAAAACCCAAAAATGGACAAAATTTCAATACACAGCATTTTATCGAAAATACACAGGAAAACACTATCGGGCGCGAATTTCGAACCTCAAAATCTATGAAATCGCCCCTATAACCCTATAGGGTCCACCTTCGGTCGCAATATTTTTGTCTCATAGATAGGAGGTCTAAAAGCCTCAATACACGGGAATACACTGAAAATCCGAATTCCTGGATTTCAAATTTTGTGAAATCGGGCTTTTAAATCCCATCGGGTCCGGCCTTTTATCGCATATCCCAATCGCTATCGCATTAGCCTTACTATCGGGGATTGTCGATTGCCGATTTAATCTGGATCGTTGATCTGATCCCCGATCGGACGTCTAGATCGCATCACATATCGCTATCGCATCGACCCTTTGTGTCAGGGATCGTCGATCTCCCAACTGCCGATTTAATCCTAGCCGTCCATTCCTTTCCCGATCCGACAGCTGAGATTGCATGTTGCGATCACTATCGCATTTGGAACAGCCCGGGGTTCTTCCCTTTGAATATGGACTGTGTCGACCCGATCTGCCAATATGATCATCGGTGATCGCATGTCGCATACCCTGGGTCCTGATATTGCATGCGGGCCTGTCTCCGACCTGATACATCGGAGATCGCTGATCGGGGGCCTCTCGCCTTCGGCCTAAGTCCTTCCCTTTTGCCTTTTTTTGATGCGATTTCCCATATAAGGCCTTTTAGGCCATTTTTAGAATATTTTGCCTCTTTTTTAAGGACAAAGGGCAACTTCTTTTTGCAATAACTTCTGCATCTGAAGTCCATTTTAGCCCATTCAAATTGTAGTAGATTCAGAATGAAAATATCTACGCAATGGGGATATTTCCAAGAGAATCCTTGGACTTTCATTTTCCTTTGTGAGGAACACTTAGACTTAGAAGTCTATCCAAAATCCATTTTGGATTACGCCTTCCCACTAAAGAACTTTTGGTCTCCAAAAGGCTGATATATTGATTTGAACAGTGAATGAGAGTACCTCACCCTCTTCTTTTAGCCTCCACACACTTGCCTTGTATAGTGGCTCTGGACCAAAGCCTTTGACCACTTTCCTTCCTGGATGTGCTGGTCTTCCTGGGAAGAATTGTCTTCCTCCTTGCTTTCCTGCAAAATTTCTGCTGAAATGGTCATAGAAGGTAGTTTGAAATTCTCTGCCTTAATCATTGATCCAAGGTGGCTCAAACCAATGTAATGTACATCTACTCCACAAAACTTTCATTTGTACCTATTTGACAAGTTGTCAATAACAACTATTAACAACAATAGAAATACAGACAACAACTGGATGGCCTAAACTCTTGCTTCAACAAAAGAAACAAAGTTTCACATCTTGTGAACACCTCCATGTCTTACATCTGCATACAAATGATGGACTAGATAAAAATCCCACAAAACATGCCTTAAAAAAAATGACCCTTCAAGTCAAGCATATAGAAAAAAACCTCTAGGACTCCTTTTCAAAGATGAAACACTTCATCATTATCTCCATCTTGGAGACCAAGTTAACTTCTCCCAAGTCAACATTACATGCATGTTTACAACAAAACAACCAACCCTTCAAGTTAATTACACATACATGTTCAAATACAAGGAAAATATCAACATCCCTACATTCATGCATCTCATGCTCGTGCATGCATTTCATCCTTCAACTTCCACTTAAGTACTGATCCAGGTGGATGTTGGTGGCCACCCACCTATCCCATTTGGACCCCCACAACTGTCTCTTTCAGTTTTTTAGTTTCCTTAATTATAGCGCAGTTTACTATTTTTAGCAGTTTTTTGGGTCCTAAACTTCCGGAGCTGTTTTGAGGCCCTAAACGACGTTTTTTGGGAAATCCACGGCCAGCGATTTTTCTAATAAAAATCGTCTTTTCCGTCGTAGTCCTCGGAGAGATATTTCTAACGGGCTATCATGCGTGTCAAACGGAGATAATACGACCAATTCGCGACCCCGGGAAGTTGGCTATCCAACTCACCCCAAAACGGGGCCCACAATTTGGTGTTTCATCTTCTAGGGTTAGGTTTTGGAATGTGAAGGGTTTTCCATTGTTTCTCAATAATAAATAGGCCTTTGAGCCTTATTGTAAAGACAGTTCAAAACAGTTCAGAGGCATGTAGCCGACACATCTCTTCTCAGAGATAAGCTACCATCGCCCTAGCTGGGTTATTTCTATTTGTAAGCATATTTCAGTATTCTCCATTAATGAAATGAAGTATTATTTCCGCTGCATCTCTGTTTTTATGGTTATCGCATCTCTGTATTTATGGTTATCTCTGTAATCTATTGCGTTCCTGCTTAAATCCGGATCAAGTACATTGTACTTTTGATGCTGAAATGAAATATAATGTTGCAGCAACAATGTGAGCCTCCTACTCAACTTTTCCATTCACCTTTTTGGTAGAAACCTACAACTTGCATTCTCACTAACAAAGAAATGCAAATAGATGCATCAATAGACATGCAATCTTAATTGGATAAGAACTCTAACCATTTCTCACCAATCCTTTTCAAAGGTACTACCTTTGTCTACACATCAACATCAACATGTGAATCATCCTGAAACACATCATTCATGGAATCTTCCTTTCCATTTGTGCCATCTTCTCTTTCCACTTTCTTTAGCTTTTGTGGAAGCATTGTTGGATTCAGAGTCCAACATTTTGCAGCAAGATGCCCTTGCTTATGGCAGTAAGTGCACTGCATGTGCATCCTCTTGACATCATGACTTGCCTTGTCCAATGGACCTTTGGCTTCTTGCTTCCTTTCCTACAAAAGTTTCTTGTATGTGGCCATTCTCTTCCAACATCTAGAAACATTATGGTTATTCAAACCACAAAAGGAACATGCAATTCTTTTCCCATATATATGTGTAAATTTACCATGCTGAACAAAATCATAAGGAATATGATTAGAACCAGATTTATACCTTTCTCTTTCACCTTTATTGCCTTCATGAGGAGGTGAATCACATGGAGAAGTGGTTCCCTTTGGAACATTATCAATCTCTTCAAGGTTGTTAGAGTTTCCACAACTCTTTGGTTCAAGTATGTGCTTCTGAACACCTGCATCCTGCAAATGATGTTTCAAGCTATTGCATTCCTCCTGAATACAATCTTCACACTCTTGAGGTGGAAGACCTGCAATGCAACTCCTTCTTGGAGTTGTTTCAATGGTCTTCATGGCAGCTTTGGAACTCTCTCCATAAGCTTGTCCATAGCCAAGACCCAAATACTTAGGCCTTTCCTCAACTATTATTGGCTCAACAATACCCTGTGCATGTTTGCCCAAGCCTTTTCCTTCATAGCCCATCTTGGACATTAACTTGGAACCTATGCCTCTGGTATGTTTTTCAAAAGAACCAATATAAGCATTCTTAGAGGAAATTGAAGACAAACTGGAATTATTTACCTCTTCTTCAAGCTAATACTTGACCAAGGCTTCTGGTGCAACAAAGAGATGTGCCTCCAACTCATGCATCCTTTCCAGGTTCATATTTGTAATATGAAGTTGCCTCTCTATTTCCTGGAATTTGTCAGAAACCATCTGCTTCTCTTCCTCCACGGAATTCAACTACTCTCTAAGTATGTTTCTCTTCCTTCCATACTCATACATTTCTCTCACCATATCCATCATGGTGGCCAAATCTTCCTTCATTTCCTCATCAAAGAGTCTTGTGAAGAAAGAAGAATTTGAGGACTCACTTGTAGAAGTTGTCATTATACCAATGAACAAAAGAACTTCAAACAAGATTAACAAAGAGATTTATTCAACAAACTTTTGCAACAAGCCTCTTGTGCTTCAAGGATTTCCTTGAAGTCCTTTGGGATAGAAAAATGCCTTCAACCCTTCTTCCTTCTTGTCCTTCCTGGACTGAGTTATCAATAGCTTTCCCTTCACCTCTGCAAACTCACACAATAGTCAGTCTGCACCAAGCATACAATCAATCCTTCACTGCCCAAACACCTTCCAGACAAGCAATATTTTCTCTATCAATCAAGCATTCTGATATAACCTTCTTTGAAGGTGGGGTTAACCAATCTTAAGTTTAGATACCACCTGATCTAAAAATTGGGTGCTAAAAGGCTTCTTGTGAGATTACAAGAACCTCTCCCACCTCCAAAGCCTAATTATTCCCAAGACAACTATGATTAACCAATGTGGAATTAATAATGTGCTTGACAATAAGGTGTATGCTTATGTTTATTTTAACTGATTGTATGCTTTAAATTCCGTTGTTTGTGCTGATATGTTAATACATGTAACAGTGCAATAGTGCAACAAATAACAAACACATGGACAACAATATTAATTTGGAGTTCACCCAAAACTCTTGGGCTACGTCTCCTTGAGCTCTAGTCAACTCGACTAGGCTCTCCTGGATTATGGCTTCAGTTATTTTACAAGCTCCACACTGAACTCCATTGTTTTACATAGAAACAATGGGCTCAGAACACCATCTCATCCCTAGCTCTGAAGCTCTCGGCTCTGACTCTTGCTCTTGGCTCTGGCACGTGGCTCTGGCTCTGGCTCTAACTCTAGATCTTGGATCTTGGATCTATCTTCTCTAAGCTCTCTCTCGGCCTCTGCATGCATCAAATGTTCGCTAGACCTCCCAGCAACCTTTAGCAACCTTCCAACGACCTTTTGTAGCTTTGTTGCCTATCAATCGTGCTCTCTGGTTCACTTGACCTCCAAGTGACTCCAAGACTCCCTCAACTACTCTACACTGCCTACTTATGCATGCCCATCCTCTCAATCATGCTCTCGGCTCCTTTGAGGCATCCTTTCTGCTTCCCCAACCATTTCTCTGCGTTTAATCATTCCTCTGCGGCTTCCCTGCGCGTTGTCTGTTCGACTGGCCATCTAGATCTACGGATCTGTGGCTTCCAAATGCATCATTATCTGCAAAAATGCCCGCTTGTAGTGTGGCACAGTGATCAGGGGCCGTCACAGAGGATTCGAGGCCTTCCATGAGGTGAAAAACCCGAAAATGGACAAAATTTCAATACACAGCATTTTACCGGAAATACATAGGAAAACACTATCGGGCGCGAATTCCGGACCTAAAAATCTACGAAATCGCCCCTATAACCCTATCGAGTCTGCCTTCAGTCGCAATATCATTTTCGCATAGGTGATAGGTCTAAAAACCTCAATACACGGGAATACACAGAAAATCTGAATTCCTGGATTTCAAATTTTGTGAAATCGGGCTTTTATATCCCATCAAGTACAGCCTTTTATTGCTTATCGCAATTTCTATCGCATTAGCCCTACTATCGGGGATCGCCAATTTAATCTAGACCGTTGATCTGATCCCCAATCGAACGGTCCAAATCGCATCGCATATCACTATCGAATCAACCCTTTTCGTCGGGGATCGCCAATCTCCCGACCGTCGATTTAATCCTGGCCATCCATTCCTTTCCCAAGCCGACGGCTGAGATTGCACGTCGCGATCACTATCGCATATTGCATTTGGAATGGCCCAGGGGTTCTTCCCTTTGAATATGGACTGTGCCGACCCAATCTGTCGATCTGATCATCGATGATCGCATGTCGCATAACCTGGGTCCCGATATCGCATGCGGGCCTGTCTCTGACCTGATACATCGGAGATCGTCGATCGGGGGCCTCTCGCCTTTGGCCTAAGTCCTTCCCTTTTGCCTTTTTCTGATGTGATTTCCCATATAAGGCCTTTTAGGCCATTTTTAGAAGATTTTGCCTCTTTTTCAAAGGACAAAGGGAAACTTCTTTTTGCGATAACTTCTGCATCCGAAGTCCATTTTAGCCCATTCAAATTGCAGTAGATTCAGAATGAAAATATCTACACAATGGGACTATTTACAGGAGCATCCTTGGACTTTCATTTTCCTTTGTGAGGAACACTTAAACTTAGAAGTCTATCC
Source organism: Pinus tabuliformis (assembly GCA_031772625.1). Classification (NCBI taxonomy): domain Eukaryota; kingdom Viridiplantae; phylum Streptophyta; class Pinopsida; order Pinales; family Pinaceae; genus Pinus; species Pinus tabuliformis. Next base: position 1,103,976,440 of record CM062813.1, read on the forward strand.
AAAATCCATTTGGATCACCCTACCATTAAAATATACGTTGTGCATATGTGTAAATGGTAATAATGATGAAGATGAATAATTGAATGTTTCTGCTGTGTATGTGAATGTATACCTAGAAAAGTTGAAAAATAAACTAAATATAGAAAGTAGACATAGTCCACACCGTGTGAGTATTGTTAAAAATAAAATGGGTGGTGGTTCCACACCCCCCTTCGTGTGGTTGGAAGAGTACCACCAAGGTAGGGGCGTGATAGATGGTATTAGAGGCCTTGATTTTCCGCAAGGCTTCATTGGAGATTTGAAGAGAAGCTAATCCCGTGACAAAGGGTATTAGAGCTTTGATTTAGAGAATCAAGAAGCATGTCCATTTTGCAGAAAATTGGCTTTACAAGGATTATGACCTTTGAAGAATGGCAGGGGCACACTTCGGGGCCAAGTCAATCTGAATGAAGTCTACTTGAAGAATCAAGTGATGTTGAACAAAGAATTGCAGAATTGAGCAAGGACTTGTTCGAAACAAGGGATGCTCTTCGTTCTTTTTCCAGGGAAGGGATCTCTGACATGAATAGAAGTGAAATCTATCGACTTGCAGGGAAAGTGGACTTGTTTGATGCAGAATTCAAGGAGTTGAGGATAAGGAATAACTTGCTTTGGAAGAAGCAAGGACGGCTAACACTTGAGAAAGAGTGGTTCATAGATTTCATTCATGATAAGGAGAAAGCTGCAGATTGCGATGATAAGGAAGAGGAATCCATGGTGGTCGATGATGTTGTAGATGTGACAACGATGGAGGAAGAACTTGAAATTATTCAAGTTGGACTAGGATCATGGAGTTTGCATACATTGGTGGATGAGGAAACTCACATGGAGGAGCCTCATGATGAAGTAAGTACTACTTATACTTGTGCTTCATTTGAGCTTTTGGTAGATGGGCCATATGCAGGGAAGGGAAAAGTCAATTTGCTGATGTGATGGACAGTCTTACCATGGATATCTACGATGAGACCTTGTATGGAGAGGCGAGGGCCATTGACTGTTGCAGGGCTTGTTGGGACTGTTGGTGACCTTTTGGTAGAAGGTGCAAATGCCCGTGATAAGGGAGGAATGTGATGATCATTGTGGAGGAATGGGTCATGCTTTAGCCATATGGAGAAATTGGCTAAGTGCCCGACATGAGTCATGGACATATTGGAGAAGGGCACACACTTGAGTTATGATGATACTTGGGTGGACTTCTCATGGCCGAGACCAAGAGGAAGTCTTGGTGGAACCTTTAGTGGGGTGAGCTATGGTGGAAGAGACTCATATGATTTGATTGATGGTTTGGGTGACCGAGTTCACTAGACCGAATTGCAGACTTGGATGAGGATGACCGGTGTTGTGATGGGTCTACTTAGTTGGACAACATGGGAAACTTGAGTCATGGACGTTAAGTTGGAGAGATGGAGCATGGCAGTCTTATGCAGGGACATTATGTAGGAGCACTAGTAGAGATGTCACTTATGGGCATCCAATGTGGAGTGTCAAGGTAGGGATGTTGTGCAGGTGGATTTGATGATGTGACAGGGAGATATTTTACTTATGAGCCGATGAAGAGGTTGTGCACTCTTGTACAACAAGTCCATGGAATTGGTGGAGTTGTGAGCGCACTATGGAGAATTCCTACTACATGGAGAGCTGAGGCATCTTGTAGAGACATTTGGGCTGAGACATGTATGCTTGCTAGGATATTGGTTGGAAATGACTCATGGAACTCATGATGACATGAGATTGTGACTTTTGAGGACTTCATATTATGGTGGACTTGGAGGATCTGATGCATTGAGGAGCTGAGCTCAAGGAATTTGATGCAGGATGGGGTGCATACTTTTGAGTACATTTATGGGTGTGCTTGAGAGATTGACTCAATGTGGAGGATCGATATGAGACACTATGGAGTGAGGGAGTTGCAACGATGATGATGCCTTGGTGGCAACACTTGGGCATGGATTGAGCCGAGACTTAACTAGTTTTGATACATGGGAGCTGATTGGTCTATGATCATGGGTAGCACATGGATGATGAGACAGGTGTATACTTGTTTCTTTGGCAGACTTGATGGCACATTACAAATATGATGGAGGTTACTTCATGGACCTGGATGTGGCACATCGAGAGTTGGGTTTGATGAGAGGATCTCTTCATTTTGAGGAGATGGATTTCACACACATATGGATGATGATGTTGGGATAAATGCGGTTGATTGACATGCAACACATTGAGACCAACATCATGGACAACATGTTCCAGACGAGATGAAGTTTACTTCATGGACCTGGGCATGGTTTACATTTTGATGGAGATGGAGATGGATTCTTGATCGAGTTGATGTTGTGGCAAGATGCTGAGAAAGACGATTGATGATGGCATGAGGATGTGCATTCTCATGGTTTGAGCATGAAAGTTGGACTGATCACCCGACTAGTTCGAGTCATGGGGGCTATAGTAGTGTACAGAGATGTGTTAGCATTGTGTTGGAGTATCATGGCAGTAGTTCACATGACGATGATACATGATGAAGTCGACACGAGATGTTGCAGTGAGCATGTAGCTTGAGTTGGAGGGACCAACCTTCCACGGTGGGGCAACATGTGGGGATGTCGGCTCTGATTATATTGTGATCCCTTAGACTCATATATATAGAAATAAGGTTTTTTCATTTGAATCATCCAAGAATTATTCATTTGTGTAATGTAAAGGAGGTTGCATAATACTCTAGAATCCTTAAAGTTTCCCAATTGGGTTGCATTAAGCATAAAAAACCTTCCTATTTTCTCAGACTTTTGCAAACTCCACTAGAGCGTGGGAGTAACATTGAATTTGACAAGGACTGCAAATCGCGATTGGCATGTACCTCTTCATTCTTCACCATCCATAAAGGATGGAAGTTCCAACTTCCTTACCACCAAACAAGCTTACAACTAGGCTACTTCAATTTCTTTGTTATCAAGACTATGTGCTCCAACAACCACACATAGATGTAATCCTCCCCAAGTTGACCCCATGTTAATGGGGTATAGCCTTCATATCCCTCAAATTCAATCTATACACGTCTCCCTGAGTATAATTCCATGCTTAAAATCTTAGCTAGTGCACTAATCACATGCATAAGCTCCTTGTCTAGCTTGCTCGTCTCCTCCCAATGATGTTTCCCCTATACTGTTGACTGCAATGTGTTGAAATCTTTTCATGTGCAATTAAATTTCATCGAGAATGGGATGCCACATCCCCTAACCCATTCACCACATGTAGTTGCATTCCGCCCCCTTTTCTTCCATGTATATCACGCCATAAGGAAATACACGAAAAAAAAATAACTTAATCATGCTTATTGTAATCTTTTAATTATAACATATTGAATTTATTATTATCATTATTATTATTATTTTAATTCTACACATTAATTTTCTATTAAAATTAAATGAGTATCTCCCTCTTATTACTCTTATTAAAAAGTAATTGAACCTTTTTACTTTTAATTATTTTTTCTCTTATACATTGAAATATTTTACATAACATTTTTAAAATTACTTTCTCCCTATGTAAATTATAAAGGGTATATGTTGAAATAAATAAATTAATATAGATATTAAAATAAATTTTTAAATCTTATATTGAAATATTAAAAATTATACACACTTTAATTAAAATCTCCTTTTAAAGTTCATATCAATTTAAAAAGGTTTCATTTATGGGTAAGAGTGAAAGTGAAATATTTTAACTATATTATTTTCAAACTAGGTTGTAATCTCAACAACCTAGAGTGAGACTATAGAAAGTATATGTTTTATAATATTTTTAATTAAAACTAGCCAAATGTTTATATTCGTTATTTTTTTTGTTATTTATTTTTTTATGTAGAGAATATTTTATATTTTTGTTAATTCAAGGTTGAATGCAAAATGAGGTACACATCTCAGTTATACTGGGTTATAAAATATAGTACACATCTCACATATACTGAACTATAACATATATCTCTCGACACAAATAAATAAATATGGATTACAACATTGTATACATCAAAAACATCTTTATAAATTATTTCATCTCATTTATAATATTAAATTTGTTGTGCTAATAAAATTAATATTCACATTTATTTAATGTAATTTACATTAAAAATATTTTTAAAAAATAATGTAATAAAATAAATAATCTAAAAACAAATAGTAAGAATAAGATCATGAAATCATGCTAGAAAGGAAACATCGGGGGCATGACCAGCGGGTTGTGGTTGCTGGTAGTCGGGGACATGGCTAGCGGGTTGTGGCACTGCCAGCCACCAACAACCACAACTCGGAAGATATCTTTGTAGTCTATATGGGAGAAGCTAGAAGAGCAGGACATAACTCAACATGAAGAGCATGAAGCACCGGTTGTTGCTCTCCATCAGTTGCAGTATTCTTAGGCTCATCTTTGCAAGTGAGTGGTCGTTGTGTGGCATGAAAAACTCTTCTTTCATAGAAAATGGACAAGATGGAAGCATAGTTGGCGCATATGGAGCAACATCTTAAACATACCTATAACCCTCCTCCCCCTCTAGGTGCAGGGCCAGACAATCTGGCATCCATTACATCTTATGAGTTGGTATGGTTTATGGGGTTCTGTTAATTTTGCGAGTATTTTGGAGTCATTGGCCTACGAGGCCATGGACATCATATCTCTATTTATTTTGGCTTGTATGTAATTATCAGATAGCTAGGGTCAACAAACTCGATTGGGGTGAGACCTACAAACTCTTGGTTTCTTATGTAGTTTTCATCAACACTTAGTAGAATGTTCGACTTACAAAAAAAAGAATAAGATTATGACAACCATGAAGATGGAAGGGTTGAGATTATACTAAACTTAATATAATTTTTCATCGTCCATGATGACGGAAGACTTAGAATGTATTAAACATAAAAAAAAAATCATGAATTTTTTTATTTTTTATTTTTATATTATTATTGAATTAAATAAAATTATATTAAAAGATATATATTTATCATTTTGTTAAAAAAAGCAATAATATTTTATCATAATGATGAACATACAACTTTTTCTTGTTTTACACTGACAAGTAATTTTTTTATAAAATCTGCACCTAGAACACAATAAAAAATGAGGAGATTACATCAAGTTCTTGGATCATATTCTTCTACAGAAGCAGAGGTGCTTAGAGATTTGATATCACTAACATTACTATTATTCACTACATACAACTTACTAACATAGCGGCTACTGTAAATTCCGCAAAATTACACACAAAGTAACACACATTTACATAGTTTTATCAATAATTAGTTGGGGAGTCAATGGACATGGTTGTTTCCCACTCTACTTCAACATTTCCATCTTGAGACAGGGCTTGTGCGAATGGATGTGAAGAGAGGCTCTCCACCAAGATATGAAGCACATTAAGTTCATTGTTCTGGTGATTAATTTAAAACTAGATCTATTGTATATCATCAAATTGGTCTGCTACCAAGATGGAGAGATGCATAATCATTTATAGCAGGTTGCGTAAGTCAATTTCCTCATTGATAGGAAGGTGAGGATAGAGGGAAAACTTGGAGGACCCCTCTCTTGCATCGTCATTATTGGTATTTTCCATTTGAAAGATCCCCAAATTCCATAACTTATTCATTGCTAGTGCAATCCATGAACCCTAAATGTGAATTGAACAAAACAATGTTGGAGAATCCAATGTCTTAAATTTTTTACATAGATTAATAGAGGCTGAGAAAAATGAATCAAAGAGGAAGGAAATTACTCAGTGCTTCTACGGGAGTGAGGAAGGATAACTACATTTCAACTCCATTAGAGAAACTTTGAGGTCTAAAATGGGCCTCAAAACAAAAATGTACAACCAAAATCAACTTTATAAGAACCAATAGGATTCAAGATGATGATGTCAACCATGGGGGATGATTCACCATTTTTTGAGTAAAAAAGTAAAAAGATTAAAAAATAAAAATAAAACTATTTTTTAACTCGTATTTTCAACTTATCTCCCCATGGTTTTACTCAAATTTCGATCAGTATCACTCATTGGACGCATAATTTAATTCTGCATCCAAGGAGTACCCATGTTGCATACTTCTAATGGATCCTACTACACGAAAAATGAGAAATACATGAAAAATGTGATTGCAATCACGTTTTTCATGTATTTCTCATTTTTCGTGTAGCAAGGTCCATCAAAAGTATTCAACATGGGTACTCCTTGGATGAGAAATTAAATTATGCATCCAACGAGTGCTCCCACTCGAAATTTGAGTAAAATCGTAGGGAGATAAGTTGAAAATATGAATTGAAAAATAGGTTTTTTTTTTTTTCCTCTAAAATTTGATGACGTAATCTAATATTATTTTATTATTTCCACTATTATTTTATAATATTCTTTAGGAGGTCCATTTTAGACCTCAAAATTTCTCTAATGTTTGCCAAAAAATCCACCCCAATGATCGGTGGCCTCATAACATTAACAACCTTGGTGCAATGACAGGTGGAACTTCCCTTGAATTCTAAAGTTCTCATGGTGGAGTGTGATTGTAAATACCAATTATATTCCTACTAGCACAAACCTTTGCACATCGCCTTTGACCAGAGCCTAAGAGCTCACTGGGTCCTCCCAATCACTATGCAATTGAACCCAAACGCTAATCTGACAATCCTTCACCTCCTTTAAGAAGAGAGAAAGGTAAATTAAAGTCATTCATTCCCATCCTGCTCAAGTGAGTTAAGCTTTGTACCGCTTGCACAAAGGCCATTCTTCCAACCTGTGAAGACATAGAGTTTATCCATTCAAGGGAAATGAACTTGAAGTGTGCACAGGGAGTGTAAATGAACCCAAAATATTTGTATGATATTTCGAGACATTGTACAAGGAGGCACATGGCCTTCTCAATGGCCCTAATCCTCCACGTGAGAGATATTGTTGCTGATTGAAATGAAATCCTCTCGAATAAATGAGTGAACTGAGGGAAGATCTATGAGTGAGAGGTTGTCTATTAAATCAAGTTTAATCTTCATGATTCTATAGCTTAGATGAAGTGAATACATATGCTCCATGAATCGTGTCATATCTAAATCATGGTATATAATTTTAACCTTGTTTCCCATCAATTTATGTTTGTCCTTTTTTCAAGGTGCAAGCTTTATTGGTTTGTTTATCTGCTTTAGAGTTTTGGATCCTAAGAATGTGAAAGAAATTTTTTTGCTGAAAGGATTCAAGAAGGCTCATAATTCCGAGGAGAAGGAGATTCAGCTTGTTGCTCTTGGAGACATAGCCTTTTTGCAAGAATTGAATTGTAAGAAGGGAGTCCCCAATAACTATAATTTTTGCAATTCATTTTTCCTTGGCAATCTGGTGTCCTAAGAGGAGGTCATACATCTCTGCCATATTGTTAGATTCCTTGCCCAAACCCCAAGCATACTTAATTCCCTTTTGTTCAACGAGATCCCGAAGGATTTGTCCCCCTCTTGCTGCCCCGAACATACAACTTAATATAACTTAAAAAGTTTGATTAAGATCTTATACAATAATAATAAAAAGTTGAATAAGAAAATTACTCATATCTAGTTTTGATATACTTTTACATACATGAAGTATCTAAAAAATTACTTTTATTATTAAATAGAAGGTGCATGTTTTTGTAATTTTAAAATTTGACAAAGTAATTTGATTGATGTATATTGTGAACCTAAATCCATCTTAACTTTGAATCTACCCCAGGGTCTAGACAGATCAAATCTATTGATATGCGAACCTCTTTTAGAGTGAAAAGAAAAAATCTATTGACATACAACCCTCTTTTAGAGTGAAAAGATATTTGATCCCTCTTTTCCCTTGGTAGATCCCAAATTAAGATGAATCTAGGCTGGTTTAATTTCCCCATTTAAATAGGCTACATTCCACATGAATACCATGGTTCAATATCGTGGGTTCTCAATACGATAGGTCAATATCATGGGTTTTTTATATTTTTGTACTATTATTTTATTTTTATAGGGTCATTTTTATATTTATGCTTATTTTTATTTTTTATTTTATTTTGACCATTAAATTATTTACATTACATTAATTGTATAATTTTATTTTTTAAATTTTATTTTATGTAATTTGACTTAGTAATATTAAACATTACATTAAAAAATCTTTAACGTTAGGACTGGAGAGCCTCTCCGCAAAATAAAATCATTACATTACGTTAATATAATGTTTTCTCTGAACTTTTCTTGATCTAGCCACGAAGTTTTTCGAATTGGAGCTCCGCGCATTTTGAGATCTTGACAGGCCTCCCGCAGGCCCTCCGCCTGGCAGCTCTGCTGTTGGGCCTTGCCAGCGTCTGCAGGCCCACCTGGGCTCCTTCCTCTATGCCTCTCTTCGGACCTCGTGGTCTCTCTCGGACCTCCTGCCCGGCCCCAGCGGTGGGGCCTCTCCTTGGTTTTTCTCCTGAGAGCCTGGCTCCCCTTCGCCGCCATGCCTGGGATCGAATCCTCCTCGCTTCAAGACAATGAAGATCAGGAAAAAAAAATTCTTCCCTCTTTCCAGAAAACGCCATCTCAAGAATCCGCCCCACTGCATCAAAGTTTGTAAAGAAACTAGCAGACATCCCAGAAGTTTCTATCCCTCCAAGTCTCCCGAGAAAGGCTGCGATCTCTTTAGCTGAGAGGGGTCTTGTTGGCCAGTTCACTGGCCTCTGGCCTTCGCCCAGAGTAGTCCAAAAATGGGTGGAACGCAACTGGAACGCGATCATACAAGGGAAAATCGCCATCAGATTCTGCGGAAGGGGCTTCTATACCTTTCTCTTCGAAACAAAGGAAGATCGGAACCTCATCTTCAGAAATGGCCCTTACTTCATGGATTCGAGAGGCCTCTACCTGAACAGATGGTCCCCTGACTTCGATCCGGAAACGGACATCCCAAACGTTGTTCCGGTTTGGGTTCGCCTGCCTCACCTCCCTTTGCATTGCTGGGGAGACGAATCTGTGAAGGCCATTGGGAACGCTGTTGGAAAATACATTGACAGATGTGAACCAAAGGAAAACATGCATGCTTGCGCAAGGATCTGCGTCAAAGTCGACTTAGGGAAAGGCCTACCGGAAGCGATCAAGATCAAAGTGGATCAATGGACCCATATCCAACAGCTGGACTACGAGCAACTACCATTCAAATGCAAGGTATGCCACGAATATGGACATTTTGCTAATAGATGTAGTAAGTTAAAAGCAAATGAACTAAATGAAAATGCTGAAACCTCTGAAGGCTCATGGGAACAAGTAAAAAAGAAGAAATCAAACCCTCCCCAGCAAGGCCCCAGTTCAAAGCCCCTCCCGGAATCCCAAGCTGCCCCCCCCCCCCATCTCGACCCAGCGTCTCCCCTCATCCTCCAACCCCTTTGAAGCCTTGGCTGATGAAGACCCCTCCTCCCCCCCTCCTTCCCCTCCAGCCACTGCTAATCCCCTCCCCCTCGCTGCCCCTCTCCTCCCCTTTCCCCTCAATAGATCGCATTTTAACAAGAAACAAAACCAAAGAAGCAAATCTCACCTCTGATCCACCGAGGAAAGCCGACAGGAAGTCAAACAAAGAAATAAGAGATGAAACAGCAGCAAAAGAAATGGCCACGGGAACTCAGCAGCCGATGGACTCATTCTTGGAAAAGCAAAATGGAAGCGGGGAAAAGCCAAAGGAGAAGAGCGGGGCTCACCAAAAAATCAGTAAGTAATGATTTTGGTCTCTTGGAATTGTAGGGGGCTGGGCTCCTCTTTAAAAGCAAATGCAGCCTGGGACTTAATCACTCATGAGCAGCCAGACCTTTTCCTAATCCAGGAGACCAAAATGACCAACCAAGACTTTCAAACCCTCACAAAAAGATATAAAAACTTCGTAGGTACAACGACAAATTCAGTGGGTGCCTCAGGAGGCATAGGTACTTTATGGAACAAGAAAAAATGGGACCTCATCAGCCAAAATTATTCCAACTAGTGGGTCAGAACCGACATGAAAAATAAAATCTCAAAAGAAGAATACACAGTCCTCAACATCTACGCCCCGAACCAATTCAGGGATAAGGCATATTGCTAGGAATCCATCAACTCAGAGCTGCAGATCTCCCAAGACAGGAATATAATTATGGGTGGCGACCTGAACCTAATCAGGAACATCGAGGAAAAAATAGGAGGGAAATTCCTCGCTGATCCTTCAAGAGATTCTTTGGAAGCAATAATAGAGACACACAAACTCATTGATATCCCCCCTAACAATGGCAAATATACATGGTCCAACAAGAGAGCAGGAATCCACAACATTAAAGAGAGACTGGACAGGATACTAATCCATGAAAGAATTGTAACAGGTTTCTCCTCAGTCAAAAGCAAAATAGTTCATGCCACAGCCTCAGACCATAAGCCTGTGGTTCTGATTCTCGACAACGAAAGAAATCTTGGTCCCCTACCTTTCAAATACAACAAAATTTGGGACACCAAAGAGGGCTTCAAAAACCTCATCAAAGAACACTGGAGTAAGGAAATCATCGGTTCACCCCACTACATTTGGGAATCAAAACTAAAATCCTTAAGAGCTGCGATTAAACAGTGGGCCAAAGAGAACGCAGCAATCGAAAACAAAAAAAGAATCGAGCTACACAGGCAAGTGGAGCAATGGAACCAGGAGAAAGAGGATCACCTTATCTCAAAGGAAGAACAATCCCAGGAAAACGAAATGTTCAGGGAACTCTACAGGCAGAATAGAGAAGAGGAAGAAGAGCAGAGACAGAAATCGAGGTGCCTTTGGCTCAGAGCTGGAGACAAAAACACCTCCTTCTTTCATAATAATCTTAAGATTAGAAGAGCTGGGAATCAAATCGATAAAATCACCGCTGATGGGAAAGAACTCAGTGAACAGGAGGAAATCAAAACAACAACATACAACCACTTGAAATCCTTCTTATCAGCGAACCCCCAGTATAGGGACATCGCGGATTTCCTTCAGCCAGTTGAGCGCAAAATTTCTGAGCATCAAAATAGAGAATTGGAGCAGGATGTTACGGAGGAAGAAATAAGGCTGGCTCTGTTTAGCATGCAGCCGGACAAGGCTCCTGGCCCGAACGGCTTCACTGCTGCCTTTTACAGGAACCACTAGGACATTATAAAAAAAGACTATGTTAGGATGGTCAAAAACATATTTAAAAAAAATAAGACGGGAGAGAACACCAAAACCTCACATCTGGCACTTATTCCTGAAGATCCCAACCCCCTCTCTTTTTAGCGTTTCAGACCTATCTCTCTCTGCAATGTCTCCTAAAAAATAGTAACCAAAATCCTGGCAAATAGACTGAAAAATCTCCTACCTTTCCTTATATCAGAAAACCAAGGTGGATTCGTCCCTAAGAGACAAATAACGGAAAATGTAATTCTGATCCAAGAAGCAATTCACAGCAGCATCAATAGAAAGGAAAGAGGTATGATTATAAAATTGGATATGGCAAACGCCTTTGACAGGGTCAATCATCAATTCCTTACAGAGGTCCTCAGGAAGTTTGAATTTCTAGCAAATTTATAAGCACCATTATGGAGTGCATCTCAAACCCTTGGACATCCCCTCTAATAAATGGCAAACCCAGTCGCTACTTCAGAAGCACTAGAGGATTGAGACAAGGTTGCCCCCTCTCTCCCTTCCTATACATCATCATGGGAGAAACCTTGAGCATCCATCTGGAAAATCTTCGAAAACAAAAGGAGATCACAGGGATCAGCATAGCGAGAGGGATAAAAGAAATCAATCATTCGCTCTTCGCAGATGACACACTTTTAATAGGGGGAGCTTCAAGCTTAATGGCAAGAAGATTTAAAAGAAATTTGGACACCTTCCTGGCAGTCTCAGGGGGATTGCTAAACATCAGCAAATGCAAAATCTACACGTGGAATGTCCCCCTCCACATCATGCAAAGAATCTCCTTGATCATGGATATTTCAGTTCAAAGAAACTGGAGCCACTTCTCATATCTGGGTCTGCCCCTAGCAAAAGAAACAGTCAAGTCTGAGATATAGATTAAGAAAATCGAAAAAATGAGAGGGCTCCTACAAAGTTGGGGGCTGTCCTAGCTAAATATGGCGGGTAGAACCACCCTCATAAAGGCTCTCCTCTCAGCCCTTCCCATATATCAATATGTTGTCACTCTGGCCCCTGCCAGCATCCACAAGCACATGGAGTTAATCATGAGAAGTTTCCTATGGCAGGGAGGGAAGCAAGACTCAAAAAAATTCAGCCTTGTCAGATGGGACCAAGTTACCCTCCCTTTCGAAAAAGGGGGCCTAGCAATCAAAATCCCAAGCCTTTCCAACAAAGCGATGGGATTCAAGTTGGTGTGGAGAATGCTAACGGGAAAAGGCTCTTGGTGGGTCGAGGCCATTAAAAGGAAATACCTCAATGGGCTGAACTCCAATGTCCTCACTGAAGTAATTGTGGAAAGGCCTTGCACTCCAGTTTGGAAACTTATTAAAAAAGTCCTCCCTCAAATCAAAAATCACATCTCTAAGTCACCTGGGAATGGCAAAGAAATAAACATATGGACGGACAGAATCATGGGATCGGAGCCAAGAAATCTTCTACAGCAGTTCAGCTCTTTGAAATTATGGATGGAGGCCAAAAATTTGCAATCTTTATTTGACATTTCAATTTGGGAGCACAACACTTGGTTAACTTGGAAGGATCTCCATCTTCCAAATAATCTTAGAAAACAATGGGCAGACCTCAAGATCTCTCTGACGGGATCAGCTCCCCTAAACAAAGATGATTGTGACAGTTTCATCTGGGATCCTAGCGGAGGAAATTTCACTGTAAAATATGGGTACAAACTTCTACAGTCAAACCCCACCCTTGGCAACTGGAATCTTCGATCAGCTGTGTGGAACACTGAATGCCTTCCAAAGATAAAATTCTTCGCCTGGACCCTTCTCAAAGGAAAGATTCTCACGGCCGAGAACCTCAAAAAAAGAGGAATACATGGTCCCTCAATTTGCTGCCTCTGCTGCGCTGAGGAGGAGAGTACTCAACACCTCTTCTTAGAATGCCCATTTGCACAAAACTGTTGGAAGCAAATTATCAGTCCGCTGAGAATAAGAGACACCTTCGATCAGCTCCCCACCCTCAACAGAAACTGGGAGAAATGCTACCCCCACACAAGAAAAGGCAAGGCAATCATCACCCGCTTGTGGAAATGCATTCCCTCAACTCTCAGCTGGCAAATTTGGCTTACCAGGAACAATTGCATCTTCAACAACCAGAAGCCTAATCCAACCCGCACCCTGGCAAAAACCATGGGCCTTATCGCTGAAATGATAAGTGCCAACTCTGTCTCTCAGCCTGACCGCTCCAGCTGGCAGAAGGAAGAGGAAGAGTGGTTTAACAAATTCTGCTTAATCTATGCCAAGAATAGCCAACCTCCTCCCACTACAGGCAAGAGGGGGGACAATTGGAAACTCAGGGGTTCTCAAGAAGCCATAGATCAATGGATGCAAGAACAAAAGAAATTCACCCTACAGTTCGACGGTGCATCCAAAAATAATCCGGGGAAAGCAGGGGCAGGGGGACTAATTAAAGATCAGAATGGCCAAACTCTTCTAACCTATGAATGGGGCCTGGGAAATATGACGAATAATATGGCGGAGGCCTATAGTCTGCTTCTAGGCACCAACATTATGAAAAAACTGCAAGTCAAAAACCCAATTATAATCGGAGACTCGGCAATAGTGATTGTTGCAATGGCTTCAGGGGGAGAATTCAAAAAACAGGCTCTCAACAACATTAAGCACAGGATCATGGACAACTTGAACCAGCTTGGAAATACCACCTTCAAGCATGTCCTGAGGAACAACAACGTGGAGGCGGACTCTTTAGCCAACAGGGCTGTAAACAGATCAACTGGCCAGGTTCGTGAGAATGACCAAATCTATGATAAGCCAATCCCATAATCCGATCCGCCCTTCAGTAAAGTGTGGGAATCATGATTACATCAGTCATAGTAACATCCCTTCAGCCTCTCCTCACAAAACTGTCAATCAGTCTGCCGACTCCTTCCTCCCTGACAATATATCCATCCTCATCATGGTAGCTGCCAATGAAATCTACAGAGATATCAGGAACCGGTACGGGACTATGGGAAGGCAGAGGTCTCGTGACAAGTTAGGCAATAGTCCTCTCAAGACTCAAATAGACTGCACAAGCAACCCAAGAAGCGACATCCCGGGCAGGAAAATCTCTGAACCGCCCGATCCGGAATCTGATGCTCAGCCCCCTGAGCTATTATATATTCATCAGGAAGTCATTCTTATCCTCCGACCCAGAGCTCCAGTCTTCAGCTGCCACAAGAGAAAAGGTTCGCATCCCAGTCGTGTTCCCCTCAGAAAGTCTCAGGTGGTTTTCAGTTCGACCCACAGTCAGTCTAGAGTGCGCTCAGTGTTCATCAACCGAAGAAGGCTCGCAATCTCTGCCAGACGGGGTAAAGTCAAAGATTTTTGTGCATCTCTAATTTATATCTCTAACAGTTTCTCTATTTTTTTGAAGCAGTTCTTCCCATCTTCGCCGCTTCCCGCTTCCCAGATCTCCGCCTCTTCCTTTACCTGTCTCCTCCCTCCCATTATTCCTTGTGACGGAGGTCGCTCTTTCTGTCGATCCTCGTCCCTCTTCCAGTTCCACTCTTTTCATCATTTCCCGATCTGCCAGCCTGCTTTCTTCACACTCCCTCTCATCCCTTCACCCCTCTGCGCTAACCTTCATCTCTCCCTCTGTCCCAAGATCCACAAGTATTATCCAAGCACGTCAGAAATGGCTGAGAATCCTCTGGAACGCGTTATAACCAACAGCTCCTGCACTCTGTGCAAAGCCCATTGTTTCATGATCGCTCGATTTGTTAAACATTTCAACGATCTCAAGGAAGAATTCCAGGCAGACAGCAAATCCAAGAGAAAAAAGTTGGAGAAACAGAGAGCAGAGATTGAAGGTCTCAAAGAAAAGTGCAACCACCTGGAAGAAGCAATAAATCACATAAAAACAATGACCCAAAGTATGCAAGGAGAGACCTCGACAAAGATCAGTGAAAAAAAGGAGCCTCAGATCGACGATTCAGTAAACCAGCATATGTAACTCTTCCTATGTTTTGTAAATTCTGCTTTCTTGTAGGCCAGTTTATACGACAATATAGTCGTTATCTCTTTCAATTCTCAAACTTCAAGTCTTCTGACTCGGATCAAGGGTCTGCGCACCCATTTTGGATCCTCTCTTCTTCGCTCCTTCCACCATATGTAACAGGACTTGCTCCCCTTTTGAAGTTTTTATAATACATCAGTAATCGACCTTGTTAAAAATATATATATATATATATAATGTTTTCTCTACTAAAATAATAAATTAATTACTGTAATATGTTTTTTCAAAATTTTAAAGTTATATTTTAGTATTAAATTTATTTGTAAATTTAATTTATAATTTTAAAAATGAAAATTTTAATTTAACAAATTATTATATAATTCAATTTCTATAGTTATTTTTAAAAAATGAATGATATAATATTAATTTTTTTTAATATATTTTAATTAATTGATTTTAAATAAATTTAAACTTGGTAATGTTATAAAATTTCGATTTGATTAAATATATATAGGAGAGAATTTCACCCCACCATTCAAGTCTTAATTTTCATAAAAATTTCAGTCAACCATTTAGTTTATAAAGGATGATAAATTCTGAAATTTCGGTGAACCATTTAGTTGATAAAGGAAGATAAATACTTATCCAATAAATTTAAATTCAATTAACAATCTTAAAACAAAAATATAATGTAGTAAGTTATTTATAAAATTTATATTACAATACAGTTTAGTATTATTTTATTTTATATTATTATTATTAAATAAAAAGTTAATGACATTCAAAACGTAGAATACAAGATCCTCGCAATAAATTTAAAAGGGTGAAAAAATATTTTCTCTGTGCTTACATGATATACAAATTTTCTCACCTTAAATCATTGTCGGTTACAAATTTTCTCATAAACAACATTAGAAAATTAAAAAAAAGGTTTGAAGCTGAAATTAATGGACAAGCCTATATCAAATTTCAATATTTCAATATTGGTTTTTTAAAGGAGTTGTTTTCAGTGTGACTTTGTGGACTTTCCGATGTCAGAATCTGACAAAAAAATTTGAGGTGAAATCTTGATTTGTGTTATTTAAAATGGGGTTTTGATTGTGTATATGGTTTCAATACCCTGAAAAACCCCTAGGGTGCTTCGATTGTGGAGGGGTTACCCATCAAGCTTGTGATTTCAACAAATTCCTACCGGAATTTAGAGAAATTACACCAGGAAAACTTCCAAAAAGTCTCACTAAAAACAACTCGCTTTTTAAATATTTGTTTTTCTTTGGACCGCCAAATTTGTTGGGCTTTTTGTATCGAGGATGCCCTGACTTGATGGCCAGAGCATGCCTCTCTTCTATATTACATAGTAGGAAAATGGCTCAAGTACATCTTCAGTGGACATCGTGCTTTCTCCAGTATATTACATAGCAAGAAAATTCCTCTAGTATATATACAAGAATCTGCAAATTTTTCTTTATCATAATTTGTTTTTCCTCTGTTCGTCCCATAACACTTAGTCACTTTCTAATCATCTCAATTAAATCAACAATCATATAGCAAATCAAGAACCATAAACACAATTAGAAAGTGAACCCACTTAATACCTTGAGATAAATAAATGAAAGCCATTCTACCTTGTTTAGGCAGACAATCATACTCTCTTAGAAGAAAGGTTTGCATAATTTTTCTTACCCAAATTTATCCTCCATAAGATTGATGGTCCTCACTCTGCGTCCCTCTGTGTACTGTTTTTGATGTTCACATACATGTAATCCAAGATAGCCCTTCTAGTTCACTTTAGCTTACAGGAAATAAGAATTTTTCTTATAGTCTCTGATGTCCCAATACTAATAGCATTACACTGCGGTGAGAGATTGCTATAACAATGATAAGCCCAATTCTGAGAGAAAAAGTGGGAGTAATTTAAATAAATTCCACATTAAACACTTTGTCCTTTAATTCTATACCTCGTGTCTAGTCCAAGTTTCTGTAACTGTCATGTACTTTGATGGATAATGTGGCTGAATCAATGATTGGGAAACCCGATCTATAAAGCCTCTGATCCATGACCACATAATGATGATACAACGACTACACATGTCATGATACAATGACTACACAAAACACATAACATAGTACCACATGTACATATCACTACCTACACAACATGTATACAATACCCCGTGTACATAGCACCACCTGCGCAACGTATACACAACACCACCTACATGATGTGTACACAACACGACATGTACACAACACCACCTAGACGACAAGTACACAACACCACATGCACATGGCACCACACATACACCATGTACATAACATTGCATATACAACATGTACGTAGCACCATATGCATACAACACTGCATATACAACATGTACGTAGCACCATATGAACACAACATTGCATATACAACATGTACACAGTACCATATGTACAAAAAACCACATATACAACATGTGCACAACACCAAGACTACACATCCGGAGAATACAACGTCTCTACCAAGCAACCTTGTTTCTAGTGTCTCTTCACTATCTACATTTTTCCATCATGCCGCAGATCGCACTGCTTTCATTCCGCTGATGTATCCCTCAACATTATATGTCCATAACATAAACATAGGGATAATATACACACATAATATCCATTCATATCCACATGATACTATCCTCATACATCTGTCAGGGCTACTCTTCCCACTTGATTCGTTATAAACCAAGAGCCTCTTCATGCCATCCTGTCAGGCAACGACATACATACATACATGTATAGATATATAGACATCGACATAATCATGATCACAACATAATTACCAGAGTTCATAAGGTCTACGTTAAGAGAACTCCCTTTATTTGTAGACAACATTGAGAACACCAATTCCCAACTTAGAGAGGGCATATGTTACCTTAAGAAAATTTATTTTATTTTTCTTGTTACCTTTCTCATGACTACCTTGCCACCATCCATTACCCCAATGGATCCAACCAATCCAACTGATTATCATATTATTGCCTTCATCTGTCCTTATACACGCACCGGGCTTCATCTGAGTCTTACATTACCTGTCAAGTACCACACAGCTCTCCCCGAGCTTCATTAACTTCCTCCTTCCCAACCAATTCCCAATACCCTCAAAACATAAAATGAAAGAACCAAAAACAACCAAGAATAAAACCATGAAAACCAATGGCATTACAACACCACAAACAAAGTGGCATGGCCATGCACCAAAGATAAAAAAATTGTAAATCAAATGCCAACAAATCACAAAAGACCGAAAGCACAAAAATAGCAACAAACACCATGACTCAATCAGCATGGGTTCCCAATGCCTCCAAGGGAAAGCTCAACCCGATCCTTTTTCAATATTTCATGGCAGCCTAGGAAAGCTCAATCCGATCCTTCTTCAATATTTCATGGCAGCCTCTTCTGCCATGCAATTCCCTGCATCATACTACTAGAAACACATAACTGTGAGCGAATAATTAAATATAACAATATATTGGTTATCTTACCGTGATGTGCCAAGCACACTACCTTGTATCTGAACACATACACATATCATCTCTCAGGGGTCCAATTCCTTGACAAATCCAATCATCACTGAAAATCATATGTTATACCTATCAAATACATGTTCATAAATATAGCACATATACACACAATGTCAGACAAAATCAAGGTTAATAAAATTTCTTGTATTCATGCAAAACACTCATTCATTTGGAATTACATTTTCAAAACATAGCCAAAGGAATTCTCACTCAATTCCTTTATTTTAACTTTTCCCTTGTTGCAACTGAGTCTTATTATATCACCCAATTGTTAGTTATATAAACAAATTAATTGTTACCTTGTCACGCTAATGCCAAGCATATTGCCCTACAACTTGTTCACACAAGTCAATCACATGTTCCATAGATAACAAATCATGTCTATTAATTTGAAATCAGCCCTTACTAAAACTAACAGTCATGTCATAATCAAGAGTCAACTCACAATTACTAGTCATAATACTACAATTAGCACCCGCTTGTACGCAAGTGCATATCAATTGTTTTAGCACATATTGTGTTAGTACAACTATATTAAAACAATATCATTTGTTCATGCAATCTTATAGACACATACTCATATCATGCAATTAATCAAACATTCAAACAATTTGTAAACATGCTTTGTTAGATAAACCAAATAGAAGACATAATCAAACTCGTACCTTAGTTTATCTCAAAGGAAGCTATCGCATTTGCACAACGCAGTTCAAATTAGTATAACACAATATCACAAATATATCAACTCATGTATGAATAACATAACCATAACCATATGCACATGGCAATACAAATTAGCATGATACATAATAACATTATAATCTTAAGTGCAATGAACATAATCATCATGCATATGACCGCAATGCATATAACAAGAAGTTACTACCAGGCATGACTATCCAACGCACATGCATATGACCACATTGATCAACGAGCATTTATCATGTATGTAACTACAACAACAATAGAAATACAAGCATGTATATAACCCTAATGCATATAACAACAATAATTAACCAACTTGCCTACATACCCAACATACAAACTTGTATAACAATCTGCTCTTACCCCGAAGGTCTAGTGCTACAACCTCGCTCTAATGATGTGCATCTCCTACTTCATCTCAAACAACACATCAGTGTCATAACATACCAACAACATCATGATGACATAGATTGCATACGACGACCACCATGATGCATCTCTAACGTAATATGCAAACATAACGATAACTATAACAAGGCGTGCATAACAACATGCATCTCGCCCATCCAGTTTGTATTGAACCATTCTCTTATACTAATCGGTAACCACCCCTCCTACATTACTCAACCTCTTAAGTACAATTAAGGAAGTGAAATCAATAATCTGAAACTTTAATGACTTTCCTTAGGAGCTAAACAACCACTCCAAGTGTTGAGGCCTTGAGCCAGGGATCTTTTTCACTGAGCCGAACTCTCAGTCACATGCACATCAAGGAAAATCAGCAGCGCAAACCCTCGAGTCGCATGCATAACCCTACCTAGCTACTGCACCCAGATTTCCAATTTTTGAGCATACGACCCTAGAATCTGAGCCACTCTTTCAGGCCCCGACTCACAACCACTGCCCAGAACTTAATGAAACTTTCTAGAATGACATATAACATCAGGACAAAGCCATTCATACCAAAACTTAGTCAATAACTTAACCTAATCAAGCCTAACCATTGTAGGTTTTAATCTTGTACAAAAATTTTCTGCAGATGAATTATAAAAACATAAAATAAACAATGATGAGAATATTAAAAAATACACAGAAATTTTCCCCTAGATCCCAAAATCAGGACTACCTGATTTATTTTTCATTGTGTTCCTTTCAATGTTACAATACACACACACACACACACATATATATATACATGTCGAAGCATTCATAAACGTCAATCCATTAACCCTGGATTAGAACATAATCGTAATTCCCTTGACGATATTTACAAAATCCATGGGCGAAACCATCATGTCCAAAACCATGTGCAAAACTCATGCACAAAACCATAGGTAGATCCGCCTACCTAATATAGGGTCCAAAACGAAAAATCTAGGACGTTGCCCCGGACCACATGCAAGGGGGCTACCACCCCCCTGAAACCTCTCAGTTCAACGAGTCTCTCCACATGGAAATTATGGATCTAGAGTGGCAAATCCTATGGAAAGATAATTTCTTAATCTTTGTCTCTAAGGAAATTCAATCCCTTAAGCTCAATTTTTCTCGTTAAGAGGACGAGATTGATGCTCTCTGAGGACAACTTGAAGATATCTAGATTAAAAAAAACAATACAGAGAATGAAAACCCAACCCACGAAGCCACTGCCCCATCTCATGGCCCTTAGAACTTTGATTTGAACCAACTAGCAGATGACAACCGCCTATCTCCTTTGTGATGGGAGCCTACTATAAATTTGTTTTTTGCTATCTCAAATTCGCAGAATGTATGTATGTTGAAGCCAACACATTAGCTTTAGGGGGAAAGAAAAGAAAGGCCAAGGCCAAATGGTCATGAAACTTAGGGGATTGGATGATAACTGACATTGTCATTAACCACCAACATACCTTCATTGAAAGTGCAAGCCTTGTCGGCTTCCAAATTTGCTTCCTCATTATTGACCCTCGGAATGTGATAAATTGCTTTTGAATGAAAAGGACTTTACCATGCCTCTAATTCTCTAGAGGATCTGAAATAAAGAATTTTCCAAAAGTGATCCTTCTTTTGAAAGATATAAGACTGTAATAAGAGAATCACCAAAGATGATTATATATGGGATTCCTTTCTCCTTAGCGATACATAAGCCTTGTAAGAGACTACATTTCTACTTGGTTATTGGTCCTCTTTTCCAATCCCAAACATACTTAATTTCAATGATTCCAACAAAATTAATTAAAATCCCTCCCCTCTTACCACCTCTTAAAAATTATTGTTAATCATAGCAAAATTTGTATAAAAAATTAATAACTAAAATTTATTGTGATATAAAAAGATTTAAAATAATATATTTATAAAATCTATAAAATTTTAACCATTATAAATTTTATTTTTTATCTTTTTAATAAATAGATTATACAATTTTTAAAAAACCATACAAATTTAATAAAATAAAATAATAATACTAAATAATTTTATACAAATTTAATAAAATAAAATAATAATACTAAATAATTTTATAAATATTATTCGAAAACTCTTTTAAACTTCAAAAACAATCCATCATTGAAATTTGTGAAAGACACAATATTGTGGTATATTCAAATATATTCAATGCTTCTTAAATAAATTTTTAATAATAGTCCTCTTAATTTTTAAAAAATATTATTCCAAAACTCTTTTAAACTTCAAAAACAATCCATCCTCGAAATTTGTGAAAAACACAATATTGTGGTATATTCAAATATATTCAATGCTTTCTTAAATAAAATTTTAATAATAGTCCTATTACATTTTTAAAGTTTTGTAGGAGGAAAATGTGTAATTCTTTTGTGAGTAATTTAAAGTTGAAACTTGTTATTTCTAAAATAAAAATAAAACATGTTCCAAATTCAAAACAAATATAAGTTATAAAACAACAAAAATAAATAAATATAATTAGTTTTAATTAAAAGTTTTATAAAACATCAATAATATGGCATTTACTATGTTCACTCTTCATTTATCTAGATGCGATATGTGGTTAAACAAAAAACCACACTTTCAACCATAAATAAATGAACAGATTTCATATTAGAGAAAGTGTGCTTCCTCATATCTAATTTAAATGATTTCATGTCATATATTTGTTACTTATATATATTAATTATTTCATTTTGTTGATCACTAAACATTATTATATTGTTATTATTGGTATTCTTAATATGTAAATTTCAAATATGGAGTTCATTTCAAACATACACAATAATAATAATATAAAAATAGCACATTGCTGATCACAAAACATTGTTACATCTTTATTATTTGTTAATAGTACTTTTAATTATGTAAATTCCAAAGTATGAAGTTTATCTCCAATAAACACATAATAATGATAATATGAAAATGTGACATTGTTGCCCACAATTGGAACCAACATAAATCCATTCAACTCCGGATCTATCATGCTTGGGAGATGGATCAAATCTTTGGAAGTGCAAACATTTCCTCACATTCTACACTCCCAAAAAGAAGATTTACACCTTGATCAACCTATAACAAATCCATAATTAAATAGATCTATATTGTTAATAATCTATGTTGCATGAGTTTCTGGAACGTTGGGAACTTAGGTACGGTTGTCGGAAACGACTAAAGGTTTCCCCAAAATTTACAGGAAACGGCTAATCTGGAACCCTAATATTATATAATAAAAAAATTAAAAATATATTTTTAATTATATAATTTACATAATAATCAAAATTAATATTAAATCAAAAATATTAAAATATTAAATTCAATTTAAATATATAATATCTCTTATATAAATATACTTTCTAAGTGTCCCTCTCCCTGAGTCTCTCCCTTTCATATATATAAAATATTAAAATGTCAAGTTCATTATGAATTCTCTAACACATGACCAATGTTTGAAACAATCTGCCTTGAAAATACAAAGGAACGATTTTAACTATGTTTCTCTAGGTATTCTTAAGAGAAAAAGTAAAACAACTCTAATGGTTAAGCATTCACTGCCACATACAATATGCACAGACAATCTTTTGTGATATACATACATCAACAACAATACTCATGGGCATGACATCCCAGATATTGCCCTTACATTGAGGTGCTACATGTTTCTTTAACTCATCAAGAAATTACTCTAGTTTCTCACTTAAGGATATCGGTGTTAAGGATGTCTTTGGTCTTTCTTCCTTGGGAGGTTTCAACAAAGGCTCATGTTTTGTGGGCAGTTCAACATATTTGTCAGGTTTTTTATTCCCCAATCCCAGATGTCTTTGGCCTTTCTTCCTTGGGAGGTTTCAACAAAGGCTCATGTTTTGTGGGCAGTTTAACATATTTGTGAGGTTTTGTATTCCCCAATCCGAGGGAATGCTGGAACTCCAAAAAAAAGTCTTCAAAGCTCTCTGAAATTTCTCAAGCTCCCATTGCAACTCCGCTAAAAAAAAATGCTTCCATACAATTCCAAAGACGAGAACCAATGGAACAGGTTTCCCACCTGTAGAAAGCCGTTGTGTGTAACAGGAATAATAATACATTTATTATTATTAATTAAATATATTACTTATCATTAATTAAAATTTTTTAAAGCACAATCACAGACTTAAACATCTTGTTAAATCTGTTAGAAAACTAATAAACTTAAACAGCGATTCTGCATGCGGAAGGAACTGAAAAGAATCACTGAAACTTAATGCCTAGGGATACGAATTACCTCCAGCCATTGGTGAAACGATTGATGCAATTTCCTTCTGAAACACCACGCTCCAGCTGCACAAGCAAAAGGGAAAGAAGACAAATGATCTGAAGGCACTTCCAAGCTCTGATATCTCAGCTAGATGGTGTAGAACTGAAGGGGATTGAGATATGAGCTTGGGGACCAAACAGATGAATATATAGCTAAGCTTCCATCAAGCTTCTAATAGCTATTGGTTAGATGTCCCACAAATCAAGGTAGAGATCAGATCAAAGTGATGGACCACTTTAGTAGCTCCCAATTATAAATTTAGTAATTGCAGTTGATTTTCTTAACTTAAGGAAACTACTGCAGTTGGTTTCCATAAGTTAAGAAAAGCTGCAATTCCATAAATCAAGGTAGCTTTTGTGTAAAATCAATGGAGCTTAACATTCTCCCACTTGGTCCATACTTCCAAACTTATTGTCTCAACTTAAAAACCATTGATAATCTGTATTAAGTAATAGATACATGAATCATGGCGATAAGTTCTCTAATGACGAGTATTATCTTCCATGTATTACTATGCATTTATTCTTATTCTAATTTATGTGGCAACAATATCTTAATGAATAAACCTTATGTTTATTCTTGGTCTTTCTTAAATGAATTTTCTCAAATCAACTTAAGGTGCACATAAATATGAGAAAAAACATCACAATAATTAAGAATTTCATTAAAATATCATTGTCCATACAACGAAAAGCTTCATAATGGAACCAAGTCCCATATTCAATACATGATCATTGAATTTAAACGGTGGCATGCCCTTAGTCAAAGGATCAGCGATCATTAACTCAGTGCTGACGTGCTCAATGACCACTTTATTTTCTTTAACACGTTCCCTTATAGCTAAATACCTAAAGTCGATGTGTTTATTTCGACTCCCACTTTTTTAGCCATAAAACCAGCAGCGGAATTATCACAATATATTCTCAATGGCTTAGATATAGAATCCATAATTCTAAGCCCAGAAATGAAATTCTTAAGCCATACACCATGTAAATTAGCCTCAAATAGGATATACATAAGCATGTACTCTTTGGTCCCTTGAAGGTACCTCATTACTTTCTTTGCAGCTCTCCAGTGATCTAAACCTGGATCACTCTGATATCGTCCCAACAAATGCAATGTCAGGTCTTGTGCAGACTTGAGCATAAATTAGGAATTGCTGATCTCTTAGGTCTAGTAGATCTTCTTAATGTTGTGCCATCATCTTCCTGAGAAGTATGTGGTTCAACTTGTTGTTCAAAAGTTCTTGGCAACTCTTGAACTCCTTGATCTACTGGAATATCATCAGCAGCTTGTGGAACTTCAACAATTGGTTATTCAACACTAGTTTGTACTTGAGGGGTGCTATGAACAATAACCAATCTTTCACTTGAAGTGGAAGGTTGAGATTCTGAATGATCTTTCTCAGAAACTATGTTTCTGGTTTGATCGCTCCCACTGATCAAGTCATTTTCAAGAAACTTTGCATTTCTTGATTCCACAATCCTAGTGCTGTGAGATGGACAATAAAATCTGTAAGTATGTATGATTTCTAATATGTTTGAACTCCTATTGGCACCTTTCTTTGACTTGTTGGTCTGCTTTCGCTTTATGCAGTCCACACAAGTCTCAAGATCAGTAAAATCTAGAGTATTAAGTATTTCTTCATTTACCAATCTTTTAATTCTATCTATGGAGATATGACCTAGTCTCCGGTGCCATAATTTAGAGGAAACTTCATTAATAACACATCTTTTAGTGCTAGTGTGAACATGCATTGAATCATATGTGACATTGTTTTGTAAATTAATGCAGTAAAGACCATTAGACAAAATACCATTCCCAACATAATCAGATTTATAAAATAGACTGAAAGATTTTTCTGAAAAGTTTAAGGAATATCCAAAAGGTACAAGCCTTGAAACTGAAATCAAGTTTCTAGAAAAACTTGGAACATAAAAGGTCTTTTCTAACTCCAAAACAAAACCACTACTTAAAGTTAAATAACATGTTCCTATAGCTTCTACATGCGAGCCCATCTTGTTTCCTGATAAGATGCTTTGCTCACTTCCCACTGGCTTCCTTAGATTTTGCAAACCTTGCAAGGAATTCAAAATGTGAATTGTCGATCCAGAATCAATCCACCATGTGTTAATATTAACATTAACCATATTAGATTCATAACAAACTAATGAGATTACTTCCTTAAGTTCGGGAATGTCAGAACGAATTTCAGAGAAATTTGCAGGTTGTACTTCTGCATCAAAATAAATAGTCACATGCTTATGTTGAGGCTTAATAAACTTTCATGTTTTACCAATGTAAAACATGCTAAAAAGAATTGAATCAAATGACATGAAAATTCCCTGTGGGCTAAATTTTCAATTCAAACAGATTCAATAAAACTTTATGAACTTTCATGTTTTACCAATGTAAAACATGCTAAAAAGAATTGAATCAAATGACATAAAAATTGCCTGTGGGCTAAATTTTTAATTCAAACAGATTCAATAAAACTTTATGATAAAACTTATTAATTCATAACTCCTGTGGGTAGGTTATGAAATTTTATCCTAATTAATCACATAAATATAATAAAAATTCCTGTGGGATAAAATTTATTATATTCAGTGTAATTAATTACAATTTAATGTCTAAATAATCTTTATGTGATCTTGCCAATCAATATATAATTTTATATAATTAAAGATGTGGCTATTCTCTAATTAATTAAAATCATATGGATCATTAGACATTATTTTGTTGCATAAACAAAACTTAACCAGAGAGAAAAATAATGTTTACTGAAAGGAGTAAGTCAAAATGACATTTTAATAAACTCCATATAACTGTAATAATTCTCCAGCAAAATCAAAAGCAGTCAGCATTACCGAAAATGACTACAAATTGATTGTTCAATTTATAAACTAAACCCGGAGATTGACTGAAGCAGCGTTGATCTACTTTGCACTTGCATAGCAAATGCAATTCGAAAGCTAGCTGGCTTGACTTCAGGCTCCATCCTTAAGTTTATAAAGCAACAAAAATTGACCAGCAAACAAGCTATTTTGCTCACAAGATCTCTGAACCATGATTTATATCAACAACAACCTTTATTCACATGTATCCCAACACACAAAATATTGTTCCTTCAATCCATAAAAAAAAAAAAAAAAAAACATATTTACTGATTTGTTGTGATATTATTTAAATGAAAATAATATAAATGAATAAATTATTTTCAATGATCAATTAATGAATTTGCTTGAAAATGAATATAATGTGGTTTAACTTTCTGATTCTAAAATGGATAATGTCCCATTTCATTTTCAAGAATCTAATCCAACTGATCATTCAATTCATTCATATGGGCTGCATATAATCAAGCATATAACGCTTCATTGTCAAACATCAACTGATGCATCAGACACTAGCAAACATGTGCAACAGTGATTGGAAGATGCACGTCTTGGACAAAATAATGAGAAAGCGCTTAAAGTCAATCAGCAGTGAAATCGCCATGAGCAACGTTGCTGCTGAGTGCATATAAAACTAACACATTATATGTGTATACATCTACACATATAAGCTACAAACATGAGAAAATACAAGAGAAAACCAACGTTGCATGATACAAAACGAAGCAGAAGCAAACACAAATGAGGCAGCTACTACTCCAACATGTGCAACATGCACAACCGAAAAATAGTTCGACACTTCCTTGATTTACATTGTGGAACCAATTCATACAAACCAGTGGGAATTTATATAGTTTCCGAGTTTCTTGATGGGCATTTTGGAATCGAGGCGAATATAATGCAATCACTCAATCAAGGATTCCCCTTCCAGAATAGCAGAGATCACGCCTAGAAATTCACCTTATCCTTCTCCAATGAAGTTTCGATATATATATATATCAAATATCATCGGTTTATGAAATATCCCTTCGAAAACCAACACACGACATAGGCCGCAACTTCCAACTTACTTTAAAGATAACTACCTATGTCCGCCCATACGCTGTTTAAGGATGTTGACTACCTGTCTAGAGACATTTTTAATGCGCTGTTCGAGACAGAGACTCGAAAGAAATTCAAATTGACCAAAGAAGGGAAAAGTATCCATTGGTGGCAGCTTAAATTGACTGAACCAAAAATAAATAAATAAATAAATAAAAAATGGCAACAGTCCACGAGATTAACATATATTCGGCGCACGAGCTCAGTCCAATGTGATGAATACTAAACGCTGTTAAAAAGACTAAGGTGATTGAACTTCAACCCTCCCATAAAATTTACAAGTGTATTTAACAGCAGATGATAAAAGAAGATGGGCATCGACAATACAAGGATTCGGCGATTAACTCCTGTAATCTCCAAGGGGAAAAATGACTCAGAATCATTCACATAATCGCCTGGAAGAAACCAGAAAATAGACCATGGCCATAACTCACAGGTTATGCAACAAAATGCCCATATTCTAAAATGCCATTGAAATAAAGGATTCAGATGGACTTTGCATTATAGAATCGAAATAAAATTTACGACATCAGAATCATTTATGCAAAGTAAAAAAATGCAAATTTTCAAAGGAAACAATCCATGGTTATCTTATAAAACCACGGGAAAATAATCACGCCAAATTTCTTTGGTGAAACAAAGCAACAAGAACACGGTAATGTCTATGAAATGAACATGGTAATAGTCAAAACATTCGCGCATCTGCACGCAGCTCTATTGACAAAGGGCATACATCTCAAGCAGTCATTTTAAAAAATTGTGAAATATATCCTTTAAATCATCTTAGCACGTAACCCAGCATGCCCATCGCAATTAAATGATTTAAATGATTTCAATGCAACATATCTATCTATATCACTGTTACTGGGAATTCAATGTAACTGCTAGAACTTAGAATCCCATAACCAGCCAGCTGATCTATATGTCGGCGTGATAGACTGATGTTCTGCCTTGGATTCATCTTTACTTAACAGAAACATATCACAAAATACATAAAATCGACTGGGCTGGATCCCTTAATATGTATCAAAAGCAGCAAAGACACAATACAAAGAATAGCATTATACTGAAATCAAAAACAGAACTTTATGTACACAAAAGAAAGGGAATAACAGTCACAAATCTGTTAGCCTAGAAATGAAGAGTCGCGATTCTCAAGATAAAAATGAAAGGTATGCAATCCAACCTTAAAATTCTTAATTATTGTGGCTGAAACGGTCAATATAAACCCAAAATTTACAGCGGAAAAAGACCGCAATCACCAGCAAAACGACTCTACTGCAAACTGTGGGAATAAATTCAAGAGAAATTTCTGTGTCGTTCGGAGAGGACGAGGATCGGCTTTCAAGTTTAATCGCTCGATGACCCAAATTTAAAACTTAAAACGCATAAAAGAAATGTAAAGTGCGCACTTAAAGAATGTGGAGTTCGGCGCACTTAAAGACCCAAGGCAGAGGTAAAAGGGCTCCGATACCAACTGTTAGAAAACTAATAAACTTAAACAGCGATTCTGCATGCGGAAAGAACTGAAAAGAATCACTGAAACTTAATGCCCAGGGATACGAATTACCTCCAGCCATTGGTGAAACTGTTGATGCAATTTCCTTCTGAAACACCACGCTCCAGCTGCACAAGCAAAAGGGAAAGAAGACAAATGATCTGAAGGCACTTCCAAGCTCTGTTATCTCAGCTAGATGGTGTAGAACTGAAGGGGATTGAGATATGAGCTTGGGGACCAAACAGATGAATATATAGCTAAGCTTCCATCAAGCTTCTAATAGCTATTGGTTAGATGTCCCACAAATCAAGGTAGAGATCAGATCAAAGTGATGGACCACTTTAGTAGCTCCCAATTATAAATTTAGTAATTGCAGTTGATTTTCTTAACTTAAGGAAACTACTGCAGTTGGTTTCCATAAGTTAAGAAAAGCTGCAATTCCATAAATCAAGGTAGCTTTTGTGTAAAATCAATGGAGCTTAACAAAATCTGGCGTAATCGTTCTTTGCATAATCCACTACAATTCTAGATTGACAGTAGCAATATCCTGTCATGACTTGCAAGAGATTCACACCTTACATTTAAACAACTGGTTAAATCTACAAAATAACTTGTGAGAGATTCACACCTTACATTTAAACAACTGGTTAAATCTACAATATTTTGTGACTTTTTTCTTTGCATAGTAAACTTTGGTTCTAATTAGTTTTAAAATTTAAACATTCCAATTTGATGGATTAATAGAAACAATAATCTCTACTGACTTGTAAGAGATTCCCACCCTTCCATATGTCAAATAACAATAAAGCCTGTAAAAGAAAGGAAGATTACCACAGCATGTGGGATATCCAGAGAAGCCAAGAGAGTCCTCCAACAAATGTTCCATAGAAATTGGTTGTTTTCAAGGCTGTAAGCGTAAAAACTTATAAATTTGGTTGTTTTCAAGGCTGTAATCGTAAAAACTCCCAGTCACTTTTTTTAACACCCGGTGGCCATATAATCGACACTTCATTACGTTCTCGGCATTTACAAGATAGTCCTTCAACAATTTGACCACATCCATGATTCTTCTATGAAGTCTCTGTGTTGGAACCTTATGCTTCTGCTAATTTTTTCCTCCTGGGAGGTTCAGCGCCATACAAGGCTTGAAGTCGTGTCATTTTGGAACAGGTTTGATGGCTAGAATTATGCCGCTATTAACATTGCAAACATCAAAGGTGTGTTTCTATACTTTTTTTTTAGCCTAAGTTTGTCCATCAGATGGGGATTATACGCAGAACTCATGGTGGGAGGTATATCCACTTGCTTACATTTTTTTTTCTCAAATTTTACTTCTAAATTTGAAATCACGATCGAGAGTGACACAAGTTCAAGATCAACTTCACCTTGGTCTGTCCACTCAATTTGTGTTCTGAAAATTCTACAATTAAGATACCATCAACCATTGTGTTCTGGTTGAAATTTTCTAAATAGAGTTAATAAAATTTCAGATTTTGGGTCTTATGTTTATTTTATTATGAAAATATGAATAACGTCTCAATAATAAGCTGATGCCAGTTAAGTGTTTGTCCCTTGCATTTTACATCTGTGACAATCTCAAAACTCATGTTTTTCAATTCTCAGAAAGTTGACAAATATATTCATATTTTCCCAACAGTTAAATTGCTAAATTCCACCTTCAGAAACCTGGTCATCCACATTTTAGTTATACCGATGAACTTAGCTATCATAGACTCCTCAGATAAACATCTCTCTAAATAATTAATCTGGAGTCAAATAACTGCTATTATTTTTGGCATTGCGCATAATGTATTTGGTCAGCATCTTGGACCGTTGGCCACACCATTGCCTGGTTGGAATGGTTTATGATTATTATCGAGAATAAGATACCTCAATATTGTGGCAGGAACTTTAGTTTCATAGAATAACAGAGCCAAACTCATTTCAGGTAGTTTCAGACCTGGCAAGGAGCATATTCATATTCAAAAACTATGAATTTGTAACAATGCAGCTATACCCTTTCCCACTCAATCACCCTCCCTCTTTTCCCTTCACACTTTCATGGGTGTACAGCAAGTGTTGACTTGGGACAGCAAGTGCAACACCAATTTCCGCAAATACTCACACAGCTGCTCCCCTGAAAATGACTTGCTCCTCCATGCTGAGTGTTGACTTGGGACAGTGCAACCTCAAGACA
Organism: Pinus tabuliformis; assembly: GCA_031772625.1. Lineage (NCBI taxonomy): Eukaryota > Viridiplantae > Streptophyta > Pinopsida > Pinales > Pinaceae > Pinus > Pinus tabuliformis. Next base: position 1,104,008,293 of record CM062813.1, read on the forward strand.
GACAAAATTGACAGGGACCTCCTTCCCGGCTAAATGAAAGAAATTTCTGGCTAGACATGGAAACATGAGCAATCATAAAGCTACATACCTCATAGTCACACATACATTAACAGACTTGTAATGCTTATTGGCACCGTGTCAACAATAGATAATCCGACATTTGATGCCTTTGGACCCCGTTTGTTTGATTTAGATCATAATTCTATTGGACCTTACATTAACACATACATTAACAGACTTGCAATGCTTATTGGCACCGTGTCAACAATGGACAATCCGACATTTCAAGCCTTTGGACCCCGTTTGTTTGATTTAGATCATAATGCTATTGGACCTTACTGCTGCCAGTATACAGAGGGGTAACATGCTTTGAATGAATGTTGCATATCAATTTCCATGGCTCTATGATTGTTGGGGTTCGAAACTGGGTCATCATTATGGAAATGACCAATCTCAACCACAAGACCACAGTGTAACAGACAAAAAATTGGGGTAATTTGTCTATTCTATATTACCAATTCTAATTGATATATTGATAAGAAGCATTCAGGCTCCTCAAAAATCATAACATGTGTTTTCAAATAACAACATTCACATTGTTTATTTTGAGTTAGTGAAGTTTTGGTTAAAGCGCAACTCCATGTTTATTAGGCACCCACATTTTCACCATGTCTTGGGAGGTCTGCTCCAACTACTTATGGGAATTCATTCATTGGAATCATTGTAACCCATAGCACTCTACTAATCACCCTCTCTTAGAAACTTGCTTTGAACAACGATAGAGGGTGAATGGTAACCGTCAAAGTCTAGTAGAGAGGGCAAACCTTACCCATACGGACATTGACCCATACAAGAGCGGTGAGGCAAAATCATGTCACTCTACCTCTAGATGGAAGATAAGTTAATATGATGCAATAATCAGGTCTGGTGAAAATGCCAGACTCATGAAACAAATATAAACAAAACGAAACGTAATATCGAATATCCTCGCATGACCTAAAATAGGGGACAATAACATTCCTGCCCTCCTGCTTACTGATAGTTGGACTAGAAACTTAATACTCCGATTAATTATAATTGATATATTGATACTATTTGAACATCGAAACTAAATCCATAATAATTTGAAAATCGAAACTAAATCCATGGTAATTTGAACATCGAAACTAAATCCATAATAATTATGAGCCTATATTACCAGATAGCAAGAGTTGATCTTCTTAATAACTCAGTCATTACTGTACTTCTCAGGTCTTAAGAAAACAACTTCTCTGTAAAATTGAGGTCAATATACACGATTCAAAATAAGTAGATAGGTTCTATGATACTTCGACATGATTCAAAATAAGGAGATAGGTTCTATAATACTGCCATCTCCCTATCACAACTAAAAATTCAACCCCAAGTCAAATTACTGGAGATGTGTAAAAGCTAATAATGTCACCAAAACTGTGAAGTCTGACTACAGGGTTCGTTTCTTTTCTTTATCATCCAAGTAGCGCCCCATTGCTGGTAAGTTTCTGATAGAACTCAAGCACCTTTGGGTGTGCTTTGATCTTAGACGGTTTAAATCCTGTCAACGTCAGCCCGTCTAAACTCTTTACGCGGGAAAGGGCTACATATACCATGCCATAGTCAAATGCCCTCGAAAGATTTGTCTCCAACCTCTCCAATGTCATACCTTGGCACTTGTGCACAGTAACAGCCCATGCTAAAATCAATGGCACCTGTGTTCGGGTAGCCACCTTCACCGCACCTTCATAAACATGCCAGGATTCCGATGTGATAATCGTTTCGACCCCGCAGAGAAATCTCACCTTTGGCCAGAGCCCTGTTGGACTAATATCTCTCGACTGCGTCTCATCCCTAACAAAACCAACAATCTGACCGGTTGCGCCATTCACCAGTCCTGCCCCGGGTTCTATGTTCTTGATGAGCATTACTTGAGCTCCAATGCAAAGACCAATCTCATCAGGGGCAATTAGAGCCTTCAGCTTATGTCTTTTGTCCCTTTTTCCTTTATCCTTCGCATTAAAATTGATGATTTCCTGCCCCAGGGCTTTCAGTTTCCTATCATTCACTCTCCTAACATCAGCATTTCTCGGATACAATCTAGTCACAGGCTCATCTCTGGTCACAGACGAACCATGACAGTTCTTCAATTTGGCCAAAGTTTCTGAGTCGCACAGACCTCTTCTTATTTCTTGCAACATCTCTACTAGTTCCCTATCTGACTGCCTATAAACATGAGTTAATTCAATCTGTTTGTCAAAGCACTCATTCCAGCAATCTGCCTCGAAGGCAAAGAACTTGTCCGAGTTCTGAGGCCTCACCGGTGGAAGTTGGAAGAAATCCCCTGCTACTACAAGCTGCAACCCACCCCACACCCGTTTTTCCTTCCCTGGCTGCCTCAGCTCGTTGGCAACATAATTCAATTGATCAAAAAACTCTCCATCCATCATGCTTATCTCATCTATAACCAATGCGTTGGCTTTTTTCCATCTTTTAACAGATTTCTTCTTCCTTTTAATCATTGCCAACAGTTCTTTCGGAGTCGTAGCACGTGGTGGAGCTCCAGCAAAGGAATGTAGAGTCATGCCATTCAAAAGGCATGCTGCAACCCCTGTTGAGGCTGTTACAAAGACGGAGTCTGGACCATGCAATTCCTCCAAGATTTTTACTACAAAATTCAGAAGGTAGCTCTTACCTGTGCCTGCACAGCCTGTAAGAAAGACGGATTCCCCTCTTGAAACGGCATTCAAAACTCTCATCTGCTCATTGGATAACGTAATGTTTCCCTCCGAATGGGCCTCCCACATTCTCATGACTTTATTCCATTCTACCTGTTGTTGTCTGTAATTGGTTATCTCGGAAAACCCTCCAGATTTTGAACCGATTTTGACCTGTGATTCACTGTGACTTCCCTGCGATTGTTTTTCCAGACTCTGTTTGGCTAGTGACGTTGTTTTTTGCAGCTCCATCCTCCCGCTGGGTTGCTGGGTTAGGGGATTTTGAGAGTCAGATTTATGCTGGGAACCGCTGAATCCTTTAGACCCAGAACTCATTTTTTTCGCTTCAATTCTCGTTGCAGATTTTGCCATTTCACTGAATCCAAATCCCATCACCCTCCATGCAAATCTCTTAGCCATAACTGTAGCGGAGTACCCATTTGTAATAGCAGAGCAAACCTTGCGAGATCGTATGCCCGAGAGAAGTAACATGCCCTCTCTCTGCCTGCAGTCGCGGTGGGGCAACTTTCGCTTGCGAGTAGCTGGTTGCGCGCCTTATTTGAGCAGTACCCTGCGAAAGGAAGGGGATCAGTAAAATAAGCAAAGTGAACATTGACGCAAGGCTGCACATACTCCGGTAAAGATGGATTGCGGTGGAAGGTATATTGCCTGATGTCATGTCTACGTATGCTCCTTCCTTTCGATTGCCATTAAGCGATGGAGCGAGCGAATTGAACGCACAGCCAAACAGATTGTCCTGCCAGTACATTTCTAAACCCCACACTTTTAATCCTGTGGTACGACCATTCTGTGATCTCATACCCAAGTGATTAATGTGGCCAGGACACCAAGCGGCATTCGCGGCAAAACCATGGATGGTATTTGACAGTCAAATTGTCCGACGAGTGTGTCATATATAAAATTCCTACTTAATACCCACCATTAATGGGTACCGTAAATATTGATTGTCTCACTTAGCATGTTAACCCCTGGCCATGTATTAACCACCCTCGTCGAAGCGAGTTCCAGCACAGGCGCAACAAAAGCGTCTGGGTTATGAGTTGCAGTGCCATTATATGTTGGGTGTATCCTGAGTTCAAGGAGCCGACTATCCCCACCGCAGGTCTCTCTTTCCTTCGGAACTTTACCCGTCGGGCAATGAATTTCGGCTATCAAATGCAGACATAAATTCCACTGGCTAGATTGTCGGGCTCTCGCAAGAGAACTCTCTCCTCCTCTAGAGCTGCTACATTCTAAGTCCTCAGCGTTGTATATTTTCGGTTCCCTTAGTGCCCTTCTTGCCTCGCCATGGCCGGATAGACAACTCTCGTGCTCGCTTTCTGGCAGCGTCTCCGCCACAGCACTACCAAGAGCACACTCCAGTCGCAATCCAAGAAGAAATTCACAGGCAAAGGAGGAAATTTACCAAGAATTCACAATGCAGAGGAGGAAATTTGCCAAGAGCATCAACAAATTTTCTATTCAAGGACCCAGAAGAAGTAGCGCTGGTAATACTAGGGTAACCCACAATCACTATCATCTATCTTTATATTAAATTTATCCTTGGAAAAGAGGTTCCGGGTAATCTCTTGAACAGACCGGAGGAATTGAAGCTGCTTTAGCACGCTTGGAAATGGATTCACAGTCGAGGTCGCCACCACCTCTGCAAAGTAGGGGAGTGGAATTTATATCGTAGCAGTGAGTGAAGGGCTAGGTGTTTTGATTAAAAAAACATTTGTTTGTTTTTAATTATTTTAATAAATATATTTTTATTAATAAAATTAAATATATTTATTTATTAATAAAAGAAAAGTAATTGTAAATATAGATAGGAAATAAATAATTATTTTAGTATTAAATAATAAATATAAATGACTTATATTTAGATTTTTAAATTAAAAATTCAAATATTTTATTGAAATATTAATTAATCGTTGAATTAAAAAATAAATAAAATTTATATGTTTACATTAACACTATAGAATTTAATATAATTTTTATGTAACTTTATTAATTTTATAAAATTTTGTTTTTAAAGTATATTGTGATTAGTTTATTTCACCGAATTTTGATTTTCCATTATTTTTATTATAAATATTCATAAATTATTAAATAAAAATAAAAAATTTCAAAATTTAACCGTTGGTTTTTTTTTTTAAATTATGCTAATATTTAATTTATTTAATTTATGTTAATATTTAATTTAATGGATGATTTTTATATAATTTTAATAAATTTTATAAAAAGAATTTAAACCATATAAATTAATTAAAAGTCAAATTATTGAAAATTTGTTTATATTTGTTTTTTGAAAATATTTGACGATGGTTGGAGGAATGATTGTTATTCTTTCATCAAGTAGTTAAGTTCATGTAAGTAATATGTTTTTTCCTATCGAATTTTTATTAAAAAGTAAGAAGTTTTGGAAGAAACTTTTAATTAGTAAAACTAATTAATATTATATAGGATTTCCTCGAAGAATTAGAATTCTTACCTAAGAAGTCTTTATGAATCCCTTAGTGCCATTACAATTGGAAAAGCTAAAGACAATGAAGGCTACCAAGTTAACATTTTTAAACCCAGAGGGCCTATCCTCATCTATCACATACATAAGCTCTTCAATTTCAGATTGAAGCATGGTTTCCCTGAACCCTCAATGAAAAGACTTACTATACCAATTTTTAAGAGTGGAGATAAAAGTAGTCCCTCTAATTAGAGGACCATTATGATTAGACCTATTTTAGCTTTATGAATTATTTTGGAAAAGAAGACTAGTTTATGCTTGGAAAACCATGTAAAAAGAGTTAAAGGCCAAGCTAGGTTTAGGAGATATCATTCAATTGTGACCACCTTGTTACTCTTAAGATCATTGTGGACGAGTGCCACAATAATAAAACCAATCTCTCATCTTGTTTTGTTGACTTTAGGAAAAAAATGAGATTCCTGACAAACCTTTAGAAGAGGTTGGAAGAGATAAAGGTTCATTTTGAGTTGAGGGTTGTTGTGACAAGGTTATATGAGAACATTATTGACAAGTTTAGGACCACTAAGGGTTGGGTGGAAGAAATTAATTGCAATATCAAAGTCAAGCAAGGGTGGTCCCTTGTCTTGTACCCTTTTTGACATATACATTAATAAGTTAGAAGAGTGTTTGGAAGAAACAAGTTGTATTGGCTCAACACTCACTCGTGTAGTCATCACGCTTCTTCTTTATGCTGATGATATTGTTCTTTTGGAAATGAGTCCTTATAATCTTGGCAAGAAACTAATAATCCTCCAAGATTTATATTTCAAGATGGACGTCATTATTAATATTAACAAAATGGAAGTCATGATAATTAAATCTAAAAAAAATGTCAATATCTACCTAAGGATCCACCTAACTAGGGGAGTGTTTGAGAAAACCAGCATTGCAATTGTGTTTCCAATGTGATCATTGGGGACTTAGAATGAACAAAAGCCCCATAGCCTTCTTACTAGTGTCATTGTCATCCACTAAAGCGACACATGGTCCACTACTTTGGTGTAGAGTATATGGAACTAACCATGAGGTAATAACACGATAGTGTTGTATTTACCCTACATATGGGTAGTGGAAATATTTCCCATTCTAATTAAACATTAACAATCTCTATTTGAATACATTAACTTTAACTTACTAAGGAGAAGCATGTTAGAGTGTAAAATGGAAATGGTTGGTTGAACAATGGCATCTTTGTTATCTCCTTAGGCTCCCTTAACATTATTAGTTTACAATTTTAGCTTCATGAGCAACTCATGTCAAGTCCTTGCATGAGAACTAATATAGAGCTTTGTAGATGGACCTTCCTGACAAGGTGGGCATCCAACATGTGAGGATTCATTGACAAGGAAAGGTGAGGAATAATGGAACAAATAGCTTGCCACAAAAAATTAATCAAAAGGTTACATTATCTTCTCCATGCACACTTGAAATTGCTATGGTATGTGGAGAAGCTTCATTCACAAGAATAATTTATGTTGGGAAGCATGATATAGGTTGAATGTATCATACCAAGGCTACACATAAGGTAAGGCATTGATAACCATCCAAAGTCCATTCAAGAACACCACTTGTGTACCTTCCTCTTTGTCTAATACTACATAGATGTATCCCTTGTCAAGTTTCAGTAAGAATATTCCACCTTCCAACCTCTAAGGTCACAATGGTCCACAAATCATTTATAGAGTTGTTGCTCCAAAGACATCCTCTTCAAAAATTGAAGGATGGAAACCCTCTTCTTGAGACAATCAATTATTGTTTGGACCTCCTCATTGAATGAAAAAATTGTATCAAAATTTCCCAACTATGGATGAGGGATCAATGCATTAAGGAAGGATCTCCTTGATGGTCAATGAAAAAATCAGCCTCGGGAAGGGATTTAGAAGGTCTAGATTGTTCGTCTCATCCTTGACTTTATTTATGGATAAAAGTTTTATTATATAGCCTGGGTCTCTTAGGGGAAGACGTTGACAGACACCCATGATAGATTGGACTGTCTAGCGTAATAGACCGCAAAAGCACAACATTCAAACCAACTCTTGTGGAATCCCATAAGAAGAGTATTACCACTAGACAATGATACACAAACCAAAACTTTAACAAATTTAACATATTGAGGATGAAGTCCCATTCGGTTATATAAAGCTATGAAGTCCTTGGAAAATTTGTAATTAAATTTGTTTAAAGTTATGTATGAATATTTTTATTTTTTGCTATAATTATCACCATGAGGTAGATATGTAATCGTGTTGTAAATGTTGTAAATATTTTTTCTTTTACAATTAACAAAATGTTGATAATCAAGACTATTAGACATAAGAACCTATAGGGGCTATGATACCACAAGTGGGAAAAGATAAGGGGGCCTAAGAGAATTCTGTGTTATTCCTCCATCTAACCTACTTTATAATCTTCACCTTATTTAAATTATGAACAATGTAGATAACCAATTCTTAGAGTTAAAACATCATTCTTATACTTTAGCAAAGTGTCTCCCCTGCATTCTTGGAACAAGAGGAAGTAGTGGGAGAAACTTCTTCTGAGAGCAAATGAAGTAGAAAATTTGAATAAGGGAAAAGGGGGGAAAATTGGAGGAAAAAGGAGTTTGGGAGACCAGACCATTAAAAAAAGAGTACCAAGAAAATATAGTTGAGACCAGCATGAAAATAGAGATTATTCATGTTGAAAGAGTCATGAAACCAAGAAATCTACAAGGAAGTTTGGGGACATCAACTGGACCTTGCTATATCCTCACAAAGACCACTAAAGGGAGGGACTTCTAAGGGATGGTATGTGGGTGCCTCTTGCTACTTTTTCCTTTGAAAAACTAGCAGTGGACGATATCTTGGGTAAATTTGTCGATTGAACTAATAGTTATTGTTCCTACTTCACCTCGGTGGTATCATAGCCTAGCTAGGGAGTGGATTTCTATAGCAAAACTACCTATGGAGGGGTGGAAATAACTTAGTTTGTTTGGTTTTAATGGTCATCTTTTTGCATCTAGATAAGTATTTTACTTATGCAAAATTATTATTTGTTGGTTTATTGTTAAGTAATTAAATGATTATTAAAATTAGTGGGATCTTATGTATCTATTTCATTTCGTATTTGGAATTTAAAATTTTCTCTACGACATTCTTAATTCAACTGACAACTTTACATCATGTTTATCCTTGTTCTTGAAGATGAATGAAAGATTGTGCTTTACTAGCACATTTGGTTCCCACATAGTTTATTGCAATGAAAGTTGTTGCTTATATGGGTCCTCTCATTTTTTACTCTCGCCTTCATAAAATGCCCTGAGCAAATATTTACCATTCATGAATATTAGTAAAGACAATACTACTTATAAACCCATGTGTAGCAATGAAGAAGATATTATTTGGCAGAATTTGGAAAGAATGCTAAGAAAATTCCTAAGAAAGGAATTTGTGAATGTTCTAGAAATCCATACATGTTGTATCGTATGTAAGTGCTAAAAAATAAAGATTGAGCATAGATATGCAAAATTGGAGCTTTTTCCTTGGCATCCATTCAAGGTAATCTCTATGTTTTGTTGATGAGTAAAAATGGCCTAAACTATTCTTGCAATATTTTTTTGAATTCTTTGTGAGCAAGACCAAGAAAGATGAGAACATAACCCGGGATTGTATAGCCTTGCGAATAACCACTTATATAATCAAAACAAAATAAAATAAATCTACAATAAATATATTACAAAAATTAAAATGAATGATGATAATAAGCACCACTATTAAGATAACGTCACAACTCAAAAAGTTAACTTAGTTAAATTGTTGTAGTTGAAATATACAATTTAATAAAAAAAATATTGATCCAGGTGGATATTGGTGGCCACCCTCTTATTCCACTTTGACCCACAATATTGTTTCTTTCAGTTTCCTTAATTATAACATTGTTTACTATTTTCGGAAATTTTTTGGGTCATAAACTTTCAGAGCCATTTTGAGGCCATAAACGACATTTTTGTGAAAAATTGACAAACCCAATGCTAATGACAAGCTCTGCCGTCGAAAGTTGTTGTCATTAGATAGATATTTCTAACGAGTTATCATATGCGTCAAACGGGGATCGTATGCCAAAGTTACGACCTCGGGAAGTTGATGTACCAACTAACCCCATCAGGGCCCACAAACTTTTGGCGTTTTATCTCCTGGGGTTAGGTTTTTGTAACATAGTTCAGAAAGCATATAGTCATCACATCTCTTCTCAGAGATAAGCTACCATCGACTAAGCTAGTTTATTTCCATTCTTCACGTAAACTGTTTTCAGTATATGTTATTAATTCATTGAAGTTGTGTTTCGTTGTAGCTTTGTGTTTCTGTTTAATTTTGTATGTCATTTTGTTCTGGCATAAATTTGAATCAAATACAAACTAAGGACTAGAAGAGAAATGGTATTTACAATAAGATACAAAAATATTCACAAAATACTGAAGAAGAAAATAGAAAGTAAAGTACAAGATAGTAAAACCAAATGAAAATTCTCCATTGAGTTCATTCAAAAAATTGTTCAAACATCATGAATCGATATCAACAAATGTCAAAACTTGTGACAAATATCTCTTTACAAATAACAACATTTAATGGTCGCGGGAGTCAAATGCAAGCGGTGAAGAACCAAAACAAAGCTCAAGCCTCACTGTAATCAGTTCGTATAGAAAAAATTTGGATATTGGTACAACTATTGCAAAAGTGTCAATGATCAACCATGATAAAAAAAAGAAGCAACACTAAACACATTAATGATCAAAATTATAAAATAATACCTTCAAGAGTAAGAGAAGAACTTAATAACCCCATTCATTGTTATTTTTTAAAAGAACACTTGTTTCATCAAAGTTGTTAGACTCAATATATTTAAATCAAAACAAATGAATCTTCTCCAAACTAAAGAAAGAACACTAAATCATACCATTCCCTATGTAAAAGTTCGGACCTATTCTCCTTCTACAAGATGAAATATATAGGTGAAGAGTTGTCGAAATAATTTCCAAAAAGTCATTCTTCTTTTTCTAATTTCATACTCAACTCTACCACTCATCTTTTCCCAATAGTTATCCCAAGACAACTAATTTTGATTTAAGAAGGAAAATAAAATTAAAAAAGAATGGCAATTTTTAGAAAGTAGATGGATGGCTACATGACTCATTAGGAAGGGAGCATATAATTTCCTTTTTAGCATTTTTAATTTAAATTTCAAAATTTATTTAAATTGTGATAATGCACGATCCATCACCTTGTAACTCCCACACATGCATTGCTTAAAAAAAACACAATTACCAAATGTTTGACATCATTTGCATATCAAAATATATATATAAATATATATATCAAAAGAAAGTATAACAATATCAATTATTGTTGTGAGTTCATCTTGTCTGAAAAAGTGCCACAATATCCATTAAAATATAACCAATATCACTAAAAAATAAACCTTAATATTCTTCAATTAATACATAAACTATCATGGATATTCAATTGGACAGTGTGTCACAACAGACAAGATAATAATATATTAAAATACTAAATTGTTACACTATTACAATCTTATTGAAATTCTTGATATATAGATTCAACTATAATTAATGCATTCATTCAAATGGAAATATGCACAAAAGTAGAGAACAAAAACATAAGCTCTCACACACACACATAAGACACAAGATATGTTATATGGGAAACCATTTCGGGAGAAAACCCAGCTAGAAGGTGAGGTCGCTTCACTCTCTTTCTTTGTCTGGAAATATGGTTGCAAGTACAAATAAGTAATGTTTGTGGCCAGTGTGTTGCTACAGTGCACAAATCCTCTCTGTGTTCTCTACCTCCTATCGCCCTTGGCTATCTTTTCTCATCTATGGAAGAAAATGATCTCAAAAGAATGGAATGCCTCTCCTAATGGCCCGGTTATAACACAACCCAATAGCCTACTAGTGGTTAAGTTTGACTACATAAACTCTTAATTAGACTTACAATATAGACCCTTCTAGAGTATTTTACATCACAATCACATGGTTAAACTCTTTTCCATGAATAATGGGGGTTGATGTGGCATCCTCCTAAATTATAGATGTGAAAACAGGAAGGTCAACTTCTTAGTGGCATAACTTTTGCATACAGACTCAAATTGACATGCTTCTTACGTCATTGGAAAGATCTACGTGTGTATAAAAACGTGAAAAGGTGTTACACGAAAGAGACAAAGTTATATCCCCAAAAAAATGTCGTTTGATGCCTTAAAATTCCCCCAGAAGGTTTCAGACCCTGTTTTGCCAAACTGGGTCCCGCTGATAAAAATGGTCCCATTAGATGATTCCTTCGTTTTCTCCACTCTGAATGCATCAAGATGGATGAAGAACAATATAATGATCCAATCTGGATCATCAATTGACTTCCACTAGAATATCAGAACCTATAAGAAAATTGTGATGAATTATGATGAATCTCAGGAAAGAGATCTTCTGTTGAAGGTGTTGGTTGACTTTCAGAAGTCCCACTGAAATGTTTGTACTAGAACTCTCTTCTATTCCCTTACATTTTCCTTTGTTCTGAGTAGTTGTAATGGCATGGTCAATACTAGTATTTTCTTGGTTGAGTCATTCATCAACATCATGTACTTATAAAAAATCAGGGGCAGATCGATTAGGAATTGAATTAGCTAAAGGGTCATCAGGAACATAATAAATATGACTAGCAAAATGGTGAGAAACAAGACTAGTAGTAGGATGAACATCAGGGTCAATAGTGGATTGAAAATGCTAGTGTCGTATGCTTAAGATTTAGGGTATTAATAGGCTTCTTAGGGTTTAACATTCCTGAAGAAGATGATTTAGAATGATTATCAAAAGAGTGTGGTTTATTGGCAGTACTAGAAATTATTCAACCCCACCCCTAGTTTCTTCATGACGTGGGTTAGGAATGGAATTCCATCCATCATTATTGTGGTTTTGCTCAGGGAGAATGAGGTTTCACATGCGAAATGGACAGATGGCAAGACACATTAGTTGACCTAAGGAAAAATGGTTGGTAGTAGAAAATTGGTGAAATTCTTCAAAAACTACATTGAAATGTATAGAAAACCTCATCATCTTATTTCTCCCATTTTCAAAAAAATTATGAGCCATGTTGCCTCTATCATGACCTTTGCCACAACCTTGTCTAGTTGATTCCATACTAAAGAATCTCATTTCTGCAATTATATTAGAAATGCGAGACATACTGTAGAAAATAATTATCAATAAAAATTTCCAACTTGCGCCACTTTTAAAACATTACAAAAGAATACATCCAGTAATATCAATAAACTCTATTTGAAGAGGAATAGAATTTGTCATGGACAGAGGAAGTGAAAACAAGCAGTTGGAAAAAAAGTGGTTATGAAGAGCTTCAAGAATCGAAAACATGGTCATATTTATTTATTTATTTTTAACATTCTTTTTCACATCCCATGATATCATATCAAAAAGATTTTGATTTTACACCTGGGAAGCAACCAATATGCTCTACATAATCTAAACCATATGTAAAAATCAATTTACAACAAGGGTACATGCATTCAACATTATTAAAACTTCTGCAAAGTTCATAAAGATTTTACTCATGTCTTTAACAGTTCCAGATAGTCATATAAGACAAAATTGATTTAAGGACCAATAACGACAAGAAGGGGGTGATCGAAAATGAATATATATTAAATGCCCATATGCATGCAATTGGAAATGGTTGACCTTGTTCATAGAATCAATGACAAAAGTCATTGGTTCTTCATTTATCATTTTCAAAACAACAATAGGGTATAGGGTTTTTCTTCCTATGCAACAAAGAACAAAAAAAACCCTTGAAACTATTCAAAACAATAGTTAGGTGTAGGTTCTTTTTCTTTTTAATCAACAGAGAACCAAAGAAACCCTTGAAAATTATTCAAAATTTTCCATACATTTAATTCAACTTAACAAGCAATGAATTTGTCAAATGGGCATGTAGAAGTTTTAATATTTACATAGGGAAAAGAAAAGATTTCGAATTGTAGATGGGTGAGGGATGAGAAACACAGAGTATACCAATAAAAACAAATATTTTCATTTGCATAATTAACCATAAGCTGAGCTGAAAATACCTAGAGATGTTGTGTAAAACCCAACTTCTAGATGCCTAAGACGAACACATAGTCTAGCACATGACTTCCCTATTCATTTTCTAAATCTATGACATAAATGAGTTTGAATCTCATAATGCAGAACTCGTTCAAGGAATTACTTCACGTGTAAGGAGAAGAAAGCCAAAAATCAGTCACAGAAATAGCAACAACAAACAAAATAGTAAAAGCAAAGGCGAAGACGCAATTTTGGAGGTCTAAACTCCCATGTGGTGCATGCAATCTCCACCATCACAAAAAATCCCTACAAATCTCAGTCATTGATCAAATGTGTGACATGGGTGAGCATTAAATTCACCACCTTCCCAATTATTCCATGATAGCCATTTCATTCAAATGGGTATTTCCAGACATGCGACATACCATGCCATCAACACAACACATATGACATATACCAAGTGCAACACATATGCGATATACCATAATGTCATCCCACATTCAAAACAAACCATACACATTTAACATGTAAATGATATGGTTGTTCAAACAAAAGCCAACATTCTAATATATGTGTTGTTATAACATAAGCTTTGAATGCCTTGTTGATATTTGATGTGTAATATATGAAATTCTCCAATGTTTAATTCAAAAATCAAGAGCGCTATCAACATATATACAACCCTTTGCATATAAACCAATGGTTATGAACCAAAACTCTTTCTGTCTTTTGCCACCCAACATATATATAACAAATGTCTTAAAATTAAACCTTTAATTGTGCTATTATCACCATGATATCAAACATACCTTTAATTGTTCCATTATCACCATGATATCAAACATAAGCATATGATTGTAATGATTTCATATGAAATTATAGCATATGATATGTTTGCATATGCACTCACATTTCAAACCAAACATATGTTCTAGATAGTTGAAGAAAACATTCACATGTATTACATACATTCCTGCAGTTGTATGTATTTTTTTTTTTAAATTGTGAATATACTTATAATTTCTCATGTGGCATCTTCCCTAACCTATGGTCATAGTGAAAGGAAGCACAAAATCATTTGCATGTCAAATTTGACAAATTTGGCAGTCAATGTTGTAACAACGCAGCCATGAATGGCTTGATTTGGCCATGTAATCTCATCATGTAATTGAATTATTAAAAATTAAATGGGCTAAGTAAGGGACACAGATTATGTTAGTCCTTAGGCTGAAGAGGAAATCGAGATGGGTAACCTCAAACCACTTCAGCTCAATAGCTAGCCCTACTGAGCATGAGAGGGATCTCTCTAAGTCTTTTATCAGAGATATGACTTTAAAGAAAATAAATTTTAGGACAGATATGTGTATTTGTTTGTTTGTTTGTGAAAATTTGAGTTTTAGGGTTTGTTGAACTTAGGGTTTGGAGCCACAAATAGGTCTAGGTTGTAGGAGTGCGGGAGAAAATATGAGAAGGAGCTAGATATCAGAATCCATGGTGTATTTTGAATAATTGTCAGTGTAGTATAGAGGAGAAAGTGTAGAAGAAGCTAATGAGCATAAGTAAACATAATTTCATTAGCTTAGGAGGACATAAACATAACAAGAATTCTATATATTTCACTGTAAGGCATCCATAGAAAGAAGATATATAATGTAGATAAATATGTTTAGACCATTAGAAAACAAATAGAATGAAGTACAAGCACCATGAACTCACTGGGCTATAGTTCCTTTAAAATAGCTGCAACTTGTCTTTGTATTAGCTGAAAAGATGATTACATGCAAGCTTCCTTCACAAAAAGTTCAACCCTATTCTCCTCAAGAGAAATGATACATATAGACTCTCCTAGACCACTTACCCACCTACAGGAGTCGAATTCCTTGGTGGAGGAATTGACTCCAAGATTCTCTCAACCAATAGGGGAGAGTGAGAAGGTGAAACTCAAACACTTCATGGAGAGTTTGTTTAGGAGTTTGCTTATTTTATTTTTCCTAATAAACATAAAAAAACAACCTATGATGTACATTTAATCATGCCTACATCACCTAGCCTTGAAACTAGTGCCATTACATAGAGAATCTCTACTTTGACTGAGTCAAACTAGAAACTAGAAATTTTACATAGTGAAATTTTCCAATTAAAACACAGAAAAGTGCAGAAGCGCGGCGCCAACTTTGAGCTGATTTTCCGGTGCCTTCAAGGGGTCAAAAATACACAAATGAGAGAATGGTAAACTAGCCCATCAAGTCTAGTTTCCAGAATAGTTTGAATTTTTTAATTTGTACCATGGGAAGACCTTCAAAAATCCATTCTCCCAAGGTCACTCTAGAAGCGCAATGCCTGTCAAAAAAGGGTCCAGAATGCTAGTTTTTTGCCACTTTTTTGCATTTTTCTCCAAAACTGAGCCACCTCTACAAAATCTGAGAAAATGCGTTTTTAGAGGATGGCAAGAGCTTTCCAAAAATTTATACCTTTCCTCAAATGGAGGCCTGAGGAAAAGGTGTAGCGCCAAGGCGCCACACTTTTGGAGCAGCTAAATTTCTGAATTTAGACCAAAATTTCTCAAAAAACTTAATGTGCTCAGAATTTGCTCAAAATTAGATGGAAGGTGTAAAAACATGTTTTTTAAAGCTTCATAGATGCTTCAGAAATCATCTCCAAGTTTCCCTCATCCTTTTGGTATTTTTTGGCCTCCTTGAACTTATTTTCAAGTTGCTTTACTTTGACATTGATGATCATGTTTTGAGCTTGGTAGTGGTGCGCCATGTGTCTGAGCAACTGATTATCCCTATTTTCCTTCTCAAGGAGCTTCTCCAAGTGTTCATTTACCCTTATTGAACCAATATTCCTTGTCTTGATGGACCTCAAGGGCAATCTTATCCTCTAGGTCGAGGTCTTCATTCAACAGAATGTGCTCTCGCTCTTCTTGCAATGCCTTCTTTAGGCCCCTTGTTCTTGGCATTTTCCTTTTTCCTTTACCTTTTGATCCTTCAAGATCGCTTGATTCTATGATCTCCTTGCCTTTGCCAACGTACTGCAATAACTTGGCTTGTTCATTTTCCATGATCAACTCCTTTGCTTTGAGCTGACTATTCTCCTGTTCAAGGAATGATATGACATATTTTGCTCTTTCCATATTGATTGTTAGCTCCTTGATTTGATAGTCCTTCTCTCTAATTGTTTGTCACATGCTTGAAGTCTAATCCTTAACCTCTAAATCAACCAGCTCAAACTCATGCTCAACTGTGTCTTTCTCTTTTGCTGTCGGTCCTGTTAAACACACATGGACAGCACAAGACTAGGAAAGATAAATCATGTGAGTTCATTTTTTATTAACATCAGATATACATTTATAGTACAAATATGTGACTCTTGGGTTTCAGATCCCAAGGTCTCTTGGACTGCTTTTTTCCATTCGACTTCCACACTAACCCATTAGGATTAGGTGTCCAACATTCCCCCCCTTAATCCGAAGGGTTATGTATGAGTCCAAGAAGAGAGTTGTAATACAAAATGTGCAAAAAATGCATGGCAGCACTAGGTTGAATGTGCTCTATGAAATGTTGGTATAAAGGGCGGTGGTTTAAGGATGACCACTAACACTGGAACGCTTAGTGCAGTTCCCGGAACTCTTCCAAAACTGGCAAGAAGCTGGAGTCTTCTGCTAGAGGAAGTGTTCTTAATCTGTGATGGTTTAAGGATGACCAACAACTCTGTGATGGTTCAAGGATAACCAACAACTCTGGAATGCTTAATGCAATTCCTGGAACTCTTCCAAAACTGGCAAGAAGCTGGTGTCTTCTGCTAGAGGAAGTGTTCTCAATTGTGTTCCCGGAACTCTTCCAAAACTGGCAAGAAGCTGAAGTCTTCTGCTAGAGGAAGTGTCCCAGATTACCAACTGAAGGCATGTTTATGGGCATCTTTGTCTTTGGCTACAACTCTGAAACTGGTGTGGCAGGTTGTGGCTCAGGCTCGCTTGATGTGACTTTGAAGCTTGTAGATGACCATCATTTCCCCCCCTGTCAGATACAAGGTGAGAAGATGGAGAAAACTCAACTGCAAGACTGTTCAATATTCTGGAACAAGTTTTGATATGTGTTTGGAATATCTTCTTGGTTGTTGATGCCCATTGCCAAGAAGCGATCCATCCAAGATGAATCTTTGTTCTTGCAAGATGTTTATTTCTGAAGCATCTGTGTGAAGAATGGCTGGTTTTATGACAGTGCTTACATGGATGAAGATCAAAACAGTGATCTTTCAGATGGCCAACTCGGTCACAGTGTTGGCATTTCACGATCTGTTGTTTTTGTTGTTGTTGTTGCTGTGGAAGAGGGGCAGAGTCTGGAACAGCTGGAGGTGAACTGTCATGAATAAATCCAGCACTTTGAAACTGAATGGGCTTGGCATAGTTTGGAATATGAAAGGACAAGTCCTTGTCATATCCAAGACCAGTTCTGTGCTTGTTGTGGACAAGCTGTTCCCAAGGTCTGATGATGGGCTTGGGAAGTGCAGATTGAGTTTCTGCATCTGCATGTACAACTGCTACTTTATTGGGCATTGGATTTGAATGAACTTGTTGCTTATGGGAGTTTATTTCACTGTTCTGAACAAAAACAGGTTCAGAATGATGACTCCTTTGTTTTAATTCTTCTTGCTGAAGCTGAGATTCAAGCTCCAAAAATTCTACCTTTTCTTGTGTATACTGCAGATAGGTTTTGATATCACAGAGAGTGTTCTTGCTGATTTTCATTGTATCATGATCAGTAGAATGCATCAAAGTTTTCAAGAATTCTAACACTTCAGTAATTTTAGCCATATTCTCCATTGTCAAAATTACACCTTTTAAAAACTGATCATAACTATGAACAAATGAATAAGCAGCACCCACTCACAATACTATGTCAAGAATCTTTTCCTTATCGCTGGAAATTTAGAACTGTTATGATTGAAATGAGACAGGAGTTATCAACACATCTTAAACACACATATCATGCACGAATACAGCGACCAAGAGTGATAGAGAGAGTCCAAATACAACAGTCTCTGTGCAAACCATCAATCCAATGTTTGTAAACTCCAGTTGGTTTATTGAAGATGAAATGTGAATGGCACACGCGCAACGATACCACACTGCAATATCAGCTTCCTTGTCCGGAATAAATTGTGAAGTGTCACCGACAGCTATTATACTCCGTCGTTCTTTAGAAAACTTGCCAGGATAAAAGGACAACTTGAAATTGGATTTGAAGCCAATTCTCGATTCCAGCCAATTGCGAATATAAGTTTCCTGCTCCCCTGGGGAATCGAAAGTCAATTTGTTGGGGTAAACCAGTTCTTGATCTTCTTTGCAGAGCCAAGGTACAAGCAATGTAACATTCTGCTTCACACTTCTGGCCAAATATGCCGCACTAAAAAGAGGATTAATAGTTGTTCCAGTCATCCAAGGTAAACTTGCAGTTGTAACTATTGCAACATTGTGCCTTCCTTCTTCCAAATTGTGTGTTCCACTCTCATTCCATGGTCCTACGTGATAGCGATAACCTGTGCTTTGCAACGCACTGGCTATCCTAAGATCAAGTTCGTCAGTGCTCTTCTCACTCTCTTTAGTGGTTATTATGGCATCCGTTGACAAGGCATCATTCAAGTCAAGTTGATCCCTCCGTTTATGGTTGCATAAAACATCCAAGACTTTGTCACACACATCTTTTCTTACACCAAGTTGATCAAGTAATGGGCCAAATTGCTTAACAAGACTTGCCAAAAGCTCTGGAACATCCAATGGTGCCACATCCTTCACATCTTGGGAATCTGTTGGAGTCGCCTTCAGACTCCTCTTCAAATTTTCCACGAACTCCGCCGGCTTGATATTGTCGAAAAACTCGGAAGCCGACCTTTATATTGTTAAACACACATGATAATTGAGGCTTACAATAGGAATTTATAACCAGGGTCTAGCTATAGCAAACAGATATCAGGGTGTTGTGCAGAAATAGATGAAGATGAAGGTCCAGTGTGATGTCTGTGAAAAAGCAGAGGCCACTTTCCTGTGTTGTGCTGATGAGGCTGCTCTTTGTTCAGCCTGTGACAATAATGTCCACGCTGCCAACAAATTAGCTAGCAAACATCAGAGAGTATCCCTCATCAACCCTTCTTCTCAGTCGCCCAAATGTGACATTTTCCAGGAGAAGACGGGATATTTTTTCTGTCTGGAAGACCGAGCTCTTCTTTGCCGGCAATGCGATGTTTCAATACATTCTCTTAACAATCTTGTAGCTGCCCATCAAAGATTTCTAGTGACAGGGGTTAAGGTTGGCCTTGAACCCTCGAACACCATTTCTCCTTCCACAAAAACTTCTACACAGTCGTCTGATATCACCAACGAAAAACCACAAACCTTGAGAAATGGTCCAACGGAAGTCCCTGCATCGTTGCATCAAGGAGTACAGAAGGGAATAGGAGGAGGAGGCATATCCCGAAGAGGTACTGTTTCTGAGTATTTTTCGGATTTGCTACCGCTCTGGAGAATGGATGAATTTCTCAATTTGCCTGACTTGGACAATGGTTATGGCTTTGGCGAGGCAGGTTCTTCCAGGGCAGATAATGCCAACTTTGTAGAAGAATGGCCTGCAAATTCCTTTAGCACGGAGGAAGATAATTCTGAAAACTGTCTTGCACAGGTGCCTGAAATGGCATCTCCACCAACCGCATCTGGGCTTTATTGGCCTCGAAAAACTATTTGTCAACCAAAGGAAGGCAAGCGAAGAGAGGACTTGACGATCTTTGGATTTGATGATGCTTCCTTTAGCTTCTTCTGCTTAGAGCGTTTGCTTCCTTTACGCGTCCACTCTGCTGAGCTTGGACGCTACCGGAAATTATCACCAACTCCCTTGAGTTCCTGTAAATCATCCAACACGGATGGGTAAGCATCCTTCAGGTTAATAACAGCTACACCCTCTGGAGCTTTGCGGATCAACACAAGTAGCTCATGTTTGTCCTTCAGATCATGCTTGGACTTATATGAGAACCGATGACCATCATAATTTACTTTGACATTCTTCTTCAAACTCTCAAAAACACCCTTGTTGGCATTGATATCAACATAGCATGCCTCATTTATCTCCGCTAGTGTAAGAGCTTGCCTGGTCTCGAAAGGAAGGTCTATAACGCGTTTGATCTGGGCATCAACGACTGATTTCCTGATACTGTTGATATGTTGAAGCCTCTCTGTGTCCTTTGAGAATTTAAGTGGCTGCAGTTTGAATAAACTGTAAATGGGATAGCATTGACAGCGCTGGACAGGACAGTGCTTCTTCAGGAACGTTCATGGGCAGTCCAGAGCGCAGGTACAGAGAGGGCAGGTATGAAACGTTTATGAGCAGTTACAAGGAGCGTTTCGTATGCAGAGAGCAGCGTATTAAATGCAGGTGGAGCAGCTACAGGAGCAGATAATTATCATGAAACGCTTGGCAGTCAGTAAATCGCAGATGGATCAGCGCTTTAAATGGGGCATTTATGGACAGAGCGCAGTGGTGACAGAGGCGTTATAAGGCAGCGCTTGAAAAGAATATGGCAGAGTGCCAGGACAGCTCACGACAGAGGAATGGCATCGCTGAAACAGGTGGCTCACAGAAATAGGTGGCTCACAATGGAGCAGGGCAGGAGATCGCTCGCTCTGATACCATGTTAAACACACATGGACAGCACAAGACTAGGAAAGATAAATCAAGTGAGTTCATTTTTTATTAACATCAGATATACATTTATAGTACAAATATGTGACTCTTGGGTTTCAGATCCCAAGGTCTCTTGGACTGCTTTTGTCCATTCGACTTCCACACTAACCCATTAGGATTAGGTGTCCAACAGGTCCCTGCTTTGTCGATGAAGAAGGTTTGGCCCCTTTCTCTCCATGAGAAGAAAACACAAGCCTTTGTCCTCTCTTATACACTTTTGTCACCTCAAGCTTAGGTAGCTGTGTTTTTCCACTGATTTTCTAGATAACCCTACTTCCATAGGCTGTGTTGATGTGTCTTGGTGATGGTTTGGTGAAGTAATCTTATTTCATTTTTGAAACCCTAGATGATAGGAAAGGGAAAAAACAGTGAGGGATGAGTGAAAAATGAAATGATGGGTAGGTGGAGTGAAAAAAATGGCAAAGGGAATTTGAAAGAGGTGGATATAGACTATGAACAACTGATGAAAATTAAAGGAAGTGAAATGAAGGGACAATGTACTTGTGAAAGGGAAAAACAAAGCTTTTAGGGAAAGTGCCCAAAACCCATAGGAATGAACTAGGGTTTCACTTTTAGTGAGGTAATTTTATGTTATGAGGTTGTTTCAGTGGTTCATATAGCATATTAAACATATGTAAAGGTGTAGGATAAGATTTTACATGTTTAAAATCAAGAAAACCAAATGACCATCATCAACCCTATCATTTTTCATGAGAAATTCACTAGAAACCCTAATTGAAGAAATCTTTGGCTTGGATTCATTTTGCAAAACAAAAAGGTAAGTAAGATGGTGTACTTACTTGTAGCTTAGCTTAGGATTGCAATAAAATAGGTGAGAAAGCTTAAAAATTGAATTTGGGTGAGTTTCAGGCAAATTTGAGCTACTTTGGCCCAAGCGCAGCGCAGTGTTCCTGAGCGCAACGCCTCTGCTCTGAGCGCATCGCTTTGTTCCTCAACGCAACTCCGGTCTTCCAAACCACTTCTGGAGGCCTTAAACTGCTCCAAATTGAGAGATTGATATCTCATTGGAAATCTCTAGAAGTCTGCTATAAGATGGACACTTCAAGCATGTAATTTGGACACTCCAGGAGGGAGAAATATTGATTTTCCCAAGGTGACTCCAAAAATTCAAGGTTTCTCTGACAAGAGCATAGAGCCAACTTGTAGATCACTTTTGGATGCCTTCAACCAATCCAAATTGCAAGCTAAAGGTACCATTGGAAAGCTTAGGATGTCTTCTACACAATAGAGTCCTTAAGCACTACCAAAACCTCCCTTGAAAAACTGTCTTGAAGTCAAGATGTCCAGAAGTGCAACAACTCTCCCGTAGCAATTGTAATTTGGGAATTTCTTTCAAATCATAATACTTGTGTATAAAATGAAGGAAGATTTTGTTCCTTGGACTATAATGGACAAAAACGTTTTTACTTTTATAAAATTATTTTCCATTTGGTCAAAAATATATTTTGAAGCAAACATGTCCCTAGGAGGAATGATGAGGCGAGGCAGTGTAGTGCAACATTGTCTTATTGGAAATAAAACATTACCTTTACCTTCTTTTCTTTTCCCTACGCTGCTAACTCCCTTTATCCATTAAATCACATGATGAACATGTTTTTGTTTTGACATATGGTATCATGATGACACATGGAGTGAAACCCTAGACCATGACCTAAAATGAGGAATTTAACCATTTCATGACTCAAGACACTTAAATGAAGATATGATACCTTGAAGAAGATAATGACCATGATGAGTGATGAAGATCATGAGTAAGTGAAGGGAGAAGCAGTGACCTAGACACAACAAACAATGACCAAATTTTTATTTGAAGACTCACTGAAATGCCAAAAAATTGACTTGACACCCTAACAACACCTTGTAAGAGAATATTTGATCATTGGTTACAGGCTGAACTGACTGACATTAACATTGGCTCCAACTGGGGATGGCAGCTCGTCAGAGGTGTCAAGAAAAACGTAGACCAAGTAGCCTTATCCATTGGGCAATGGAGTCAAAATGCAAAGACTAAACTCAAACTGAAAACTGACTAACTAACTGACTGACTTGACTATAAAAAACATATTGTTGGGTCCCTATAATACTAGTGATTACCCCATTACTATTGTAGTTATACCCCTTATTAATATTGTTGTGCCCCTATTTCCCCCATATTGTTATTACTGTGCCCCATAGAATCCCTCTATTGTTATTTTTGTGGCTTTATATTATTATTGTTAGGTTGGCTGGATTATATTGTGACTCCTTAGACTCCTATATATAGATGTTGGCATTATGATTCAGGTGTTGTCCTTGATGGCAAACCCATTCAGGTGATAAATCAAGAAGGACACAGGAAATATGTTCAGCCAGTGCGTCCCCGCAGGTATACCATACAGAACCCGCGTCCAGGGACGCAGGCCAGCCGTTCAGGAGGTGCGTCCGCCCAGTGCACACATTTCAAGGCAGAGAAAAGCACGTGGGGGTTTCTTGTGTGGTATCTAGCCGACGGTTTTGTGTTTCTATGGTGTCGGCTCGTGGTATTGTTCCATATTTTGGGGAGAAGCTTGCCTATATAAAGCAAAGGAGTTCATTTGGATTGAGCATCAACTTGGTTGAAGATCTTTTGGTGAGATCTAGTCCAGATCTATGAAGGCGAATCTTCTAATGGACTGTGATCTCTATGGCGCATGATCAGATCTGTGGATCTGAGTGTTTGGGCTGGTTCTGAAGTCCTCTTATCTTCTATATCTGAAGGGACGCAGATTCAGTGAAAGGAAAGTGCGCCGGGACGCAGTACAGTGAAGGCTCAGGTGCGTCTCTGAGGCAAAGGACGCGGCGCGACTGTGTTATTGGGTGCGTCTCTGAAGCAAAAGACGCGGCGCGACTGTGTTATTGGGTGCGTCTCTGAAGCAAAAGACGCGGCGCAGCAGTGTCTTTGGGTGCGCCGGTCGCAGCTAAGCATAGAGGAACAGTGCGTCTGCACGCAGAGCAGCGGAAGGTAGACTGCGTCCAGTCGCAGGCCACAGAAATAAAATATGCGTCCCTGTCTTGAGATGATCTATTGACTGTATATTTCTATTCGTAAGGTGTTCTGGGTTATTTCTGTAATTACTGATCTGATATCTGTAGTGGACTGTATCTGTTGTATACTTGTTGATCATTTGATTCTTCATGAAAAGAAGTAGGGGGTTGTAGCTCCCTTCCAGGAGAGACTGGAAAACGAGAGAGAGTTGTAGCTCTCTGCAGGTTGCAGCCTGCGTGCTGGTAAAGGACTGCACCAGCACAAAATCATTGTAAAAAGAATTTCTTGAAAGAAGATAGAGACATATTGCAGCAGGTGGTTTTCTCCCGCATTGGGTTTCCACCTTACATCTTGTGTTCTTTGGTGTGACTGTCTATTTTCTTTATTCATGCTCATTGTTTTATGGTACTGATATGCAAGATTAATTCAAAAGATCAAATAAGGAAGATTTGGTAAATTGCTAGATAATACTGATTCACCCCCCCCTCTCAGTATTATTTCCAACAATTGGTATCAGAGCAGGTCCTTCAGAAAAGCTTGATCGCTTGAAGGTAGATCGTTCATCATGAGCAACTACGAGAGAGAAGCATCAATCAGGCCACCCGTCTTCGATGGGACAAACTTCAATTATTGGAAGGTAAGAATTACTGCATATCTTCAATCTCTTGGTACAGAAGTTTGGAACATTGTAGAAACAGGCTATGCCTTTCCTTCAGTTACTCCTACAGATCCAGCTGAGAAAAAGCAGTATGAAACAAATGCAAAAGCAGTCAGTACTCTATTAGGAAGTATATCCCAAACAGAGTTCATGAAGGTCATGCACTTCAAATCAGCAAAAGAGATATGGGACAAAATGATCACTAGCTATGAAGGAGATGAACAGGTAAAAGAAGCTAAACTTCAAACTCTCAGGATTCAATATGAGACTCTCAAGATGTACAATGATGAAAGTGTGGCTAATTATTTTCTTCGGGTAGATGAGATTGTTAATTGTATGAAAAATTTGGGTGAAGAAATAAAAGAGACTATAGTAGTTCAAAAGATTCTAAGATCATTATCCCCCAAGTTTGAATCTAAAGTATCTGCAGTAGAAGAAAAGGAAAATCTCCGTGTTCTCACTATGTCTCAGCTGCATGGAATTCTAACTGCTTATGAAATGAGAAAGGGAGGTCCATCAGACAGAAGGGAAGCTGCTTTTAAAGCATCAGGCAAAGAAGATCACTATGAAGCAAGTCATGTTCCAGAAGAAGAGGAAGAAGAATCAAATTTTGTCAGAAATCTTCAAAGGGGTTCTGGAAGGTTCAGAGCAAGAAGAAATGAGCAAGAACACAAGGAAGATCATCAGGTAAAGCAGGGACAAATGTCAAACAGAGACTATCAAGGGCAATCCAGCTCAAGGGTGAACAAAAGCCACAACCAGCCACAGACTTTGAATGCAGAAGCAGGTTTCCGGAAAGAAAGGTACAAGAGCAGAAAAAGGAACAAGCCTCAGGCGCCAAAACATGGAGAATAAAGGAACCTCAAACAGAAAGATGTGGGATAGCATTTTATGCAGAAGGACAAGAAAATCTATGGTACATTGACAGTGGATGTTCGAAGCATATGACAGGTGATAAAGAAAAACTTGAGTCTTATTCTAATTTAGAAAAGGGAAAGAAAGTCTCTTTTGGAAATGATACTCCTGCAACTATAAAAGGAAAAGGTATTGCTCCTTTAAAAGAAGATGTTAAGGCTGGAAATGTTTTATTTGTTGATGGATTAAAGCATAATCTACTAAGTGTCAGCCAGATGTGTGATCAAAGAACCGAGGTTATATTCAGATCAAATGGATGTCTTGTTCGTGATCTTGATACAGGGAAAACAGTTCTCAAAGGGAAAAGAACTCCAAATAATCTGTACATATTTGAAGAAGGACAACAACAATGCTATCTAAGCAAGGATGAAGAGCACTGGTTATGGCATCGAAGGTTGGGACATCTAAGCTTCTCACAAATAAGGAAAGCATGTAAATATCAGGCAGTTCGCGATCTTCCAGATATCAAAATTCCTGACAACACCATATGCAGATCATGTCAGTTTGGAAAACAAACCAGGACTAACTTTCCAGAGAAAGAAGGATCAGCTAGCATGCCTCTTGAGCTAGTACATACAGATGTATGTGGGCCATTCAGGAAAAGAACACCTAGAGGAGAGGAATACTTGATATTATTTATTGACGATTTCTCCAGGTTTGTTTGGTTAGGGCTTATGAAGCACAAAGATGAAGCATTCGAAAAATTCAAAACCTTCAAAGCCTTGGCTGAAAATGAATCAGGTCACAAAATTAAGTGCCTCAGATCTGACAGAGGTGGGGAATTTACTTCAAATGAATTTTTCGATTTCTGTGATGAACATGGGATAAGGAGAGAATTCTCTACAGCTAGAACGCCTCAGCAAAATGGAGTTGTTGAAAGAATGAACAGAACAATCCAACAAATGGCTCGTGCTATGCTTGATGAATCAGGAACCCCCGCAACCTTCTGGGGTGAGGCTGCACATACTGCGGTTATTATTCTCAACAAGACAAATGTCCGGGTGAACAACACTCAAACCCCTCATGAGCTCTGGAGTGGTAAAACTCCTTCGGTAAAGCACTTCAAAATCTTTGGGAGCAAATGCTATATCAAGAATACTGAGGAGCAGCTTGGCAAACTTGATCCTAGAGCAGATGAAGGCATTCTTCTTGGCTATTCTCCACATAGCAAAGCATACAAATGCTACAATAAAAGACTTGGCAGAATTGTTGACAGCATTGATGTAGTGGTTGATGAGAAGGGATACATTCCTAGGCAAATACATCGTGAAGACATCGAAGAAGATGAAAGCTACCCTCAAAGACAGAATGATGAAGAAGAAGAACCGCAAGAAGAATCTCAAGAAGAACCTCACGAAGAAGCAGAAGAACGAACAAGAATAGAAGAAAAGACTCCATCCAGATATGTTCAAAAGAACCATCCAGAATCTCAGATCATGGGACAAAAAGAAGCAGGTATACAAACTAGAAGAACAGTTGCAGAAGCTTCAAGTTATTTGGCATTACTCTCCTCTACTGAACCACAAAATGTGAAAGAGGCATGCAAAGATGAATGTTGGGTGAAAGCAATGGATGAAGAACTTGAGCAAATCGAAAAGAACAACACTTGGGAGCTGGTTCCTAGACCAAAGGATAAGAATGTTATCGGAACAAAATGGGTCTTCAAAAATAAATTGAATGAAAATGGAGAAGTAATTAGAAACAAAGCCAGACTTGTTTGTAAAGGGTATGCACAGCAAGAAGGAATAGACTTTGAAGAAACTTTTGCTCCTGTTGCAAGACTTGAGGCCATCCGAATGTTCCTTGCTCTCTCAAGTTCTCAGAACTTCAAAGTATTTCAAATGGACGTAAAATCAGCCTTTCTGAATGGAGACTTGGAAGAAGAAGTGTACATTGAACAGCCAGATGGGTTCATTCTTGGAAATGATCCAAATCTTGTATGCCGATTGAAAAAGGCTCTCTATGGTCTCAAACAAGCCCCAAGGGCTTGGTACTACCGATTGGACAAATATCTTCATCAACAAGGTTTTTCAAAAGGTTCAGCAGATAGCAATCTATATATAAAAATTGAAAATGACAAATTGCTAATACTTGTTGTGTATGTAGATGACATTATTTTTGGCAGCAATGAAGAAGCTATGAGCCAAATCTTTGCCTCAGTCATGCAGAAAGAATTTGAAATGTCCTTGCTAGGAGAACTGACATACTTCCTTGGTTTGCAAATCCAACAAAAGAAAGGAGGAATCCTCTTATCTCAAACCAAGTATCTCAAGCAGATTTTGAAGAAATATGGCATGGAAGATGCAAAACCAGTATGTACACCCATGGTCACAGGATGTAGTCTCAGTGCAAATGATGATTCTGCAGCAGTACATCAACCAACCTACAGATCTATGATTGGAAGTTTACTATATTTGACAGGTACCCGACCAGACATCATGCATGCAGTTGGAATAGTTGGAAGATTTCAGGCAAATCCAAAAGAGACTCATCTTCAAGCAGTGAAGAGAATTTTCAAATATCTTCAAGGGACTCAAAATTATGGCTTATGGTATCCTAGAGATACAGATCTTACTCTTCATGCCTATACAGATGCAGATTGGGCCGGAAGCGTGGATGACAGGAAAAGCACAAGTGGTGGTGCATTCTTTATGGGTCCCAGACTGGTCTCTTGGTTCAGCAAGAAACAGAGTTCAATTGCCTTGTCTACAGCTGAAGCAGAATATGTTGCTGCTGCATCTTGTTGCACCCAACTCCTTTGGATGATGCAGAATTTGCAGGATTATCAAATCACTTGTACTCCTCCAATCCCTATCTTATGTGACAACACAAGTGCAATCAGCATCTCAAAGAATCCGGTTATGCATTCAAAAACCAAGCACATACCAATCAAGTACCATTTTCTCTGGGAACAAGTACTTGAACAGAAGGTCAAGTTGGAGTATGTTCCTTCTAAGGAACAAGTTGCTGATATTTTCACCAAACCGTTGCCCAGGGACACTTTTGAATACCTTAGGCAAAAGCTGGGGGTTGTTGATGCATCATTTTACTGTTGATCATCTTCCTATTGGTGGTATAGGCTCAGGGGGAGCACATAATGCATTATTGGCATTATGGAGAAGGAGATCTTGGAAATAGCTGCAATATGTCTCTATCTCCTTCATGATGGATTTCTGGTTACAGATCTGGAGATGCATGAGCATAGGGGGAGCATACCCTTTGCCCTTGATGTCAAAGGGGGAGAATGAAGCTGAAGATTATGAGTCCAATGAAGCTGAAGATTATGAGGTTGCCATCAAGTCCAAAGGGGGAGATTGTTGGCATTATGATTCAGGTGTTGTCCTTGATGGCAAACCCATTCAGGTGATAAATCAAGAAGGACGCAGGAAATATGTTCAGCCAGTGCGTCCCCGCAGGTATACCATACAGAACCCGCGTCCAGGGACGCAGGCCAGCCGTTCAGGAGGTGCGTCCGCCCAGTGCACACATTTCAAGGCAAAGAAAAGCACGTGGGGGTTTCTTGTGTGGTATCTAGCCGACGGTTTTGTGTTTCTATGGTGTCGGCTCGTGGTATTGTTCCATGTTTTGGGGAGAAGCTTGCCTATATAAAGCAAAGGAGTTCATTTGGATTGAGCATCAACTTGGTTGAAGATCTTTTGGTGAGATCTAGTCCAGATCTATGAAGGCGAATCTTCTAATGGACTGTGATCTCTATGGCGCATGATCAGATCTGTGGATCTGAGTGTTTGGGTTGGTTCTGAAGTCCTCTTATCTTCTATATCTGAAGGGACGCAGATTCAGTGAAAGGAAAGTGCGCCGGGACGCAGTACAGTGAAGGCTCAGGTGCGTCTCTGAGGCAAAGGACGCGGCGCGACTGTGTTATTGGGTGCGTCTCTGAAGCAAAAGACGCGGCGCGACTGTGTTATTGGGTGCGTCTCTGAAGCAAAAGACGCGGCGCAGCAGTGTCTTTGGGTGCGCCGGTCGCAGCTAAGCATAGAGGAACAGTGCGTCTGCACGCAGAGCAGCGGAAGGTAGACTGCGTCCAGTCGCAGGCCACAGAAATAAAATATGCGTCCCTGTCTTGAGATGATCTGTTGACTGTATATTTCTATTCGTAAGGTGTTCTGGGTTATTTCTGTAATTACTGATCTGATATCTGTAGTGGACTGTATCTGTTGTATACTTGTTGATCATTTGATTCTTCATGAAAAGAAGTAGGGGGTTGTAGCTCCCTTCCAGGAGAGACTGGAAAACGAGAGAGAGTTGTAGCTCTCTGCAGGTTGCAGCCTGCGTGCTGGTAAAGGACTGCACCAGCACAAAATCATTGTAAAAAGAATTTCTTGAAAGAAGATAGAGACATATTGCAGCAGGTGGTTTTCTCCCGCATTGGGTTTCCACCTTACATCTTGTGTTCTTTGGTGTGACTGTCTATTTTCTTTATTCATGCTCATTGTTTTATGGTACTGATATGCAAGATTAATTCAAAAGATCAAATAAGGAAGATTTGGTAAATTGCTAGATAATACTGATTCACCCCCCCCTCTCAGTATTATTTCCAACAATTGGTATCAGAGCAGGTCCTTCAGAAAAGCTTGATCGCTTGAAGGTAGATCGTTCATCATGAGCAACTACGAGAGAGAAGCATCAATCAGGCCACCCGTCTTCGATGGGACAAACTTCAATTATTGGAAGGTAAGAATTACTGCATATCTGCATTACTCCTGCGCAAGCATTTCAAGATGAAAGAGAAAGACATGGGAATGTGAGTGAGGCTTGAGACAAAAGGAGAGCGAACAAGTTGATGACCATTAAAAGGGATAGAGCACTATGAAATGACTTGAGTGACTGTGTTAAACGACCAACTAATGAAAATCAAAACCCTGTGTTTTTGGGGTTGCTGCAGGGTTTCTTTCTCACACCATAGTCCTAGAGGGGGGAGATGAGATCGAGACACCTGTGAGCATCCTGATGGATCTTTTCTTTACCAACCTACTGATTAAATGAAAACATAAATGGAACAAACTGAAACACAACTACTTTGCCCTACACTATTGTAATGAAAATGCAGTCATTCAAGCAAATGAATAGGAAACAGGAAACTACTTGAGTCAATGAGCAAGAAACCAGAAATTTGCGCTAAACTACTATAATGAACATGCATTTACTTAACCATATGAACAATCAAACATGCATCTTTGCTACTGTTGTAATGGAGATGAACTGTTGAAACAAATGAACATAAAGCATGAATCTATATTGTTGTTTTAATGAGAATGCATCTGATTAGGAAAATGAACATAAAGCAGAAAGCTAAGCTACTTAACAATATAGGAAAGAGGAGCTTTGGCTGCTAGGGTTGGGCCCTAACCCAAGAGCTTCAGCCCTCTGAGTTAACTTAGTGCTGGCTCAAATAAAAACTCATTTTCATTATCAAAGAACATTGTATTACGTCAAATTGTTACAATTCTGCAAGTGACTATTGGTGACTGACTAACTATCTGATCAACTAACTGGCTAACTAGATAAAAAAATTAAGGTCCTAAGCCTCCTTATTTATACAACTGAACTCTCAACGACTTCCCTCAAAATCAGGGAGGTATAGCTCCCAACTTAATGGTAACTTATCCTTTCACTTTCACTAGCTCGGATGCCTTCTAGTAGGGAGGCTGCTTGTACTTCCACTTGCTTGGCTATCTTGTTGTATTCATGATTTGGCTGTGTGTACTTTCAGCTGATGGAGGGATATTCGAGGATGGGTAGTAAATGAGGAGGATTTACCTCCGGTAATTCCTCTTTTTTGTCCCATCCGAGTTTTTACCAAGATCTTTTACCATAGTTCCTTGTTTTTACCTTTTATCCATGTGTTTCCTTTTCCTTTATCCTTTATTCTTTCAGTACATGCACATTAGACCACAAAGAAAAATATCCAACTCTAACTCAACCCATAAGCAAAATATAATCAAAAGTATGCAATAAGTGGTGGGAATAGTTTGTTTGACTAAGTTAGGAGGTGGATTAAGGCAAATTAAGGCTCATATAATTACCCGATGATGAGACTCATTATCACCTCCTACTGAAAGTGTTGCTCATCCTCTGAGCAACTTAATAGCTCTGGTAGCCTTGCTGATATCTCATTCTTTTGTTATGGTCTTTTCTTCTTGTTTATAGCAACTTGCTTTCATTTCTTCTTCTTCCCACTGATATTTCCTGATCTTCAAGCTATGTGGCATTATTTCATTTCTTTGATCACGCATGTATATTATCATTTCTTTAGCAGCCTAAGCAGATCCTGATAATGTGTACTTGCTTTTCCCTTGGGCAGCAAGGTATATAAGTGTTAGTTGAGGATTATTTTCAATTAGATTGTGGGTGCTGATTAGCCCCATGGGATTTTGATTGTTCAATTGCCTCTCTGTTCCTGAAGCCACTTAGCTCTTTTGTTTCTTCTTGCTTGTTCTTCTTTGTTTTAATGCCTTCTTCCTCTTCTGTTTCAGCATCATGTCCCTTTGTATTAATGTCTTCTTTATCCATCTCCTCCCCATCTAGATCCATATCTGTTGTTTCTTGTTTTGTCTCCTCCTTACTGACAGAAGGACTAACACCATAAATGAAGGTTTTAATGTCATCCTCTGCTGGTAAGTCATTGAAGACTGTCCATGTTATAGGGATCTTGAGGTTTTGGAGGACATAGCCTGGAAACTTGCCACCTCTTTACTTACAAACCAACTACCTCTTAACCTTTACAACTTTTGATCACTTGATGTAGATGAGTGAGTGAGTAGGATACTTACCTGTGGCCTTAATGCCACGCTGCAGTTGTCAAGGATCAGAGGTGTTGCTGATGGTCATTCTTCTTCCCCCTCTGTTGTCTGTTGATGGTTTCCTGATTGTAGATCGGATGTTGTTGTTGTTGTTGTATGGTCATGTTTTTGCCTCTTCTGTTGCATGTTGATGATGTCTGTGAATGCAGATCAGATGTTGTTGCATGTACAGAGGGAGTAGGAGTGTGTGTGAAGGCAGGGATGATGGTAATGGATGAGGTGATGCTATGGAAAACACAATCTTCTCCTGAATTGAAGTAGTGAAGTGAAAAAACAATGGAATTCATGGAGGGATGCATGGTAAGGAGTGGGGGAGATGAACACATGTGACGCAGGGCCCCCTTTGGATCTTTTCTTTGCTCCTTGATCATCTTCATCATTCTCCTGCAAACAACGATTATGCTTTTATTATTATTATTATTATTATTATATATTGGAAAACAAATAGGCTACCTCAGAGAGGTTTTCACCCTAGATATCTTCCCTGGGTGCCTCAAGGAAGGTTTTCACCCAGAGATCTTCTTTATATTTCCTTTTTTCTCATCCCTGCGCCGCCTCATGGAGGTTTTCACCTGAATCCTTATTGTATGTTTATTTCTTTCTTTTTTTCAGTGACCTGATGAGGGAGGAGTTGAAACTTGCTCCACCATCATCACTGTCTTA
The DNA here is from genome assembly GCA_031772625.1 of Pinus tabuliformis. Taxonomy (NCBI): domain Eukaryota; kingdom Viridiplantae; phylum Streptophyta; class Pinopsida; order Pinales; family Pinaceae; genus Pinus; species Pinus tabuliformis. The sequence continues at coordinate 1,104,041,471 of CM062813.1, forward strand.
TTGATATTGTCAATGAACTCTTGTTTAGATGAAAGATTCTTGTATAATTTCAATATGTGTCCATTAACCAGCAATAGAATGGCTTCTTCATCTATATTCCTTATTCGCACTAAACCATTTTCATGGAATCTTTCCACCACATATGGTCTGAGCCACCTTGTTCTTAGCTTTCCCTTGAAGTTCTTGTACCTTGAATCATATAATAATGCCCAATCTCCTTCTTGAAACAACTTCTCCTTGATATGCTTGTCATGCCAGATCTTTCTCTGGAGCTGAACTATCTCTGTATGGAGGAGGGCCTACATTCTGAATTCATCTAGGCCATTCAAATGGAACAACCTTTCTTTTTGTGCATGACTGAGATCTAGATCTAGTTGGGCTGCCATCCTCAATGTGTTATACTCAAATTCAATGGACAACAAAGCCTTTTTCCCATAGACCAGCTCATAGGGTGTAAACTAAGTGGTGGTCTTCCATGTTATATTATAGGCCCACATGGCCTCAACTAGTCTCTCAGCCCAGTCCTTTCTGCTGCTGTTCACTACCTTGGTCAGTATGTTTTCCAGTGCTCTGTTGGCCACCTCCACTTGCCCATTAGCTTGTGGATGATAAGGAGTGGAGGTCCTATTTTTTATCTTGATGCTTGAGCAGTTCTTCGATCATGCTGGAGGTGAATTGGTTGCCTTGGTCTGTGACTAGTTCTCTAGGGTACCCAAATTTGTAGAATATGGTCTCCCTTAGGAACTCAGCCACCTTTTCTTCTGTTGTTGTCTTGATTGTTTGGTTTCTGCCCACTTAGTCAGATAATCAGTTCACACGATGATGTGTTGTTTTTTCTTGAAGAAGAGTTGATAGGCCCAATGAAGTCAATGCCCCACTTTCAAATGGCTCGAAAGTCACTTGAGGCTGCAGGGGCATTTCATACCTTGGAGTAGGCTTTCCCATCCTTTAGCATTGATCACAATGACTGACATATTTCTTCACATCCTGATGAAGAGTAGGCCAATAATAACATGCTTGCAACACGTTGAATGTTGTCCTCTTTGCTGCAAAGTGACCTCCACAAGGCCCATCATGACAGGTTAGAAGGATTTCAAAGACCTCCTCTTTCCTTACACATCTTCTCAGGATCTGATCTGGGCCAAGTTTGAACAGATTACCCCCAATCCAGGTGAAGGGGGCACTTTTCCTGATTATCTTACTTATTTCTCTGGAGGGCAGGTTTGGTGGGAACTGTGCTGACACCAGATAGTTTGCTATATTAGCAAACCATGGGGAGAGCACTGAAATAGCAAACAAGTGCTCATCTGGGAACTGATCATCCACCATTCCTTCTTCACTTGCAGGCAGATTCATTCTAGACAAAAAGTTAGCAACAACATTTTCTTTACCAGGCTTATCAACAATAGTTAAATCAAACTATTGTAATAAAAGTAACCATCTTATGGTTCTAGCATTTACATCTAGTTTGTTCATTAAATATTTAATTGCAGCATGATCAATATGCACAAATGTCTGATAGCCTGTAATGTAATGCCTGAATTTGTTCAACGAATGTACAATAGCAAGGAGTTCTTTTTCTGTCACAATATAGTTTAGTTCAACCTTTGACAAGTTTTTACTGGTAAAGTAGATGGCATAAGGCAATTTCTCTTCTACCTATCCTAAAGCTACTCCTATGGCTTTATGTGAGGCATCAGCATGGATGTGAAAAGGGAGGGCCCAGTTTGGGCCTCTAAGGATTGGTGCAGTGTTACCTTATCCTTTAAAATTTCCAAGGCCTCTTGACATCTCTTTGACCATATAAATTTAGAGTCTTTGGACAATAATCCAAACAAAGGAGAGGCTATCTTGCTGAAGTCTTTTATGAATATTTTGTAATATCCAGCTAGCCCTAAGAAAATCCTAACATCTTTATGGTTTTGTGGAGGTGGGACCCTTTGGATGATTGCTACTTTGTTTGGGTCCACCTACAGTCCTCTCTAAGTTATTGAGTGACCCAGCATGGTCCCTCTAGTCATTAGGAATTCACAATTTTATGGACCGAGGGATAGGTTCATCTCAATGCATTTGCGTAATACTTTGCCTAAATTAGTCAGGGATTCTTGGAAATCACAACTATAAGGTGTAAAATCATCTATATAGATCTCCACAATGTCATGAACTAATTCAGCAAAGATACTCAGGACTGCTCTCTAGAAAGTGGCAGGAGCATTGCACAGGACGAAAGGAAGGACCCGATAGGAAAAGGTACCCCAAGGACAGGTGAAATTGGTCTTATCCTGGTCTTCTGGGCAGATTTGGATCTGGTTGTACCCACTAAATCCATCTAGGAAAGAAAATAACTTCTTCCCTGCTAGGCCATCTAACACTTGGTCAATGAAGGGTAAGGGAAAATAATCCTTCTTGGTGGCTTTGTTCAGCTCCCTATAATCGACAAAAATCCTCCAATTTTTCTTGGGCACTAACACCAAAGGAGAGACCCATTCACAGTCAAAGATAGGGTAAATGAACCCTGCATCTAACAGTTTCTGCAGTTCTTCCTTGACTATGTCTTTGAGGGTTGGATTCATCCTCCTTTGGGGTTGCCTGACTGGCTTGTAGCCTTCCTTGATGTATATGTGGTGAGTACACACCGAGGGGTGTACTCCCTTCATTTCCTTGTAGTTCCAAGCAAAGGCTTCTAGGTTCTCTTTCAACAAGTTGCATAGTTGTTCCTCCTCTGAAGTAGAGAGAGATGGATTAATCTTCAAGGTTTTCTCTAGCCCAAATTTTATGGTTTTGACTCGGATTGGGTTGGAATCGGCCAAGCATAAGTCAAATGGATGACTGTTCAATGTTTCTTTTACTTCTTCTTCTAGGGGTAATAGACTGGGAGTTGGACTTTGGAGCAGGTGTTTAATTACATCATCCTCATCTTGTTGTCCTCCTCCTATGATGGCTTCCAAAGTATATAGTTCAGCAGAATAAAGCTCATCTTCTTCCTCCTCCTCCAACCATAAAGGTAAGTCATGTTCTAGGGACGGTTGAGCAGGAGGGTATAGGACTAATTGCTTGGACATATGCCCATTCTTGATGGTCATATCCCAGCTCTGTAGCTAATGTAGGGATCAGTTGTGGCCAACCATGGCCTCCCAAGGATGGGAGGGTAACCAATTAGCTTAGCCTTGGGATGGAGAACTAGGAAATCTGCTGGGTACTCCCAGGAATCAATGGAGACCATCGCATCCTCCACAATTTCCTCAAGGGTGATTGTGGAACGGTCTGCAAGTTGCAACACTATTTTGGTCTTCCTTAATGACCCTTGAAGGTTAAGCTTGAGCATGGTGTCCTTTGTCATCACATTAATGGCAGCCCCAAGATTGATCAGAGTGTGAGGAACAATGGTGCCACTGATGTGGACATCAACTACAGGGATTCCAAGGTCTAAGTATTTTGGACATATTGCCTGCCCCAGCATTAAGTCAGATAACTGCCCAATGACATTAATGGTAGGTGCATCCTTTTTTCTTCTTCCTGGATGCTTAAAACACTTCTCCTTAATCAGTTATTATAAATAGGCACATCTTTGATTGTCTGGAGAAGGGGAATCTTTACACATAGGTTTTCCAATTCTCCCAAAAGTTCAGTTTCTTCTGGGGTAGGCTGGTGTGGTTGGGCTAATCTTTCAGGAAAGGGTGGATTTGCTTTAAGGTTGCTTTCCTCTTTTTCTTTCTCAACATCTCTATATGGAGAGGGAGGTTGGTTATCTAGGAGGATTCTCCTAGATCTCAGGTTGATCTCTTGAATTTCAACAGCATAAGCTGGGTATGATGTCTCTCCATCGTATGTTTGTTGGGCATGCCTATTGTTTGGGTTTGGATTTGGCTAGGCAGGCATCTGGGGTTGCCTAGGTGGAGTAGAGTGCAGGCGTTGCGGTTGGGTAGGTGATGAAAGCAATAGAGCTAGAACATTGTTGAATTGGGGCTTCCACCCCTAGGGTGGGGTATTCCACTAATGTTGTGGCTGATTGTACGGTTGAAATCACTGGTTGGGTGGCTCGGAATTATATTGAGATGCATAGGACCAAGGAGGGGGTGTAGACCAGGAAGAATTGGCAGGGGGTCTCCAAGAAGGTGTAGTTGTGTTTTGGTTTGGGTCTGTAATATGCATGGGATGATCCTAGCATACCCTGCTAGTATGGCCTTGGCCCAGGAGGTCTCCTCTGGTTGATGTAGCAAAGTTGCTCATTGACCCCTTTAGCTCCTTGGTATATAGCTTTGAGTCCAAGTAAGGAAGGTCACTTGTCTGTGGAGTGGTTTTCTTCACAGACTAAGCAAACCTCAATACAGTTTAATGGGCATTCATTCCTAGGATGCCTTCTAGTGCATCTAGGACAGAAGATGGCCAAGGCTCTCTCTGCTTCCTCTTGCTTTCTTTTGATATTCATGGTATCCAATTGTAAGGTAAGGGTTTGCAGCATCTCATTTTTGAAGTTCTCCGGCATATTTCCAATTTCACCCTTGATGGATGAGTTGGAAGATGAGGTATTGGCCATAGGTTGACTACTTCTACCCTTGTTTTTGGTTTCCCTAGAATGGTTTCTAAAGACAGTCTTGATGTCCTCATAGGTTAGTTGGTAGATATCTCCTCCTGATAACATATGTAAGGTGTCTAGGATATCCTCCCTTACTCCTCTAAGTAAGACCAGCTTCAGTGACTCAGGGTCAAGTGTGCACCTGGCCCTTTTGTAGCTGAGTTGGAATCTCTCTTCGTAGTCTTCTAAGGATTCATCATGGCCTATGGTCATCCTGAAAATCTCATCCTTAGTGTCCTTTGACCTACAATAGTCCCTATATTTGTTGTTAAAGGCCTACTACATCTGAGCCCAAGTTGTTATGCTATCTCTAGGTAAACCCATGAACCAACGTAAGGCTGCATCCTTGAGGGTAGATGGAAACAATTTCAAATTCTGCTCATCATCTTTGTAGTCATAGGTTCAGTAGACAACAAAAAAATCAAATAGGAAAGTGTCAGGGTCCTCTGTGGTCAAGCCATGAAAATGAGGTAGAGTAGAGGGGCTTATGTTCTTCATTTTAGTGTCCCCATTCGTTTCCCTAATGGGGAAGGCACTCACAATTCTCCCTCTATATTCTCTGTCATTTAAGTGTTCAGCCATTGGTTTAGTAGGAATGGGTTTTTCCTCCTCTTCTTCCCCCATGGGTTCTTCAAATATGTCAGTTTGCTCAACCAAAGGGGCTCCCAATTCACCATCATTGAAGAAGAAAGGAGGTTCACTATTGGATGAGGTGGGGGTGTTTGGAAAGAATTTTCCTGAAGTATCCCTAATCCTGCGAGGCATGAAAGGAAATGTTTCTGGGTTTTTGTGAGATTTTTCTTTAAAGTTGGAAAGTGATTGTAGAAAGGAAATTTTTGATTAAATGAAAAACTACTTAGCGGAATGGAATCTACTTGCTGAACTGAAAGTGCTAATGGAATGAAAAGAAACCATTGACAAAAAGAAAAATACTTACTGAATTGAAATTCTTCTTGCGGGAAAGGAAACTAGATTAACTTGCAGAATGGAAAGGAAAGCAGATAAATGACAAAATGACAAAAAGAAACTAGATTACTTTTGCAGAAATAAACCAATGGAAGAAATTTGGAAACTAGAGAATAAAAGAAAAGAATAGTAATCACTATTACTCTGACACCTCCTTTCCAATGGCACCAAAAAGTGATGAGCCTAGGTATTGCAGCAAGAATGCTACAACTCCCAGGGCTACCAACTTTACTTATCAACCTGGGGTTCATACAAACTTGGAGGTGACTGTGCTATATACACAAGTAGGAGTGAGGGTACTGCCTGTTGTCACTGCTCATGTGGTAAGAGACCCCAAGGGTTCCAAGTCAGACTTCTCTAGGTTCGGAAGAAGCTTTATTTTGATGGAAGGAGAGAAAACCTAGTCTAGAGGAGAGTTATTACATGGCAGGAATGAAGAAAACAACATGCACTGCTAAACTAGGTTGCAAAAGTAGAAACATCAAAACTTTAGACTAAGGGTTAAGTAATGAAATCTAGGCTCGGGCTATGTTTAAGCGGAAAAGAAATTACAGGTCAACCTGGTGAAAGGAGGACATGAGGGACTACAGTGCATGAGGACTGTTGGATCAAGCGGGTGGAGAGTGAATGGACAGTCGAGATCAGACCACAGGAGGGTACGTAGGCGGATGGGTGAACACAGTGAACTAACAGGATGGATGGTTGGGATTATATCGTGGAATCAATCGGTGGATGGACAAGGGAGATCACAGGAAAAAAGGAACGTGCGTAAATGTGATCGGGTGAAGCGACAGTCGTCAGATCTAGAAAGGAAAATCGATGGTGGAGGTTGGAGCGCGAAAAGTGAACATGCTGAAATGACAAGCGAGTTTGGAGGGCGGTAAGTGGGATATTGCGCGCCCTCAAATCTGTAAATGGTTTTGGGGAATTTCATGCGATTAGCCTCCCCTGCTGACATGTAGCACAGGGAAACTGCCCATATCACGTGCCCTCAGCCCGATAACGGTCAGGTGAAAGTCCATGCGATATGGCGCGATGATCCTCGGATCTGTCAAGGCAGATCTACGGTGGAGGTTGATCGAGCGGGTTGGTGAGTGGGTGCACGATAGCCATCAGATCTAGAAAGGCAGATTGATGGTGGGGATTTAAGAAGGGAAAACTCAAATGCGAAAAGTGGGTTTGAGCAGTGATTGGATGATTTGTCTTATGAAAAGTGTTTGACGGTTAAAAAATGTTTATACATGAATTATCAGCTCATGCGCAAGCATTTCAGGCTGAAAGAGAGCTACATGGGAATGTGAGTGAGGCCTGAGACAGAAGGAGAGTGAACAAGTTGATGACCATTAAAAGGGGTAGAGCACTATAAAATGACTTGAGTGACTGTGTTAAACGACAAAACTTCATGAAAATCAAAACCTTGTGTTTTTGGGGTTGCTGCAGGGTTTCTTCCTCACACTGTAGTCCCAGAGGGGGGAGACGAGGCTGAGACACCTTTGAGCATCCTGATGGATCTTTTCTTTACCAAACTACTGATTAAATGAAAACATAAATGGAACAAACTGAAACACAACTACTCTTCCCTACACTACTGTAATGAAACAACAACCATTCAAGCAAATGAACAGGAAACAGGAAACTACTTGAGTCAATGAGCAGTAAACCAGAAATCTGTGTTGAACCATTGTAATGAAAATGAATTTACTTAACCATATGAACAATCAAACATGCATCTATGCTACTGCAATAATGGAGATGACCTGTTGAAACAAATGAACAAAAAGCATGAATCTATATTGCTGATGTAATGAGAATGCATCTGATTAAGCAAATGAACAGAAAGCATAAAGCTAAGATACTTAAAAATACAAAGAGGAGCTTTGGTTGCTAGGGTTGGGCCCTAACCCAAGAGCTTTAGCCCTCTGAGTTAACTCAATGCTGGCTCAAATCAAAACTCATCTTCATTATCAAAGAACTGTATTACATCAAACTTTTACAAGTCTGCAATTGACTATTGGTGATTGACTGACTATCTGATCAACTCCCTGGCTAACTAGCTAAAAAAACTGAGGTCCTAAGCCTCCTTATTTATACAACTAAAGTCTCAACGAATTCCCTCAAAATCAGGGAGGTACAGCTCCCAACTTAATGGTAACTTGTCCTTTCACTCTCACTAGCTCGGTTGCCTTCAAGTAGGGAGGCTGCTTGTACTTCCACTTGCTTGGTTGTCTTGTTGTACTCCTGATTTGGTTGTGTGTACTTTCAGCTGATGGAGGTATATTCGAATGGATGGGCAGTAAATGAGGAGGATTTACCTCCTGTAATTCCTCTTTCTTGTCCCATCCGAGTTTTTACCAAGGTCTTTTACCATAGTTCCTTGATTTTACCTTTTATCCCTGCATTTCCTTTGCCTTTATCCTTTATTCCTGCATTACATGCACATTAGACCACAAAGTAAAATATCCAACTCTAACTTAACCCATAAGCAAAATATAATCAAAAGTATGCAATAAGTTGTGAGAATAGTTGGTTTGACTAAGTTAGGAGGTGGATTAAGGCCAATTAAGGCCCATATAATTACCCGATGATGAGACTGGTCAATGATTGGCAAGAGAACTTTGTTCGACAGCCACAGTGCCAAGGTGTACACCCACAGGATCTAAATAACCTATTCTTTTTCATTATTCTCCTTTTCTTGATTAGTTTCGGGCTGTTGAATTTATTCCTTAACCTCTAGCTGATCAGTGTGTTGTGTTGCTTGCATAATTGTTTCATGCGGGGAATCTTTATGAGCATCTTGACAATATTCATCATCTGATTCTTCATCAATCAAAGAGGAGGCTAGTGTGTGCCGAGTTTGATCTCGTGTATCAAAGTGATTAGCTTCTTCAGATTGATGTTGGGAAGAATAATCATAAAGGGCCTCTATGATTTCATAATCTAGACATTCTTCATCATCAAAAGCCTCTTCAAGGTATTGAATGATGTTTTCACAGGATTCACAACAATCTTCGAACAACAAAAATGAATGATGAGATTTTCCATAAAAATCAAAGAATGTTGTGTTGAAATATTTAAGAGAGTATAAGCTACCTGGCTTCAATCCTTCATACCAAGATCTTGTTTTTCCTTCTAGGGTAGCCATAAACATCTTCATCAAACAATCCTTATGAAAACTAATCCCAAGCTTATGTATATGCCAGTGAAATTTGATTAGATGCATAATAGCCTCATCTTGGTCATCCTGACCTTTAAATTTTGGCAGCCCTATTTTCCAATCTATACAAGGAATACGATTCGGAAAACGAGGAATATGAGCTCGATTCATAGGAGCATACCTTCGAGTAGTTGAATCCATCTTGAAAACAATTAAGACACCAAGAAGTTCTTCAAACTACCGGTTTTTTATCAGTGGAGTCGCCATGAAATTTCTGAACCTTTGGATTCTTCAACACTGGAGTCGTCAGGTGAAAGATGCACAGCCTTTGTTGTGTCTGATCACTTTTCACCATCAGTAATTAGATCTGATCCTTGTCGTTCTTTCCCAAGGAATATATGATCTTTCGTTCCCTGGCAACAATGCCAAAAATGTTAGTCCTTACAATCTCCTAGGCTAAAAAGGAAATCGAGAAGGGTAACCTCAAACCACTTCAGCTCAGTAGCTAGCCCTACTGAGAATGAGAGGGAGCTCTCTACATCTTTTATCAGATGTATGAATTTAAAGCAAATGAATTTTAGGCTAGATATGTGTATTTGTTTGTTTGTTTGTTTGTGAAAATTTGAGTTTTAGGGTTTTCTGAACTTAGGGTTTGGAGCCACAAATAGGTCTAGGTTGTAGGAGTGCACGAGAAAATATGAGAAGAAGCTAGATATCAGAAGCCATGTTGTATTTTGAATAATTTTCAGTGTAAGGAGAAAGTGTAGAAGAAACTAATGAGCATAAGTAAACATGATTTCATTAGCTTAGGAGGACATAAACATAACTATGAAAACCAAATAACAAAGCTTGAAAAACAAGAATTATGTATATTTCACTGTAAGGCATCCATACAAAGAAGAGATATAATGTAGATAAAGATGTTTAGACCATTAAAAAACAAATAGAATGAAGCACAAGCACCATGAACTCACTGGGATAGAGTTCCTTGAAAATCGCTACAACCTATCTCTGTATTAGCTGAAAAGATGATTAAATGCAAGCTTCCTTCACAAAAAGTTTAACCCTCTTCTCCTCAAGAGAAATAATACATATAGACTCTCCTAGACTACTTTCCCACCTTCAAGAGTCAAATTCCTTGGTGGAGGAACTGACTCCAAGATTCTCTCAACCAACAGGTGAGAGTGAGAAGGTGAAACTCAAACACTTCATGGAGAGTTTGTTTAGGAGTTTGCTTCTTTTATGAGGCCTAATAAAAATCAAAAACAACCTATGTTGTAAATTTATTCAAGCCTACATCACCTAGCCTTTAAAATAGTGCCATTACATAGAGAATCTTGACTTTCACTGAGTCAAACTAGAAACTAGAAATTTTACACAATGAAATTTTCCAATTAAAACACAGAAAAGTGCAGAAGCGCAGTGCCGACGTTGAGCTGATTGTCAGGTTCCTTCCAGGGGTCAAAATAAAAACATGAGAGAATGGTCAACTAGCCCTTCAAGTCTATTTTTGAGAACAAATTGAATTTTTGAATTTGGACCATGGAAACACCTTCAAAAGTCCATTCTCCCAAGGTCGCTCCAGAAGCGCAACACCTGTCAAAAAGGGGTCCAGAATGCTAGTTTTTTGTCACTTTTGTGCATTTTTCTCCACAACTGAGCCACCTCTGCAAAATTTGAGCAAATGGGTTTTTAGAGGATGGCAAGAGATTTCCAAAAATTTAGGCCTTTCCTTAAATGGAGGCCTGAGAGTAGCTAAATTTCTGAATTTAGAGCAAAATTTCTCAAAAAACTTAATGTGCTCAGAATTTGCTCAAAATTGAATGGAATGTGTAAAAACATGTTTATTAAAGCTTCATAGATTCTTCAGCAAGCATCTCCAAGTTTCCCGCATCTTTTTGGTCTTTTTTGGCCTCCTTGAGCTTATTTTCAAGTTGCTTTACTTTGACATTGGCAATCATGTTTTGAGCTTGGTAGTGGTGTGCCATGTGTCTGAGTAACTGATTATCCATGTTTTCCTTCTCAAGGAGCTTCTCCAAGTGTTAGTTTACCCTTATTTAGCCAATATTACTTGTCTTGATGGACCTCAAGGGCAATCTTATCCTCTAGGTCAAGGTCTTCATTCAACAGAATGTGTTCTCGCTCTTCTTGCAAAGCCTTCTTTAGGCCCCTTGTTCTTGGCATCTTCCTCTTTCCTTTACCTTTTGATCCTTCAGGCTCACTTGATTCTATGATCTCCTTGCCTTTTCCAACCTGCTGCAATAACTTGACTTGCTCATTTTCCATGATCAACTCCTTTGCTTTGAGCTTACTATTCCCATGTTCAAGGAATGATATGACATATTTTGCTCTTTCCATATTGATTGTTAGCTCCTTGATTTGATAGTACTTCGCTCTGATTTTCTGTAGCATGCTTGAAGTCCGATCCTTAGCCTCTGAATCAACCATCTCAAACTCATGCTCAACTGTGTCTTTCGCTTTTGTTGTCGGTCCCTGCTTTGCCGTTGAAGAAGGCTTGGCCCCTTTCTCTCCATGAGAAGAAAACACAAGCCTCTGTACTCTCTTATACACTTTAGTCACCTCAGGCTTAGGTAGCTGAGTTTCTCCACTTATTTTCTAGATAAACCTACTTCCATAGGCTGTGCTGATGTGTCTTGGTGATGGTTTGGTAAAGTAATCTCATTTCATTTTTGAAACCCTAGATGATAGAAAAGGGAAAAAACAGTGAGGGATGAGTGAAAAATGAATTGATGGGTAGGTGGAGTGAAAAAAATGGAAAAGGGAATTTGAAAGAGGTGGATATGGACTATGAACAACTAATGAAAATAGTGAAATGAAGGGACAATGTACTTGTGAAAGGGAAAAACAGAGTTTTTAGGGAAAGTGCCCAAAACCCATAGAAATGAACTAGGGTTTCACTTTTAGTGAGGTAGTTTTATGTTTTGAGGTTGGTTCAGTGGTTCATATAGCATATTAAACATGTTTAGAGGCATAGGATAGGAGTTTACATGTTTAAAATCAAGAAAACCAAATGACAATCATCAACCCTACCGTTTTTCATGAGAAATTCACTAGAAACCGTAATTGAAGAAATCTTTGGCTTGAATTCATTTTGAAAAACAAAAAGGTAAGTAAGATGGTGTAATTACTTGTATCTTAGCCTAGGATTGCAATAAAACACGTGAGCAAGCTTAAAAATTGAATTTGGGTGAGTTTCAAGAAAATTTGAGCTACTCTAGCCCAAGTGCAGTGTAGTGTTCTTGAGCGCAACACTGATCTTACAAACCACTTTTGGAGGCCTTAAGCTAATCCAAATTGAGAGATTAATAGCTCGTTGGAAATATCTTGAAGTTTGCTATAAAATGGACACCTCAAGCGTGTAATTTGGACACTCCATGAGGGAGAAAAATTGATTTTCCCAAGGTGACTCCAAAAACTCAGGGTTTATCTGACAAGAGCATAGTGCCAACTTACAGATCACTTTTAGATGCCTTCCACTAATCCAAATCGCAAGATGAAGGTACCATTGGAAAGCTTAGGATTTCTGCTACACAATAGAGTCCTTAAGCACTGCCAAAACCTGCTACAAACCCCTGAAAAGCTGTCTTGAAGTCAAGTTGTCCATAAGTGCAACAACTCTCCCGTAGCAATTATATTTTGGGCATTTCTTTCAAATAATAACACATGTGCATAAAAGGAAGGAGGTTTTTTTTCCTTGGGCTATAATGGACAAAAACCACTTTCACGTTTGTAAAATTCCTCTCCATTTGGTAAAAAGTATATTTTGAAGCAAACATGTCCCTATGAGGAATGATGAGGCGAGGTAGTGTACTGCAACATTGTCTTATTGGAAATAAAACATTACCTTTACCTTTATTTTTCTTTCCCTAAGCTGCTAACTCCCTTTACCCACTGAATCACATGATGGACATGTTTTTGTTTTGACATATGGTATCATGATGACACATATGGATTGAAGCCTTAGACCATGACCTAAAATGAGAAATTTAACCATTTTATGACCCAAGACACTTAAATGAAGATATGATACCTCGAAGAAGACAATGACCATGATGAGTGATGAAGACCATGAGTAAGTGAAGGGAGAAGCAATGACATAGACACAACAACCAGTGACCAAAATTTTATTTGAAGACTCACTGAAATGACAAAAATTTGACTTGACACCCTAACAACACCTTGTAAGAACATATTTGATCACTGGTGACAGGCTGAACTGATTGACATTAACAGATTCCATGAAGTATGGGGAGGTCAGTTGCTTGGGAATTTCAACATACTTTCTAAAGGGAGAAAACTATGAAGTATATGGAAACCATTAAAGGATTATTGTTGAGCATTGAATGCACAAGGATGGTCTATGGAATGGGGATTTTGTTGGAAATTAATTTTTACAACACCAAGAACAAGCCCATGATGGCCTGGAAACCATAACAAGGCAAAAAAATTAGTAAAAAGGCAGGAGAATAAATGAGAGACAGGGTACCAACAGGGAATTGTGTAGCAACAGAAAATAAAAGGAGAGGAGCCCCATTTAGGGGGAATACATTTAATTCGGAGGAAGACAAGAGACTCAGGCAAGGGGGTTCATTCATGATACAGATCTCTTCAACTACCAAAATTAACCAAGATCTTTTACTTCTTTGATGTTAACAAAATTGCATATGAAAGAGTATAAAACATCCACCTATGCATACTAAAAATAAGATGAAACATAACGACAAAAAAAAATCAAAGCACAAACACATTGATAACGGAGTTCATCCAGTGTGGGTTAAATTTTCGGGCCCTGGTGTCAAGATTGGGGAGGTCGCTTCATTGAATGCTGCAAAATGATGATAATGTACATGGCATATTCTTTGTCATTACAAGGATGAATATCCTCAACCAGAGTGGTATGTCTCTCCACAAGATGTTCTCAGAAACTTTCACTCATATGGGAAACTCCCTCAACAAGAGTGGCATGTCTCTCCACAATTCATTCTCCCTATAGGAACTCACACTCAAATGGGCATTCCTTCATCATGACAGGCTAATAAATTCTCACATGATGTGGCATACAAACATCCCTCAACATAATGGTAATCAGGGATCTCAACAACAAAAACATCATCTCAGCAAATCATAATAAAAGCTTGACATAACTACATCATACACCTTCATTTTTGGGGATGGCCGAAAAATGAAAAACGCAACTGCTGAAATGGACACCACCACTGAATTTGTGGTGCGAAATCGTGTCAAACGACTATAAACCTTTCCCCTTTCTAACACCATCAAATTATGGACCACTGGGAATCTTGAAGATTCCCTAAAGATTCCTTCTTGAAGATGGACGAAAAATCCGCTACTTGGATGAAGATTCTGAGCACACCTCTACGCTCCCTGCAAAATTTTGTGAAAAATGACTATAAAATTGGCATCATTTTGCCTCGATAAAAAATCATCCTCCAAGGAAATCTTTTAGATTCCACAAGATTCTACAAAGATTCTTTGTTGTCGGACGCCTAAATTTATACTGCTCATATGGGGAAACAGAGTGCACAGTTGGAATCCTAGCGAGAAAACTTGCAAAAATGACTATAAACTTATCAAATTATGACACTAGCACCTCTCGCCCTATAAGGGAATCTTTTTGGCATCTTGCATCTTCTCTGACACATGGTTCTGCTCCCCAGATTCGCTCATGGTTCCACTTCACTCTCCACCGCTAGTCCTCGATCAAATGGAAAACTTGGTTTTTATATAATATGTTTGGCATAGTTTTCAACATTGTGCCCATAGGCACGTTGGTGGCAAGCTATAATGGGGGCCTGGTGGTTACAAGGTCGAACCCTACGATGATATGTGTTTTTTTAACATCAAAACCCTTTGGTAAAATGTGGCAACGATTAACAATATAGCAATGGTTGTGTTGCTTGTGTGTGTGGTATGGTTCCAACGGGGGTTGGGCAGGTCTGTCGGGGGTGGCCTGCCCACCCGGTATATATTATTTTTAACACAATCCAGTCGGGGTTGGGTTGTGGCCTGTTGGTAGTGTGACAGGTTGTGGGGTTTGACCGCTTGCCACCCATTTAATAGATATATATATATATATATATATATATATATATATATATATATATATATGACTAAGAGTGATGGCTCGCCCCCCAATGTTAATATATTTTTTTGTTTCTAATAAAAAAATGGCCAAAATTTTCGACCGGTTTTTTAAGGGTCACTAGTAAAATTAAGTAGGCAACAAATTCACATGTTCTAGTGGCCAGATTTCGTGCATCGGGATGCTTCCAAATTGTTGTCTCGTTAAGACTTTCATTTGTCCAAGTTTGACCAGAACTTTAACCGTGAATATTTGAAGCATACGAACTCGAATTTGAGTGACGTTCGCATGCTTGGAATCAGGGCGATGAGCACTACGATCTTGTCTTAGTTTCACATCAGTTTAAAGATTTTAATTTTTGAGCTTTTGTTGAACCACTTCTGAATTTTGAGCGTGTCTGGAGCCACCTAAATCATTCCTCTCCATTGACAGAAATTTAGTCCTTCAAAAGCATGAACATAATCTGCAACTTTTGAGTTACATTGTCTACACCACAAGTGTTCTTCTAGGTCACACTTCATTCTCCTTAACCCTTGTCCTTCGGATCCATAAGTGATGAACCGACATCTGCATCCTCTGAAAACTTGTATTACAATCTTTGCAAATTACATGACCAACCATGACCCAAGCATCCCCATACTTGCCAAGAGTTTATAAGACACACTCTTTGGTCAAATTTACATTAGAATAGAATTCAATACCCTAGCTATCAATAAAAGGCCAAAACACCATTGTTGTTTTAACAAGTGATGGAAAACACATCATCACTTTTACACTTATATCGCAACACATGATTTACAAAATATGGCCATGACAAGCTACCGTATCTATAAAAACCATCTCTCACTCATGAAAGTGAATGGATCATCATCTCCTTATGGCATATTCGCTTGTTGAATATCTTCACCAACTGGTTTCTACACGGGCGCTTTGTCCTTAAGATGGTTCTCTAGATAGAGCCTCTAACACGTGGCTCTTTGATGTCCACCTCTATTGCAATGACTACAAAAAGTATTCTTCATCCAGACCTGCTTAACCTTCTTCTTTCCCTGATGTGGAGAAGGTCTTTCACGCATCATCCTCTTTCTTGTTGCCATTCTCTTACAACACTCAACAACCACATGGTTATGTAGATCACAAAAACTACATGATTTTCTATGCCATGATTTTCGTTCATCATTAACATGCTTCTAATCAAAATGAAATATAGAATATTGACACTGTTTATACCTCTCTTGGTTGTCTCTAGTGCAATTATGGCAATGAGAGCTTGCCTTGGCTCTTCCTCTATAGTGTGCATTGTCATGGGAGATTGGTGATGTGTTCCCATCATTCTCTTTCCTCGACAGTTTTAAGAATGTCTTTGAAGCTTTTGAAACCTTTGAGCACTCTCCTTCAATGTATCCCAAACTTTCAAATCAAGGACTTTGTACCACCTCCAATGGTTGAGTCATCCCTTGGCCATTAACACCAAGTCCTCCTCCTTTATATTCGATCTTGGTAAGGAGTCTCATGCTAGTTCCTGAAATGGGTACCTCCATGTTTCCAACAGAAATAGTGTCATGTGAAAATGAAACTAGAGAAGAATCAACATTGTTTACCTTAGTTTTCGATTCTAGAGTTGGGGATGATGACTTTGCTAAGCATTCATTGTGCTCTAACGCTTCCAAGGCCTCTTTTGTGGCTTGTAACTGAAGTTGCAATCTTTTCTTCTCCTCTTTCTCATCTCGTAGAAGTCTTCTCAATTCAACATTCTCTGGTTGAAGGCTCTAATTTATCTTCCCATCCAAATGATGAGAATATGATGAAAAAGATGAACATGCACTTGACGAGGTGATGGACCAACATCCTCTACTCTTTCTTTCTCTCATTCCTCTCTTGTCATTTTCTCCTCATATGCTACATACATTATGTCTACCATTTTTGAGATCGTGTAAAAGGCCTCATACATATCTTTTTCATCCTCCATTTTCTTTCTTGTTGCACATTCAATCATTCACACTCGCAATTCACATCAGCGAGAAGACCACTCTGGTACCAAACTTGATCCATATCTCTTCAGCTACCGGAATTAGCCAAGACCCTTTACTTCTGTGATGTTAGCAAAATTCCATATGAAAGAGTATAGAACATCCACATGTGCATACTAAAAAGAAGACGAAACATAACAACGACCATCAAATCAAGGCCCTGGTGTCAAGAGTGGGGAGGTCGCTTCATTGAATGATGCAAAATGATGATGATGCACATGGCATATTCTTTGTCATTACAACGATGAATACCCTCAAACAGAGTGGTATGTCTCTCTACGAGACGTTCTCAGGAACTCTCACTCATATGGGCAAACTCCCTCAACAAGAGTGGCATGTCTTTCCATGAGACGTTCTCCCTATAGGAACTCTCACTAAAATGGGCATTCCTTCAGCATAACAAGCTAATAAATTATCACATGATGTGGCATACAAGCATCACTCGACATAATGGTAATCAGGGATCTTAACAACAAAAACATCATATCAACAAATCAGAAGAAAAACATGATATAATTGCATCATATACCTCCACTTTTAGGGATATCCAAAAAATTCAAAGCTAATTTGTTTAAGCAGACACCATCATTGAATTCGTGGCGAAATTGAGTCAAACGGCTATAAACTTTGCCCCTTCCCGACACTGTCAAATTTTGGACCACTTGGAACCTTGAAGATTCCCCCAAAGATTCCTTCTTGAAGATGGTTGAAAAATCCGCTGCTCGGATGAAGATGCTAAGCACACCACTGCGCTCCCTGTGAAATTCTGTGAAAAATGGCTATAAATTTGGCATCATTTTGCTTCGGTCAAAAATCTACCTCCAAGGGAATCTTTTAGATTCCATAAGATTCAAGAAAGATTCCTTACTGCTGGAAACCTAAATTTTTTTGCTCAGATGGAGAAACAGATTGCATAGTTGGACTCCTGGCGAGAAAATGTGCAAAAATGACTATAAACTTGTCAAATTCTGACACTAGCACCTTTGGCCCTCTAAGGGAATCTTTTTGGCATCTTACATATTCTTCAGCTCATGGCTCTGCTCCCCAGAGTCACTCATGGTTCCGCTCTGCTCTCCATCGTCGGCCCCTGATCAAATGGAAAACTTGGTTTTTATATAATATGTTTGGCAGGAGTTTTCAATGTTGTGTCTATTGCTCCGTTGGTGCCAAGCTATAACGGGGGCTCGATGGTTATGGAGTCGAACCCCACTGCATCCTAGAATTGGTGCATTATGTGTTTTTTTTAACATGAAAACTGTTTGGTAAAATGTGGTGGCGGTTAACAATATAACAACGGTTGTGTTATTTATATATCTGTTTGATATGGTTCCAGCGGGGCTTGGGCGGTTCTGTCAGGGATGGCCAATCCACCCCATATATATTATTTTTAATACAACCCAGTCGAGGTTGGGTTGTGGCCCATTTGTAGTGTGACGGATGACAGGGTTTGACCGCCTGCCACCCGTTTAATATCTATATATATATATATATATATATATATATATATATATATATATATATATATATATATATATATATATATATATATGAGCGGGGATGGCGTGGGTGGCAGCCTGCCCCCCAATTTTAAGATATATTTTTTGTTTTTAATAAACAAAATGGCCAAAATTTTCAACCGTTTTTTAAGGATCACTCGTGAAATTAAGTAGGCAAAAAATTTGTCTGTTTTGATGGCTAGATTCTATGCACCTGGAGGCTGCCAAATTGTTGCCTTGTTAAGATTGCCATCTGACCAACTTTGACCATAACTTTGACTGCGAATATCTGGAGCATACGAGCTCAGATTTGAGTGTCATTCGCATCTTTGGAATCAGGGCAACGAGCACTATGATCTGGTCCTGGTTTCATGTCAATCTGGGGACTTTGATTTTTGAGCTTTTTCTAAGCCACTTCTGACTTTTGAGCATGTTTAGAGCCACCTGGACCAATTCAAGAGTAGAGAGGTCGAATTCGTCAAGAAATGAGATCGATTTACAGGAGGAAGTAGAGAAGAGAGGAGAGGTAGCCTACCTTTGGTTTTTCTCCAAGTATTATTTGTCCTTCATTAGAAAGCTAGATGGTAGAGACAATTGGCCACTGGAACTCCCTATGCATTGGTGAATTGTTGAGCAGTTGTTGGGTGGAGGAAGACGAACCTCTGGAGTCTCTGTTTCAACTGGTAGATTGGTGTTTATTCGCTTGAGCAATACCACCTTAGACCCTTGGAATTTGGTTCAGGGGGTGACAGCTGCAAAAAGCTTGACTGCAACTTGTCTACAGTTGGGTGGAGGTTGAAGTCCCAAACTCAGTTTCCCTTATTCATTATAATCCAAAATAAGTTCCCTTATGTATAATCTTGTATGGTTATCATGTTGAAGTATGAATTAATGATATGTTGAGGGTTTGCACGACAATCTGCTCACTTGTGTTTATCTGTTGAATGGTTGGTTATGCCTCGTGTAAAGATGTGTGAATGAATATGAGTGTTTCATGTTCTTAATGGTCAGTGATAAGTATTCATATTTTTTTGAGACTTGATGTTATCCCTATTTGAGCCCTGCGTTGTGTTTCATTTCTTACATAGGTCAACTGATATATGTGGCTTGGTATTATTGAAGAGTCATTGTAATCCTACAATGAAGTTATGATTCATGAGCTGGCACTATTTAGGATGTTCAACATAAGTTTCTTGCAAATAATATGTTTGTGTCAAGCACTTCCTTGACAGCAAGCATCATGGAGACCCTTTGATGTTACACTGGCATAATTCTTGTTGTAGTAGATTCTACAACCCCTAACATTGTGGAAGGGGTTGATTCACAAGCTCGAACAACTTGGATTGTGATTCTTGGACTTAGTCTAATAGTTCTCTCATGTATCTGCAATGCCCATAAATACATGTTTGTGTTTCTAGATTGAAATGGTATTTGTAACCAAATCGAATGTTTGTTTCAATTCCTATTTGGGCATGGTATTTCAGAGAACAACATAGGAATGCATTCTGTTTATAAGATTCTAAATGGTATAAGATGCAATGTCTACACTGAATAAGCAAGATTTGGTTACATTTCTGGGTTAGAATGATGTGCTAAGTCATGAATGTGCTATGTTGTTACTCAATAAATAATATATGCAGTAAATCCTTGAAGGCGTTAAAATTATCTACAAAGATCTACACCAAATATATGACAAAGACTAGCATAAGAACCTATTTTATCAATTAATAATGGTTACATTGAGGATGTCCATTGACAGGGTCTGCATCTATAGAATTTTATGCACATTTACAGCTTATAATAGTTTCTAGACTATGCACCATCATGTGAGTCATGTGTTGATGTTGAGGGAAACTCCCTTTCACAAACTTAAAGACTTTTACCCCTGCATAAGAGGCTTCTTAGCCTTTCATTTTCAATGGCCTCCATTATTTCCCCGGGGGCTTTAGTGAGGAGGACTATAAGTCTCTCCAAATAGCCAAATTCCCTAGTAACCCTTGGAAGATTCCATAGAGTTGCTTACATCCTTGACATGGAGTCTAGAACCCTTGGTGTGTGACAAGAGAAGTGGGCACACTTCAAGAACCCACACCAAAGCCCGTGGTAGGTAAAGGTCGTAGGAGCACTTGTGCCAGATTTCCCATAATCCCCTGCATCAATGTGGGGAATGTCAGATGGCTCGAAACTCATTGGAGTGGATTTCGCATAACCTTGGGAGGGGTAGCACCTTATTGCACCTTAATAGTCCATAGGTACCAATGTTGAATGTTGTTTCTGATTTGGAGGTCTGCAGGACCTCTCAAGCATCATCATGGCCGAAGCAACCAATGGAAGATGCTTGACAGAGAGTTGGACCAAACTCTCATGATACTCAATAAATTCCAAATTAGGTGCATCGCATAAGGCTTGGAAAGGTCCCCTTGGTCAGGCCATGGTTAAGGTCGACTATTAGTAGGTTTGCGGTGGAAGAGTGTCGAGACTTAGCTATATAATGAAGTTGACAACTTCATCTGTTAACCAGGCATAACCCTAGTCATGGCAGCCACAGATTGGTTGTCAATACTTCCCTGGTATCGCCATTGGATAAGGGAGTTGATGTTATAGAGCGGTTGACACATAAGCCCGACGGCCCCGCTATTGGTTGAAGGTGGCGACTATAGGAATGCGCATCTCGGTGGTTCAAGCCCGAAGGAAACACGAGAACACACCGGTAAGGGAGTGGGATGATGGGAGCTGGGATGAGCTTGATGACACGTCAGCCCAACAATCACATTATTGGTCAATGGTGGTCCCCTTGATAATTTATTCCATTAGGCTCACCCCAGAAAATTTGTGAGATAACAGGAGGAAGTGAGCAGGGTGAAAGGAGCGGGATAACATGGTGGAGCCTCCACATGCACCAATCACAATCGATGAGGGTGATAAATGGGCGACTCCACCCAACTACTTAAAAGGAGTAGTAGATGGAAGTGCCAAAAATAAGCGTTGGGATGATGCGTGCAAAATGGTATGCACCTAGTAGTCTTTCCATTGGATGGAGGGATGACCTACAGTTCACATAAACCCGAAAGCTTAGCTGTAAGGAGGAAAGGAAGGTACGTTAGTAATCATTAGGAAAGGCCTGACGGGATAACATGAACGACGTACATGGTCGAGCCCACAATGTTGTTGTGGTGCTATGGGTCACATATTGGCCCACTTGTCAAATCATCCCAACAATGCTTATCCTGGAGGAAGGTTAAGCAGTGCCCCAAGTCTAAGTGAAGGGAAGAGGAGAACTAGGATGATGCCATATTGGCACCAAAACCCCAGTGGGTACACCCTCATGGTTCAAATGGGGTGCAAAGTTGTAAGCATCAAGAAGGGGCAGAGCGGGTGAAGCCCACCTGGCTGTGAAAAACCGGAGGTAATCGTTCAACATGATTAAAAGGGGAGAAAAAAATGGAAGCACTAGGAGTCAGACGTCAAGCCATGTGGCAGAATTCCAATGAACCTTGAGTGTCATGCCCCTTTGCAAACACATTTGTAACAAGGTGTTGCTACACAATTTTTCACAATTTTGGCTAAGGAAGAGAACCCATCATTTTCAACTTAGGGACTTAGGAGGCAATTCGAATTAATTTAGTTGCTAGTGGAATGTGGGGGGCACCCACATGGGAATTTGAATTGGCCCATTCGAATAGCTTGGAAGGAAAGTCGAATAGGTGGATGGAGGGGCCCACATGAGGTAAGGGAGGCCCAAGGAGTTATAAGGAGGGAGCAGCTCTCATTTTGGGATGCATTCATACATCTAGTAAACAAAATCACTTGACTGTTCACTCTGTTGTTTAGCTGAGTTAACCAACTATTTAGCCACGAATATCTCAAGCGGGAGATTCAACCTCTACTTCGGAATACCATTCGTTCCTACCCTAGAAAGGCGGTTCTACAATGATTTCAAGAGTTCCAAGGTAGTGACATAGCACCACCAACCAGCACAGAGAAGGGAGTGTGTATTTCTGGGTAGCCAGAGAATACGAAGAGGAGATAGAGGCCAACAGAGATCAGATCATTTGTCGGAGAGTTAGAAAGTTGAGATAGCAATAATAGTCAGCATTCTCACTGAGTTTTAAAGCCAGAAGATCCAACATTCCAGTAGTTCGAATTGTTGGGCTAGGGGACAACGCAGAGGCCACTCAGCAGTTTTTCGTGGAGCTTAAGAGCAGGGGTCTTAGACCAAGAGCTCACCCGGGAAGTCAAGGATTGGGTAGGAAGGGTCAGACCAGCACTTTGGGGGCATTTCCAGGAGGATTTACAGGCAATTTCCAACATGCCGAGTTTTGCAGTTGCAGCCGAGGTTGGGCTCCAAGGGGGTCGAATTTCAGAAGTCTAAACCAACCAAAATCCTTTCTGGGTTTTTAACAAGGATCCAAAATATAAAGTTTCATAATTTTCTGAGCACCGGAGGTGGGGTTTTAAGCATTATCCTTGCAGCAAACATTGTAGAATTGGTGGGGCTTGAATAGTGCCTTTGGGGGTCTATTTTGGTAAGTCAAAATCAGGTCAAACCATTTCTGGGTTTTTGTGGGTTTTGGCCAAGGAGTTTTTGGATGAAGTTTCATCATTTTCTTAGCATTAGAGGAGGATTTTCGTGCAGTCTCTTTCCAGGCAGCAGTGAAGTTTTCTAGGCAATGCAGAGCATTAGAGGAGCAGTGATTTCCAGCATTTAAGATCATTGTATTATCACCTAGGTTTTGTCACGCTTGTCATTGAGGCAAACCCAGGTGCATTCCTCCACACTATTGTACTTGCTCCATTGATTAATAAAATGGCTCAGTTGGTTCTTAATTCCAGAGTTTTTATGAGCATTTGTTGATTGTTTAAAAATTTTGTGTTGTAAATTGTTTTTTCTTTGCATATCACTATTTATTTAAATTCGAAACATTACAGTGGTATTAGAGCATGAACTTGGCCCAACTGTGGGAAATTAGCTAGAATTTCATGGAATCTTTGGGTATGTGTGTATAGTGACGGGTAAAATTGAAGACAAACCCATGGCTCAAGGGAAATCCAATATGCAGAAATTATGTGGTAGAATTCATTTGGGCGATGACAAGTTGGCCCAGTTGAGGAGGGTGACAAACCAAACCCACCCTCACCCTAACAACAAAGACGTTAGAGGTGAGCAGGTCGTGGGGGTGCAACCATTTACATCGTGTGGGGAAAGCCGACCAGATCAGTGTTGGGTTGTGTTATATTCTTTCCACGACTAGCCCACATAGTTAACCGGGGGTTAGAGGGGCTGCGGATCCCCCCCTTCATTGCGTCGATTGCGTAGTGGGGGGGAGATCACAAGGGGTTTGAGGGGCGCTGGTAAACCCCCTCTATGGGTTCTAAGGCAGCGCCCCGAAAAAATTTGTTTTTGTACCTTATATTGGTTAGGTGGACCTACCTATGGTTTTGTGCATGACTTTCGCACATGGTTTTGGACCCGATGGTTTTCAGTCCATGGTATTGGATGCTTTGGCATGTATAAATATGTATTGTAACATTGAAAGGAACATAATGAAAAATCAAGCTAGTAGTCCCGATTTTGGGATCCAGGAGAAAATCTCTGTGTATATGTGTTTTATGTGTTATGCTCTTGTATTGTTTATTTTCTATGTTTTAGAATTCGTATGCGGGTAATTTCTGTACGGGGTTAAAACCTAAATTTGGTATTAGAGTTGTTTTGGCTTCAAGGGGACGCCTTTGTTGCTGAGAGATTTCGCTTGAGCCTGTGGTAAACCCTGTTCAGTGAGAGATCTGCGAGATCGATTCTGGTGGTGAAAAAAGATGACGGGCAGTGGAAAAATAGAGATCGAGAAATTTAATGGTCAAAGTTTTGAGTTGTGGAAACACAAGATGGAGGATCTGTTGGTAGATAAGATCAATGGATCGCGGTAGATCTGGGTACTAAACCAACGGGAGTGTTTGATGAAGAATGGAAAAAGTTGGATCGGAAGGCAAAAAGCACAATATGATTGTGTGTCTCAGATTCAGTATTGTTGAATGTATCAGGGAAAACTACGGTGAAGGCTTTGTGGGACAAGTTAGGGACTTTGTACCAATCTAAGTCTCTGGTGAATAAATTGTTCCTGCGGAAAAAGTTGTATAACCTGAGAATGAAAGATAGAGACTCGGTGACAAAGCATCTGAACACATTTAATACTGTGGTAAGTTAGTTATTATCTGTTGATATTAAAATTTCATATGAAGATAAGTGCATCAGTTTATTGTGTTCTCTACCAGATTCGTCGAATAGTCTAGTTATTGCAATAGGTAGCAATACAACTGCCTTGCAGTTTGATGAAATAGTATCATCCTTGCTGATGGAGGAGATAAGACAGAAAAATATGGAGAACCAAAAAGGTGATGCCCTGTCTGTACGAAGATGGTCCTAGAACAGAAACAAAAATAAGTCATCGAGTGGGAGATCTAAATCTAGAGTGAGATCTAAATCTCTAGGAAAACTTGTAAAGGTGGTGCGCTATAAATACGGAAAGGAAGGGCACTACAAAAGGGACTGTAAATCTAAATCTCCTGATAAAGGAAAGGGATCTGTTGATGCTCCTTCTACGAGGTGAAAACCACCTCAAATGAAGGTGGGGATATATACATAGAGAGTGGTTCTGCGAGTATGAGAAATATGATGGTGGTGATGTCTTCTTGCGGGATGACAAGAAGGCTAGAATCATTGGTCGTGGAAAAGTAAATTTGAAGTTGCAAGGTGGAAGGGTTAGAAAACTTCTGTGTGTTCTGCATATTCCTGTGTTAGCCAAAAATCTGGAATCTGTAAGCAAGCTGGATGATGCAAGTGTAAAAACAGTGTTCGAGAAAGATACCTACAAGATGGTTTGGGGAACACTGGTATTGATGCGGGCAGTTCGAATTGGAACTCTATACAAGATGAAAGGTAGCACTATTATTGATGGGTGCAACAGTTCTGTGGTTCTTGAAAGTGGAGCAGAAAATCTAGTGGTCTCTAAAGAGAAGACCATGTTGTGGCATTAAAGGCTTGGACATATTGGAGAGAAGGGCCCTCGAATACTTCATGGTAAAGGTATGGTAGAAGGTATGAGTAATAACTCTCTGGATTTTGATTTCTGTGAAATTTGTCTATATGGGAAGCAGAATCGGGTGAGTTTCCCCTCTGGTGGTAAGAAGGTGAAACAAATATTAGAGCTTGTGCACAGTGATGTGTTTGGACCTGTGAAGGTTCCATCACTGGGTAAATCTATGTATTATGTATCATTTATAGATGACTTCTCAAGATATATATGGATATATTTCTTTAAGAAGAAATTTGAAGTCTTTGACAGGTTTAAAAAGTTTAACGCTTTGGTGGAAAACCAGACAGAGAAGAAGATAAAGGTGTTGAGGAAAGATAACGGTGGAGAGTTTTGCAGTAAGGAACTTGAAGAATTATGTAAGAAGTGTGGTATAGCATGATAGAATACTACTCCATACACCCTTGAGCAAAATGGAGTTGCAGAGAGAATGAACAAAACGTTGATGGAAAGGGCAAGAAGCATGCTCAGTGGTGCCGAGTTAGGACAGAAATTCTGGGCAGAAGCAATGGAGATAACATGTTACCTGGTCAACAAATCACCTTCATCAGCATTGGAGGATAAGACTCCACAAGAGTTATGGACTGGTAAGAAACTCTCTATTTCACATCTAAGGGTATGTGGATGTGATGCATATGTACATGTTTCAAAGGAGAAACGAACCAAATTAGATGGTAAATCTGAAAAGTGCATCTTTATTTGGTATAAGGATGATTTAAAGGGTTATAAGCTTTGGAACCCAGTAACAAGGAAGGTTGTGTACAGCCGAGATGTGGTGTTCAAAGAAGTAAAATATGTTATTAAACATGAAATCCAACCAAAGAAACCTGAGAAGAGAGAGTTTGACCTTAAGGAGGAAGAATATGACTCTACAACAGAGGAATCAGAAGATGAAGAGCCACAAACTCTGGGTGTGAGAAGAACAGTTTGAGAAATAAGGAAACTAGAAAGGTATAGTCCATCTGCTTTTTGTTCAAATTTTGCTTTATCTATTACTGACAATGTTCCCAGAACTGTGAAAAAAGTAGTAGATTCAGAGGATGGAAAACTCTAGAAAGAGGCCATGGTTGATGAAATGGCATTTTTGCACAAAAATGAGGCTTGAGATCTGGTGGAGTTTCCAGCTAGAAGAAAACCCATAGGTAGCAAATGGGTGTTCAAGAAGAAGACAAATGCAGAAGGAAAGGTGAAGAAATACAAAGCTCGGTTGGTAGCAAAAGGTTATTCCCAGGTGTCGGGTATTGATTTTGGTGACATTTTTTCTCCTGTTGCCAAGGTAACTTCTATTAGATTACTTTTCTCTGTTGTTGCTGCTTTTGATTTTGAGGTAGAACAAATGGATGTGAAGACATGATTTCTTCACGGGGATCTGGAAAAGGAGATCTACATAAAGCAACCTGAAGGCTTTGCAGTGAAGGATAAAAAAGAACATGTATGCAAGTTAAAGAAGTCCTTGTATGGGTTAAAACAATCACCAAGGATGTGGTATCAGAAATTTGATACATTTATACGGGGACTTGGATTCACCAGAAGCAAAGAAGATCACTGTGTGTATTTTAAATTAATTGGTGACCATGTTATTTATCTGGTCTTGTATGTGGATAATATGTTGCTGGTTGGAAATAACAAAGAAATTATCCAGGATTTGAAGACCCAATTGTCCTCCAAATTCGACATGAAAGATCTTGGTGCTGCAAACTATATTTTGGGCATGGAAATTAAAAGAGATTGGGCGAAGAGGAAGCTCTAGCTAAACCAAAGGAAGTATGTCGAGACAATATTGCAAAAGTTTAATATGCAGGATAGTAAACCGATGAAGATTCCTATTCCTATAGGTGTAAAGTTATCTACGGAATAGTGTCCCAAGACACAAGAAGAGGAAGAGGACATGTCCCAAGTTCCATATGCAAGTGTAGTTGGTAGCCTGATGTATGTGATGGTTTGTACTAGAACAAACATTGCACATGCAGTGGGAGTATTAAGCAGTTTTATGTCAAAACCAGGGAAGGAGCATTGGACATTAGTGAAGCGGGTTTTTAGGTATTTGCGTGGCACTAGTGATTATGGTTTGTACTACTTAGGAAGACCAGGATTGGATAGAGTGTTGGATATTCGTGGCTTTGTTGATGCAGATTGGGTTGGAGATCTAGATTAGAGAAGATCTAAAAGTGGGTATGTGTTTAACCTATTTGGGGGTGCAGTCAGTTGGATGAGTAAGAAACAATTTGTAGTGGCACTATCAAGTGTAGAGGCAGAATACATGGCAGCCACTCATACAGCAAGGAAGCAGTTTGGTTGCAGAGATTGTGTTCAAGTATGGGGTTAGTATAGGGAGCTATAAGGATAGACTATGACAACAAAAGTGCAATTTTCTTGGCAAAGAACCCTGCATATCATTCAAAGACAAAGCACATTGATATTCAGTATCACTTTGTGAGGGATATGATAGAAGACAAAAAGGTGTTTCTGGTAAAGGTGGACACTTTGAAGAATACTGTAGATGCATTGAAAAAATATATGAGCTCTAAGAAGTTCTCTTGGTGTAGAGAAACAATTGGCCTTGCAGGGCTGGATAAATGACTAAACTCTCTTGTGGCCCCCTGTTGAAAGAAAAAAAGTGGGAGAATGTTGGGTTGTGTTATATTCTTTCCATGACTAGCCCACATAGTTCACCGGGGGGTTAGAGGGGGGGCGGAGCCCCCCCTTTGTTGCGCTGATTACGTAGCGGGGGGTCAAGGGGGTTTGAGGGGTGCAGGTAACCCCCCTCAATGGGATCCGAGGCAGCGCCCTGAAATTTTTTGTTTTTGAACCCTATATTAGGTTGTGCGGACCTACCTATGGTTTTGTGCATGATTTTCGCACATGGTTTTAGATGCAATGGTTTTCGGTCCATGGTATTGGATGCTTCAACATGTATAAATATGTATTGTAACATTGAAAGGAACATAATGAAAAATCAAGTTGGTAGTCCCGATTTTTGGATCCAGAGGGAAAATCTTTGTGTATATGTGTTTTATGTGTTATGCTCTCGCATTGTTTATTTTGTGTTTTAGAGTTCGTATGTAGATAATTTTTGTACGGGGTTAAAACCTACAATCAGGGCACCAGATCTCCTTAAAAGGAGCAGACATGACAAAGACGGTTAGAGGGTGAGACCAGGGGGTGATTTTGCTGGTGGAGACCTAACTTTAGATATAAGGAGCTTGAGGAGGAGGTTGAGAATGATGCTGAGAGACCACAGGATGGTGAAGAGCACATCGATATACTTGGTGTGATGTAGGAGTCACCTTTATTAGAGACCTCTTTGATAGCCCCAGTTGACACCCTGGTGGAGAGGATAAAGCCTACTCACATAGAGCCATTTATTGAGTGGGTGCCATCCCTAGACGAGATGCCAACAGTCGCTGAGGTATCTAGAGTCGTGAGCGAGTATACATGTGATAGATGCCCACGATAGTTCCATCAGTTTTAGGTCGACATTCTAGCATTAAAAAGGAAGGTCGCGTTAGTGCGAGGGGCGATTCTACAACAGAACAAGGAGTTGGAGGGAATGAGAGCGGTTTGTGCCGAGTCCATGACCAAATTGACTCACATTGGGGAGCAGTTGGATTCCCTACTAGTGCAGCTAGAGTGAACATTAGAGCATGAGAGCAGCCCTCTTCAGGCATACATAGACGGGGCTGGTAGCACTGTTAGGTTACCTTGGTCCATTGGACATAGAGAAACAAAGCTACCTAGTCAAATTGTATGTATTGACCAGGATAGCAAGATGAGACAACCTGAGTTGCACAAGGTGCAACACCTGCATGCTGGGGTTGTTCTATATGTGGGAGTTCATGCTTTCGGTTCCTCTCTTGGGGTTGGGTGGCAAGATGTTCTGAGTTGGTACCCGGTGGAGTGGACTATGGAGATGGTAGTTGACCCAGGTGGAGCTCAGTAGGAGTTTCCAAGCACTGGGGATGCAAGAAGCCCTGGATGGAATTGGGATTCGAAAGGGACCACCTATCGTTTACGACGTATGCCGGTTGACTACAACTAGGGTGGTGCAGTTGACCTAGCGGTTGAGCATGCACATTCACTAGGGGAGTCTCAATCAACACCAGTGGCTGACTAGTTTATGGAAAGACTCTTTTAGTTTTCTTGGTATGGCATTTGTACATGGGATCACTAGGTGATCAGCATACTCTGGCAGGAGTTTGTCGGAGGAGGTGGCATTGGCAAGCCACCAGATGGTGCCTTGCATCAAGCTGGGGGTTCTTCACTTTTGCGTGGCGCATAGAGGACGCAGAGGAATGAAGCAGTGGTTCCATCACTGCTGACACATAGGGAGAGTCATTTCTCGGATCCCTCAGGGGGGATTTGGAGGAAAGATCCATTCATTGGTGGCGATAATGATGCGATGGTGGAGGCGATGATATTAATCGGGTGTGGCCTGACAAGTGGAGACATAGCTCTAGGCCATCATATCCAGGATGTGTGGGAGCATCTAGCATTGAGTAGTGGTCTACAGGTGGGCATGGAGATGCATGGTGGTGTGTTGTAGTCTGTTGGAATGTGTTGCAGAGTGGGAGTGCCTCACATCGCAGTGAGTACATGCGGGGAGTGACAGGTGCAATGACATAGGTAGGAAGCAGGACGGTATAGGATGGCATAGTTGCAGTCGAGGGTATCCAGCAGTGTACAGGGAGACCGCAGTGTAGAGTGGCATGTCCAGGAGTGTTGGGATGATCTATGGTATGTAGAGGCATATGGTGTTGCACAACGAGGTCTTGGAGTGTTGCCACTAGGGACACCCATGGACGAAGATATCGGGTATACCTTTGGGTGTATTTCACCCAAGATCGATGGGGACACAGATGATCGATACTTGATGGTATCCGTGGGGAATCACTCTCCTGACCCTATTCTACGTCACTTACACGAACAGGTGATCTGGTTGTTGTCCTTTGACAGTCTTGGCATGAGCAACATGGGATAGGGAGCTCACCCAAGATATTTGGATGACACTTGGTGCGATAGAGGGGAGACTTCTCAGTGGGGGCATTGAGTTGGTGCGTGAGTTGACAACCACGTGTCGAGGGATGAGGTGATCACCGACAGGGATGGAATATCATTCATCACTGATCCTATGCCTCGAGAGCTAGTCACAAGGGAGACATGTTTCACTCTTTCCTCAGGGCATGTCTGGAACATGCATGAGCATAGGATACCGTGTACGGCTAAGATAGTTGTCCATTATATATCTCGATTCCTGACATTGTATCAACACATTCTCCAAAGGGCGGGTAGCCGGACCAGTGGCGATGGTTGGCAAGGGAAAGATGGATTCGCATACACTGAGTCGATTGCATGTATCAGATACCCATCTATTGGTTGAATACAGGGGGTAGCTATTTGACACACGTAATTTCCCGTAGTCATCAGTATTACACAGTGGCAGGCACTAGAAAGTTTAGCATGCCTCAGATTAGTTCATGATGTTGGGTGTGGAGCCTGATTATCTTCTGTATTCAAAGGTTTCAACCAGATGTATACCCCAGGAAGATTGTACACCCCTCCATGCGGGGGGGACTTGTCCCCCCCGTGGGGGTCTGGGGGCCAGCGGTCCCCCAGCGGGGGTTCGGGGGCAGCACCCTCGAAGCTAAAAATAGATGTAAAATTGCCTTGTAAAAGTCTAGTAATTTCTAGTCAATCTGGGCCGTCCATTAGGCGGATGATCTGACGGTAGAAGTTATGTTTAATTTAGGTATTTTTGCCCTAGAAGGCAACCCCTCACTATATATGAGGGAATTGTATTGCGTCTATGCGCATCTGTATTATGAGTGAGGAAGAGAGAGGAGATTGAGAGCGAAAAGGGTGTTACAGCAGATCTGCTGTAGGTTGTATCTCTTTAGTTTGATGGATAATATAATAAAGAAGGACTGGTTGTTTCTCTGTGGATGTAGCCCAAACTGGGTGAACCACGTATATCTGTGTCTCTCTTGTTTTATGTGTTTATATTTCTAAAATATTTTATGTATTCCATTGCTCTGTAATATATAATTTTCTAACAACTGGTATCAGAGCCGAAGGTCTATTTGGCTGATAAACTCACAGGAGAGAAGGGTTCTTGGTTCGAGTGGGAGCAATGGCAGAAGATGGTAGGTTTAGGGTCAAAAAATTCAACAGCCAAAACTCCCAGCTGTGGAAGATGCAGATGGAAGATTATCTGTATCAGAAAGATTTGTACCTACCATTGAGCAGAAAGACAAAGAAGCTGATGAGTATGATAGACACAGAATGAGATATTCTCGACAGAAAGGCACTTGGAACAATACGATTGTGCTTAGCGGCGTCGGTAGCATTCAATGTTTCAAAGAAAACGACAACACATGGTTTAATGTCGACATTAGCGAAACTATATGAAAAACCCTCGGTGTCAAATAAGGTATTTCTTATGAAGTGTTTATTTAATATGAAGATGTCAAAGGGTGGATCTGTCGCTAATCATTTAAATGATTTTAATACAGTTACAAGTCAGTTAAGTTCTGTAGGGGTAAATTTTGATGATGAAGTTAGGGCTTTGTTATTTTTGTGCTCATTGCCAGAAAGTTGGAATGGTTTAGTTATGGCCATTAGTAACTCTGTCTCTGGATCTAGTACTTTAAAGTTTGATGATGTTTTCAGTGCAATCCTTAGCGAGGAAATGCGACGGAAAAGCTCCGATGAGACATCAGGTAATGCTTTCACTGCAAAGACCAGGGGAAGAAAAATGGAAAGAAGAAAGAGCCCAAGATATTGCGGTAAGTCAAGAAAAGGCAGATCCAAGTCCAGATCGGGGATAGTGTGTTGGAAATGCGAGAAGGAAGGACACCTAAAGAAAGACTGCAAGTCACAGAAGGTAAAAGAAGGAGACGCGCAGCAAAAAACTAATCATGAAGTGAATGTGACAATTGATGTGTTGCAAGATGCTTTGATTCTTTCATTAGAAAAAAATATTGATGCCTAAGTGGTAGATTCAAGGGCCTCATTCCATGCCACACCTGATAGGAAACATTTTCATGATTATGTTCAGGGAGATTTTGGACAGGTTCGATTGGGAGATGATAAACCCTGTAAAATCGTTGGAATGGGTATAGTTTTCATAAAACAGTAGAATGGAAATCAATGGCTATTGAAGAAGGTAAGACATGTTCCAGAT
Organism: Pinus tabuliformis; assembly: GCA_031772625.1. Taxonomy (NCBI): domain Eukaryota; kingdom Viridiplantae; phylum Streptophyta; class Pinopsida; order Pinales; family Pinaceae; genus Pinus; species Pinus tabuliformis. The sequence continues at coordinate 1,104,074,085 of CM062813.1, forward strand.
CTAAAGAAAAATCTGATTTCAACAAGGCAATTGGGAGGTGAAGGTTGCGTAAGTGTTTTCACAGATAAAACTTGGAAGATCACTAAAGGATCCTTCGTAATAGCGAAAGGAAAAAAGGTTGGTACATTGTATTTATGCAATGGTATTTCTAATTCTGTTAATGCTTTAACCTCTGCAGGAGAAGAAACAGCGTTGTGGCATCATAAGCTCGAGCACATGAGTGAGAAGGGGATGCAGATTCTTCACTCAAGAAATTTGTTGCCAGGTTTGAAGCATGTTGATTTAAAATTCTATGAGAATTGTGTTTATGGAAAACAGAAGAGAGTCAAATTCCTTAGAGTTGGGAAAGAAAGGAAGAGTGAAAAATTAGAGCTTTTGCATACTGATGTATGGGGAACTGCTCACGTATCATCTCTTGATGGCTCTCGTTATTATGTTACTTTTATTGATGATGCAACCAAAAAAACCTGGATTTATTGTATTCAAAATAAATATGATGTATTTGATACTTTCAAGAAATGGAAAGCTTTGGTTGAAAATGAGACAGGGAAATGGTTAAAGTGTCTCAGATCAGATAATGGAGGTGAATATTGCAGCAAAGAGTTTGATAGGTACTGTTCATAGAATGGAATTTGCAGAGAGAAGACAATTCCAGGAACACCACAAGAAAATGGTGTGTCAGAAAGGATGAACAGGACAATCATGGAGCGTGCAAAGTGTATGAGATTGCATGCAGGATTGCTTTTACAATTTTGGGCAGATGATGTAGATACTGTTGTTTATTTAATAAACAGAAGGCCTTCAAGTTCCTTGGATGGTGGTATTCCAGAGGAGGCGTGGACAGGTAAAAAGGTAAACTACTCATTTTTAAAGACTTTTGGTTGTGAAACCTTCGTCCACAATAATAAAGAAAATAGAACAAACCCTGAGGCAAAATCAAAGAAATGTACCTTTATTGGATATGGTGTTAATGATTTTGGTTATCGTTTATATGATTATGAAAATCACAAAATCATTAGGAGAAGAGATGTAATATTCAATGAAAAAGTCTCATATAAGAATCAGTTGCAGGAAAAGAAACAAGAAAAAGAAAAGAGAGAATACACAGTGCTTGATGATATCACAGGAAAAGTGATGGTGCCTGAAAATCATAACAATCAACAACTAGAACAACAACCACAACAGCAACAAGCACCTCAAACACCTGAAAGTGGTGTTAGAAGATCTATCAGAATAAGTAGACCCCCTGAACGATACTCTCCTTCATTATATTATGTATTGTTGACTGATTCTGGTGAACCAGAATGTTATGAAGAAGCAGTGCAGGTAGAAACCAGGAAGAAGTGGGAGCAACCCATGAAAGAAGAGATGGACTCCTTAGCACATAACCAGACTTGGGACTTAGTCAAGTTGCCTGCAGGTAAAACAACATTGCAGAATAAATGGGTTTACAGGCTGAAGGAAGAAGATGGAGGAAAATAGAGGTACAAAGCTAGACTTGTGGTGAAGGGGTTTGCACAGAAGAAAGGTATTGATTTTGATGAAATATTTTCTCCTGTTGTGAAAATGACTTCAATCAGAACTATTCTAAGTCTAGTAGCAACTGAAGATTTGCATCTTGAGCAGTTAGATGTAAAGACAGCCTTTATCCATGGGGATTTGGAGGAAGAGATATATATGCAGTAGCCACAAGGATATGAGGTAAAAGGGAAGGAGAAACTAGTGTGCAGGTTGAAGAAGAGCTTGTATGGCTTAAAACAGGCTCCAAGGCAGTGGTATCTAAAATTTAATAGGTTTATGTCTGAACAAGTTTATACTAGATGTCACTCTGATCATTGCGTTTATCTCAAAAGGCAAAATGATGGCAGCTATATTATATTGTTATTGTATGTAGATGACATGCTTGTTGCAGGTTCTAACATGCAGGAAATAAATGTGCTCAAAAGGAAATTGGCAAATTCATTTGCAATGAAGGATTTGGGTGCTGCAAAACAAATCCTTGGTATGAGAATAACTAGAGACAGGAAGAATCAAAAATTAACATTGTCTCAAAGTGAGTACATAGAAAAGGTGTTGAAAATGTTTAATATGCAGAATACAAAACCAGTTAGTATACCTTTGGCTATCCATTTCAAATTAAGTAAGGAGGCGTGTCCCATGACTCAGGAAGAAATGGCTCATATGTCTAAAGTTTCATATACATCAGCAGTTGGAAGCTTAATGTATGCAATGGTCTGCACAAGGCCTGATATAGCACATGCAGTGGGAGTTGTAAGTAGGGACATGAACAATCCAGGAAAAGAACATTGGATGGCAGTGAAGTGGATTCTCGGGTATTTTAGAGGTACCACAAATCAAGCATTATGCTTTGGTGGTTCAAACATTGCTCTATAGGGATATGTTGATGCAGATATGGTAGGTGACAGAGATAATAAGAGGAGCACTATAGGATATGTATTTACTGTAGGTGGAACAACGGTCAGTTGGGTTTCAAAAATCCAAAGTGTTATTGCACTTTCAACAACAGAAGCAGAGTATGTTGCTACTACAGAGGCTAGTAAAGAAATGATTTGGTTATAAAGGTTTCTGGATGAATTAGGTAAGAAGCAGGAGTTGGGCAGGTTATACAGTGACAGTCAGAGTGCCATACATCTTGCAAAGAACTCTACATTTCATTCCAAGACTAAACATATACAGCTCAAGTACCATTTCATACGGTCAGCATTAGAAGATGGACAATTGAAGCTGGAAAAGATACACACTAGCCAGAATGCTGCAGATATGCTAACAAAAGTTGTAACCAGGGAGAAATTGAGAACCTGCTCGGTTTCAATTGGTCTTCAAGTATGATGAAGAATATGAGAAACAGCCAGGTCCAAAGTGGAGTCATTGTCTAGCAAATGAAGCAGCAGTGGAGTTGCTATAATCAGTCTCCAAGTGGGAGATTGTTGGGTGTGGAGCCTGATTATCTTCGGTATTCAAAGGTTTCAGCCGGATGTATACTCCAGTAAGACTGTACACCCCTCCACGTGGGGGGGTAAATCCCCCCCGGCTGGGGGGTCCGAGGGCTAGTGGTCCCCCGGCGAGGGTTCGGGGGCAGCACCCCCGAAGCTAAAAATAGATGTAAAATTGCCTTGTAAAAGTCTAGTAATTTCTAGTCAATATGGGTCGTTCATTAGGCGAATGATCTAATGGTAGAAGTTATGTTTAATTTAGGGTTTTTTGCCCTAAAAGGCAACCCCTCACTATATATGAGGGAATTTTATTGCGTCTATGCACATCTGTATTCTAAGTGAGGAAGAGAGAGGAGATTGAGAGCGAAGAGGGTGTTACAATGGATCTGTTGTAGGTTGTATCTCTTCAATTTGCTAGATAATATAATAAAGAAGGATTGGCTGTTTCTCCGTGGATGTAGCCCAAATTGGATGAACTACGTATATTTGTGTCTCTCTTGTTTTATGTGTTTTCTGTGTTTATATTTCTGCAATATTTTATGTGTTCCATTGCTTTGTAATATATAATTTTCTAACACATGATGTATGGAGCCTATATATGGCTGGCATGCAGGGACTAGAGATGAGGGCCAAAGGGATTCCATCGATTGTCAGGGCTATGCTGCAGCAGGTTTTCCTATGGGATGCAGGGATTCAGTTGATTGATAGCTTACTCGTGATGAGCAGAGTCATGGTTGAGAGTAATATAGTTCGCTCCTAGAATGACACATTGGGGTTCACAAAGGGTTTCATCATATGGGGAGGCAGACATTCTCTATTGCTACACAGGTTTGGAGTTAGATTTGGATGGGTAGGCCTTGGTGCCACAGAGATGCCCAGTCAGGATGTGTCTTGCCTCTTTCAGTATTCCATCATCGAGTTCGAGGAGAGGAGGATATTTTCTGTGCATGATGGGGAGTATGACATAGTCAGAGTAGCGCAAGGTCAACATGGTGGCACCACTCTGGGACTAGCATCGAGCTGGGGCATCACAGATCTTCACAACTCAAAAAAATTTAGGGATGTGTCAGATACTCTAAGGGGAGATCATACATATCTTCCATTGGGCTTTAGCGGGTCACTGATGGAGAAAGGGACTTTTGGTACTTGCATCGGGAAGTATAGTGACGGGAGCGAGGGGAGCTTCATGTTGGACAAGATGGCCTGGGATCCTAGTATTGAAGGATTCTTTCATATCAGGATAGTGTTTAGGTTAGGGACGATTCAGTAGCACATAGGGGACCCTGGCACATATTGCAGTGAGTGGGGAACAACAGTCAAAGAGGATTCTCATTTAGGTATTGCTTGAGGACAAGCGATTTTTGGAGCATTGGAAGAACTTGTCAGATGAGGATGCCACCTCGGAGGGTGAGCACATATTGGAGCACCCAACTTTGAGGTTTCTTGAGGGAAAGCAACATTTGGGAGGAGAGGACTGTCATGTTCCTTCTCAAACACATTTGTAACATCGTGTTGCTACAGAATTTTGAAAAATTTTGGATAAGGAAGAGAACCCATCATTTTCGACTTAGGGACTTAGGAGGCAATTCGACTCAATTTGGTTGTTAGTGGAATTTGGGAGCCACCCACGTGGGAATTCGAATTGGCCCATTCGAATAGCTTGGAGGGAAAGTTGAATAGGTGGATGGAGGGTCCCACATGAGGCAAGGGAAGCCCAAGGAGTTATAAGGAGGGAGAAGCTCTCATTTTGGGATCCATTCATACATCTTGTAAACAAAATCACTTGATTGTTCGCTCTGCTGTTTAGCTGAGTCAATTGGCCATTTAGCCACGAATATCTCAAGCGGGAGATTCAACCTCTACTTCGGGGGACCATCCGTGCCTGCCCTAGAGAGTAGTTCTACAAGGATTTCAAGAGTTCCAAGGCAGTGACATAGCACCACCAACCAGCGTAGAGCAGGGAGTGTATTTCTGGGCAGCCAAATAATACACAGAGGGAGATCTAAGTAACCGGATTTGTTAAAAAGGGGCCACATGTCTGAATCCTGCGAATCAGACATGATTCGTTGGGGATTCGAATCCCAGAAGGGGACATGTCGTGTTTGAATGGGACACGCACGAATCCCGTGCGTGTCCCGTTAGGAAACAACGTGTTTCGATTCTAGAATTCAAATCCCCAAAAATGAAACCCACGGGCATAAAAAAGGCGTTGTTCTTTATGTTTTTTACCATTTCTCTCTTTTAGTGTTGCATACTTTGAGCTGTGGGCAAGGAGCCAAGGGTTTGGATCAAGGAGCTAAGGGTGTGGAGTGTTCCACAAGGATATTCAAGCACCAGGTAAGTGCATTTCATCTCTATTTTTGTGCATTTCTATTACAGCAGTTTGTATATGAAATTTTTTTTACAAATTTGTGCATGTTTTGTTTTTTTTAACCGTATTCATGGCTCAATCAAGGGCAACAGTTAGGGGACAAAGGAAGGGGAAGAATTTCTCCATTGGAGATGCCCCTCCTCCCCCAATATCATCAAAGTCTGCTGCAAGTAATGTTGAGGGAAGAGGAGGACCTAAAGACAACATTGAGAAATATCCCTTGTGGAAATATGTCACAAGAAAGGATGGGACAAGCACCAAGGGGAAGGGAGGAGGCAATGTGCAATGGAGATGCAAATTTTGCCACATATCATTCAAAAACACATATTACCATGTGAAAGGCCATTTGTTGGCTTTACCAGGTTGTGGAATTAGAGCTTGCAAAGTTGTTCCTTTACAAAAGAGGAAAGAAATGGAAAATGAGTTCACTGTTGGTATGGAAAATGTGGCTACAAAATCAAGAAAAACCAAGAATGAAGACCCCCTTCCATTTTTGAGGAAAGGCACCACCAAATTTCCATTTGAGAGTTCTATTGGGGGACAAGCAGCAAAAAGAAGAGCACTTACACTTGGTCCAATGGACAAGATTTTTCAAAAAGAGAAACGGGAAGAGCTTGATCTCACCATTGCCTTCTTTTTCTATCAAAACTTCATATCATTTAATGTTGGACGCTCACCTCTATTTATTGAGATGTGTCAAGCTCTAACTCACGGGTCTCCATCATGGTATGTGCCTCCTAGTTTAGACAATTTTAGAACCACATTGTTGATGAAGGCAAAAAAAGAGGTGCAAAAAATACTTGAGCCTATTGTAGCATCATGGCCAACATCTGGGGTTAGCAGTGTTTCTGATGGATGGACAAATACAGCACGACACCCAATCATCAACTTCATGGTGTCTTCCTTGAATGGTCCAGTTTTTTTCAAAGCAGTGGATACACTTGAAGAATACAAGGATGCACAATTTATTGGTGAGTTATTTATTAAATTTATTGAAGATGTAGGTGTTGATTTTTGTGTACAAATCATTACAGATAATGCACCTATTTGCAAGGTCTCTGGCATGATTGTGGAAGCTAAATATCCACAAGTGTTTTGGACACCTTGCATTTTCCATTCATTGAACTTAGCACTGAAATCCATTGCTTTTGATGTGCTTCGGATTGGTAACATTATTGAGGATGCATGACATATCCGTAACTTTGTGTAAAATCATACAAATGCCCTCACTATCTACAAGGAATACAACAATCTATCATTGTTGAAGATTGCTGATACATGGTTTGCCTCTTCATTCATGATGTTGAAGAGGTTGAGGGAGGTCAAGACCACTCTTGGGGCCATGGTTATTTCTGAGTTTTGGTCTTTTTGGAGAAAGACAGATGAAGTAGCCTCTAAAAGATTGAAGGACACAATGCTAGATGATGCTTGGTGGGAGAGGGTAGATCTAATTATTCAGATCATGGACCCTATCATTTCTTTGCTTTGATTTGGAGATACAGACAAACCCATCCTAGGAGAGGTTTATGAGGGATGGGATTAAATGATTGAGTCTGTGAGGAGCATTATTCTACAGAGTGAGTGTCCCGAGTATGAGACATCACCAGAGGCCTTCTGTGGTACTATACACGATATTATTGTCAGCAGATGGGACAAGAATTGTACACCTTTACATTGTTTGGCTCACTCATTGAACCCAAAATACTACAACCATGAGTGGCTGAATGGTGGACCTTCCCGCAGATTCCCTCCTCACATGGATGGTGAAATCTCACAGGGGAGGAAAGATGCATTCAGGCGGGTTTTTCAAGATAGAGCATTGCTTGATGAGGTGGAGGATGCCTTTGCAGAGTTTTCCACTGGCACTGGTCAATTTGCAGGATATGATGTGATTAGAGACAGGGGGGCTAAGAAGCCCTATTCTTGGTGGGCAAATCATTGGAAAAAAAAACCCTCCTCTTCAGCAGTTAGCCATGAGGCTCCTCTCTCAGGGGACTTCATCCTCTTGTTGCAAGAGGAATTAGAGCACATATAGGAATTTGTATAGTGTGAAGAAGAGCAAGCTTGAGCAGTGCAAGGTAGAGACAATGGTGTATGTGCACACCAAACTTCGTCTTATTTACAGGAAGAGGGAAGAGTGGTTGAGGGGAAATACAAAGATGTGGGATGTATTTCCTGATGATATGGGTCTGGACAGCAGTGTTGAGTTGGCATTAGCCAACATGGATCTCAATGATCCAGTGCTAGAGCCTGTTAGATTTGATGACGGTGATATTTTAGAGGGGTCATCCTCCACATCAGCAGATGCAAAGGCGACTATGGATACAGGGAAGGAGGTGGATGCAAAGGAGAGCAGTGGTGACCATGATGATGAAGACATTGATGCTGATTCTGATGATGACTCATGAGTCATGGGCTGCCTATTGCCTTGAGGCTTGTATACCTGTAGTTGTTTTATATTTTCTATTTCTATTTGCCATTGGCATTGCACTACCTATGTAACACATTTTGATTTGATGACTTAATGAGAAAACTATAGCTATCAGTGTCTTTATCTTACTATCTTGTAGTTGTAAGTTGTCTTTCATTTATGAATCATGATTTATGTGACCACTGACATGTATTTGAATTTTGTATGCACTATGCATGCTATAATGTTACTAACTTATTTTGTAAATAGTAAAACTAACATCTAGATGAAGATCTATGTTTGAAATCAATGAATTTGTATCATTAATGAGAATTTGTGTAAGAAATATCTAATTTTTAACAGATATATATATATATATATATATATATATATATATATATATATATATATATATATATATATATATATTAATAAAATAATATATAACGAATCCTATGTGTCCTATTCCAGCGGGTCAACGTGTCCGAATTCGACACTTGAATCTCTGTATCCTACGAATCCCAAATCTCCATGTCAGGTGACTTAGAGGGAGATAGAGGCCAGCAGAGATCAGATTGTTTTCCAGAGTTAGAGACCTGAGATAACAGTAATATACCAGCATTCTTGCTGATTTTTACGGCCAGCGGAGCCAACATTCTAACAGTTCGAATTTTTGGGCTAGGGGACAACGCAGAGGCCACTCAACAATTTTTCATGGAGCTTAAGAGCAGGTTCCCTATGCCAAGATCTCACCTAGGAAGTCAGGGATTGGATAGACAGGGTCATCCTAGCACTTTGGGGGCATTTCCAAGAGGATTTACAGGCAGTTTCCAACAGACTGAGTTTTGCAATTGTAGCTAAGGTTGGGCTCCAAGGGGGTCGAATTTCAGAAGTCTAAACCAACCAAAATACTTTCTGGGTTTTTGAAAACAATCCCAAATATAAAGCTTCATAATTTTCTGAGCGTCAAAGGTGGGGTTTTAAGCTATATATTTGCAGCAGACATTGTAGAATTATTGGGGATAAAATAGTGCCTTTGGGAGTCGATTTTGGTAAGTCAAAATCGGGCCAAACCATTTCTGGGTTTTTGTATGTTTTGTCTAAGGAGTTTGTGGCTGAAGTTTCATCATTTTCTGAATATCATCGGAGGAGTTTCTTGCAGTCCCTTTCCAGGAGTAGTAAAGTTTTATGGGCAACGCAGAGCATTAGAGGAGCAGTCATTTCCAGCATTTGAGATCATTGTATTATTACCTAGGTTTTGTCACGCTTGCCATTGAGGCAAGCCCAGGTGCATTCCTCCATACTATTGTACTTACTCCATTGATTAATAAAATGGCTTAACTAGTTCTTAATTCCAGAGCTTTTATGAGCATTTGTTGATTGTTTAAAATTTCTGTGCTCTAAATCGCTTTTGCTTTGCATATCACTATTTGTTTAAGTTTGGAACATTACATTGAGATGGAAATCTTGTCAAACTCTGTGGTACTGGTAGTGGTTTCCCGCCTAGGTTATCATGCAAATCAACAACAGAGAGTTTCTCTAGGGGATACCCCTCCCAAAATCACAATCTACTCAGGAGTGGTGCCAGAAACGGATTTTGGAACCGGGTCGTTTTTGGTTAACAAAGGAAGTTGGCACAAAACAAAGGTCTTGGTGGACCCTCTCTCCCCTCTCTGACAATTAGACAAGTGGCAACATATGATTATCTCTAAGGAGATGATGGTGGTAGGTGACATCGACGTGACGTCATCCCATTGGTTGGAGGTCGAAAGAGTTTTACGTGCGTAAAGGGGAATACGTCGGGCAATGAGCATCGGGACACATTGCCAAAGACAACTCACCCCAACAAACCCTCGATTGGCCAAAGGAAGTGCATGCTGGACCCCACATGGGCAGCTCATCCCGTGAGGGAGAGCTTAGCGGGTTATAAAGAAGGCACGAAGTAATGCACCGGGATTGAAGGGCTAAGCTCTGACCCTCAATGATTTCCTGTAGCAATACACCAAGGCACAGTGGGAAAAGGGGTGGCACAAATACAAGCATCAGGCTTGGGAGCTCTAACATTACCGCTCGTTCTTTGGTCGTTTTGCATAGAAACGAGACCAATGGTGTTGACCCATTAACAAAGGGAATTCAGCTTGCGAAGGGCTTAAATAGGCTAAGCGCCTACAGGCTTAGATGGTGGTCTGTTACACCGGAGCTTCTTGTTCTTTAGAAGAGATTCAAACTTATAAATCCCTATTTCATGAATTCCGCGACATATTTACCTGGTCATACGAAGAAGTGCCAGGAATCAAACCTAGAATAGTTGTACATGAGATAAAAACTTATCCGGATGCTAAGCCTGTTAGACAATGAATACGTCTATACATCCGTGAAAAGTTGCCTCTATCAAAACTGAGGTTGAAAATTTGTTGAAAGCAATATTCATTTACCCCGTTCCTTTGAACGATTCCATATCAAACATTGTACCTGTTAATAAAAAACAAGGAATTATTCGAGTATGTGTTGATTACAAAGATATTAATAAATCTTGTGCAAGGAAAATTATCCAACTTCGTATATCGAGAAAATTGTTGATGACTGTGTCGAGAATGAAAGTTTTTCATTCATGGATGGATTTTCTGGCTATAAGCAGATAAACATACTCCCCGCCGATCAATACGAAACCGTATTTATATGCCCATGGGAGAATTTTTCTTATCGCAAACTCCCATTTGGCCTGAAAAATGTTGGTGCAACTTTTAAGCGAGCAATGTCTTATGCATTCCATGATATCAAGCATATTGTTCAACCTTATTTAGATGACATGCTAGTTCATTCAATGAAAAGGCAGGATCACCCATTGCACTTAAAAGCAATTTTCATTAGGTGCAGGGATTACAATATTCGCTTGAATCCACACAAATGTGTCTTTTGTGTACAATCAAGTCAGCTTCTAGGTTTCATCGTTTCGAAAGAGGGAATTTGTGTTGACCCCCTTAAGGTAGAGGCAATTCTGAATTTTCTTGCTCCTTCTAGCCTTACACAACTCCAAAGTTTGCAAGGGAAAGCAAACTTTTTTGCGTAGATTCATCCACAATTATGCCGAACTAACCCAGGGTTTTACTTGACTGTTGAAAAAGGGAATTCCTTTTTTCTAGGATGAGCTTGTCAATAAATCTTTTGATGCATTAAAACATGCACTGACCATTGCACAATTATTGCATCCACCTGATTATCATCGAGATTACTTTGTGTACTTCGCTGTGTCCGATGCTACTATTGGCATGGTGTTAGTCCAAGAGGATGATTCTATCAGCGAACATGTGATTTATTATTTGAGTAGAAAACTCACTAAAACTGAGATTAAATATGCTAGCCTTGGCAGCTGTTCAAGTTGTTCAATGATTCCGTCACTATATACTTCTCCGAAAAACAATTGTCATTTCAGATTGCAACCCTATGATCTATATTCTCACTAAGCAATTGCTAGGGGGAAAATACTCCAAATGGATAATTATATTACAAGAATTTGATTTAGAATTTGAAAAATCTAAATCAAAGAAATCTTTGATTTTCGTCAAACTATTGTGTGACCTTCCTCATACTGATATAAAAACTGTAGTAGAAGATTCCTTTGCTGATGAATTTCTCTTTCTTATTAGTACGTCAGATCCATGGTATGGAGATATCATTATATATCTCCAAACACAAACTTTTAGGCATGAGTTATCTAAAACTAGTCGTCGTAGGATTCGATACCAATCCCAACAATACAATATTATTGATGACACTCTTTACCGTCGTTGTACTGATTCTATATTTCAACATTGTTTGACTCTCTAAGAGGTCGAAAAAACATTAAATGGCTACCATTCTGGAGCATGTGGCGGTCATATGTCTGGATATGCTACTTCCCAAAAGATATTATGTGTTAGTTATTTTTGGCCTTTAATGTTTAAAGATTGCATTATTGCAGTCCGCAAATGCCATAATTGCCAAATCTACAATTGCAAAATGCGAGCACCTCCAACTCCTCGTCACCTATAACCCTCACTCGGCCAAGGGGCATGGGTATATTATCCTTGTAGTTAATTACTTTAAGAAATGGGCCGAGACGATGCCAACATATAAAAACAACGACAAAACTGCAACAATTTTCATTTTCAATCATGTGATTGCTCGGTTTGGTGTCCTGCACACTATTGTTACAGACCATGGTAGCCATTTTCGTAACTTTATGATGATTTAACTATCCGCACAGCTTGGCCTATGCCATGATAGCTCTACTCCTTACCATCCACAAGCTAATGGTAAGGTCAATAACGTTTTGACCAATATGATTAAACGGATAGTTGGTATTCATAAAGGAGACTGACATTCCATGCTCTTTTCAACATTGTAGGCTCACCGTACTATTAGAAAAACATCAACAGGTTTTACTCCTTTCCAACTTGTTTATGGTTTGGAAGTAGTGTTACCCATTGAATGTAAAATCCCATCCCTAAAACTAGCTATCGAATCACTGCCTATCACCTCTACAAACGAAGAACATTTTCTTACATTTAGCACATTTAGATGAAAATCGTTGTGATGTCACACTGGCTAGCGAAGCTCATGAAAAATACGTCAAAGCTCAATTCGATCAAAATGTCAATTCTCATTCATATTTAGAAGGTGACCTAGTCTTGGTTTATGATCAAGCTCATAACAAGTTAGGTGCAGGCAAGTTTGAACCCATGTGGCATGACCCTTACATCATAAATCACATATTAGCTAAAGGACTCTATGCGCTGGTGGATTACGATGGTATTCCTTTAGGAAAGCCCAGGAATGGTCTTTACCTAAAAAAATATTATGCACAAAATTTTGGTGGAGATTTGTACATTATTACCATTTTTTAGGTATGTGCGATAGCTACTTTTTTTCACATTTCCACTACTTCTGGTTATCTTGTTTTTCACTTGATTTGAAGATGTCGATGTTCCTTCAGACTTACATTGGCTTCACTGATGGCGCTGGTCGTAGTACTTGGAATTTATCTTTTGTAACCTGGGTTATCTATTCACCCAGTGATGAGCTAGTCTCTATTCATGGAATATGTCTTAGTCAAACAACAAACAACATAGTAGAATAAAGCGCAGTCATTGAGCTATTATCTGATGCCATCACATTTGATATCGGCATTTGATGGTTAGGTTAGATTTGTAGCTTGTAGTATTACATTTAAACAATGTCTATACAGTAAGGAGTCCAACAATGTTAAGACTGTTTTTACGGGTCCGTCTTTTGGAAAGACAATTTGATTATATCGAATATCAACACATTCCAAGATATTTAAACACATTGACATATGCATTGGCTAATCATGTGTTAAATAGACATTTCCGACATTTGTAAATTAAAAGCAATATTCATTCACATATTGATCAAGATAAATTGTAGGCAAAAGTAGTATTTTTTCATTAAAATAGAGTTTCCATAGAAGTGTGTCTACAAAATATGTCATCCGAGGACATAAGGCCTCATGGCCTTTATTTTCCGAATATGTTGGCACCAAAAATAAAAAATGTGGTCCTAGAAACTAGAACAGCTAAGCATGATGATGCTCATGATAGAAAACAACAGCACGAGCAACTTAACACAGTAATCATCTAATCGGCCCAGGAACCCCAACTACATGTCTTTGATATTGGAGAGGAATGGCATCCATCCTAGTCTTTGGGATATCCAAAGTCAACCTCTCTAGGTTGTGTTTCATCTCTGTCAAAATCTCTGCTGCCTCATTTTTGAGATCAATCTCATGTTTTTTGGGGCCCAAATCTTTCAAAAAATAAACCCTCACTACCTGTGTTGCCGCCGTTTTACAGATAGGGCGCAGCTGCGCAGATTTTTCCAAAAAATATTTGCGCAAGCCATGATTTTCCATGTGGAAAATTTTACCCGATTGCATGGGCAAGACTGAAGGAAATTAGCATAGGGCCAAGGGCACATTTTTTGATAAAACCTTGCCCCAAAAATTAATTGAAAGCTTAAAATGGAAATTTTAACAGATAAAAAGCTAAGTTAAGGAAAGATATTCTACCTAAAAAAGTGATTTGCGATTTCGTCCATCGGTTAGCTCAAAATCAGTCTTGGAAGTCTCGTGGTAAAATCTTCTCTCTCTACTCTCAAATGGTAAAAATGCAAATGGTGAAAAATAATTTACCTTTTCCACTTTTATAGGGTTTTTAAGCTAAAAATAAATATTATTTCTATATTTAAAACCTTTTAGGAGGGAAAATCTTATACTTTTGAGCAGTTATAACGATTTATTGAGTTTAAATGTGCAAGATATGTTACAAAGAAAGGATAAAACATTTTAACTATTCAATAGACTTTTATCACTTTTCATGCTCTTAAAAAGTTACGAAAAGCGAAAATCATAGAGTCCTCTTTTAAGTCCTTTTCAAACTCTTTTAGAAATGAAAAGATTGTCAAGTACTTGTTTTTTCGAACTCGTAAAAGTAAATGAACAACCATCCACTCAGTATAAGTTTACCACTTTTACGGACTGAGTTAAGGCTATTTACGAAAAAAGTATACGTTGACTATTCTTATCTTGGATTCCCAATCCTCAAATAATATCAATCCTCTTTGACCACTCTTGTCTTGGATACTTACACACTGAGTTAGGGCTATTTACAAAAAGGGTATACGTTGATTATTCTTATCTTGAATTCCCAATCCTCAAAGAATAACAATCCTCTTTGACTGCTCTTGTCTTAGATACTTGTCCAATCCTCAAAGAGTGTGCGTCAACAAGACCACTTCTTATCTTGGATTCTATATCCTCAAGGAGTATTAATCTTAGATGCTTACCCAATCCTCCATTCTCCTTCCTAATACCTTCACTAAGACTTATAGATATTAGTCTTGGTCTAGTGCATGACACATGGAGAATATGATGTCTTTAACATCACCCCCTCTCAATCTAGAGAGGAGATCCTTATTCCCTCTTGATTGGGAAATGGATCCTTGCTCCTTATTAAATATTTAAGGAGACTTCTTACTCTCTCTGAAGCATAGAGGATATTATTTTACTTCCTTTCAGTAGGGAAGATTTCTAGTGTGTCGTCATCAATTCATCTGCTATTATTCCTTCATGGGGATCGTTAAGTAGCTACATGGCTCCTCCTCGTCTTCTTATCTTGAGCTTTCATATTCTAGAATATACCGGAGGCATACTGTGACAAGATTTGGGCCATCAACCTTTCATATTACTTTCCTTTAGTCATCATCGACACAAGTAGAGCTTATTCATAGCTACCTTTAGACATGAAAGTGATATTTATCATTCATATGAACATCGAGTTATCTATTTATACTGCTACCTCTTAATCCCAAGATGCTGTAAAAATCTTGACCACATAATCCTTAGAAACCATTCACTCAATCCATATGTTCCTTGAATTGAGTTCAAAACCAACAGTTGAACTTGCCACGACTATGATTATGCATTTCTGCAATATCCTTCGATGTAGTAGACTATATGTCAATTAGATAATCAATACCAAAATATTAATAATAGAGTTACCTTATCATGATGGCCCTTTCATCAAAGTATTTGCTTACTTTAATATTTTGAGATCAACATCTTGTTGCATGGTCCATCTCCATATTGTGCAAGGATCCTTCTCCATGCTTTCACTTCTAATCAAGGTGCCCATGGATCAGCTACAATGTCTTGCTTGGAGTTTTCATTATTAGTTCTTTCTTTCTTCCGGAAACGATACTAAATGTTGATCAATATCATTGTGTTTATGCCATGATATCTTGCGAGAGAGTCTTAATCGTTGGTCATTCCAAAGCATGTCAAATTTCTTCTCTTAAGCATCGAGTAACCACATGGAAGACTTACTAAGCACATTTTTATAACCAAATCTTTTTGCAAGATTCTTGTAGATATGAACCTTGCCTTAGAACAGGGTTACTTAAAAAATATGCATACCTTTGTTTCCATATAACCATCTAGCCATACTTTTGAATGATCTAGGTTCTATCTTATTGAAGATAAATTTTCCTTTCTTAAGAGTAGAAAGACTTCAATTTTTTCTTTCAAACTGTCATTCAATCATTTTGCATGCCTTCATCCTTCAAGACTATTGTTTCCATACTAGATGGAATACATACCAGTCATGTCATAATGGTACTTCCAAGAACCTTCCAAAATGATGGTTCTTATTGGATCTTGATGATCCTTCTTTGCAAGATGACTACCTCTAACGTTATGTTAGAAAATGCTTGGATGATCTATGATATGCAAAATGATCTAAATCTTCTCATTCCTTGACAGCTAGATGACCTTTTCCAAAGAAATTTGATTATGTAGACACTACTTTTATCATCATATGCTTCCTTCTATGATGCTATGCTTCACAAAAATCAAGACTTCTTCTACAGAATGCAATAGTGCATGCTATTCTACTTTCTGCGTTCTAATTAAAAAAGACAAATTGCAAATGAACTTGATAGAGATGGTGTACAGATGGAGCTTCCTTCAATAGTAAAGATCCTTGGGATCTTCTCCTTTCAGCTTCTTCTCAGATTCTCCCTTTTCTTCGACTATGTGAGTTTCACTCCTTTCCTTCCTTTTGTTATTCTTCTTGTTTGGACAATTCCTCTTAAAATGTCCATACTCATTGCATCTAAAGCATCGAATCTTGCACATATCGTGTTTTTCCTTGGACTTTCCAAACTTCCATTTCTTCTTATTCTTGGATTTTACAATAAACGCTTAAGACTTCTCATTTGATTCAATGTCATCCTTTACCTTTATCATTATTTACTACATTGAGCCCATAGTTCATCAAAACGAGTAGTATCTTTTCTTGAGTAGACACTAGTTGCAAAGTTGCTCAAATCAAGTGGCAAAGCATTTAATACACAAGTAGTCATTTTTGAATCAGAAACAACTTCTTGAAGCCCTTGCAACTGGTCCCTTATCTATGATATCTTCATAAGATAAGTGACCATGCATTCATGTTTTGACTTCCTTCTATATAGTTGATTCCTCAAGGATATCTTCTAACCTGACGTACTTATAGAGTACAATTTTACCAACTTATCATACATAGCTTTAGATGCCTTCAAATTAGCAACAAAGGGAACAAGATCATCCTTTATGGATTCAATTAGAACCATTTGTGTCCTCACTTCTCCATTCTTGTATTTTTCTAACTCTTGAATCTTCTCTTTGTTTGGTATTGTAACTTCACTAAGAACATCTTCCATGACTTCATTTTTTGTGAGCACCAAGTCAATCATCTTCTTCCATGCTAAGAAGTTTGTTGGTACAACGAGATTATTGTTTTCCTTGTAAAATGTAGGCATTTGATCTGTAGGTTGAGACATAGAAGACAATATGATAGTTACTTGTCATCCAAGACTCCTTCTTGATGTCTTGAACTTTCTTAATGCTCTCAAGACCTTCAAAGAGATTTCAAAGATGTTTTTTAACAAAGAGCCTCCAAGAGAGATAGTATCCTTCCTTCCTTCAATGAGAACATGGTCCTTCTTAAGACGATGAAGTTTTCAATGAAAGCTTGATGTCTTAATCTTCCTTCTAGGTCAATAGGTCTTCTTCTTCTTTACTTGCGTCCTTTCGTAAATGATTCCTCTTCTCAAGAAATTCATTTTTATGTCAACAATATGATCTTCAAGTTGCCTTCTCTTCTTCACCTTAACTCTGGTTCCATGTTAAAGAATCTACTAGGGCAATTATTTAACAATTCTCCTTATCCTTGATAAAGGTTTGTGATCTTATATTAGTTTTTTTATACTCTTAGTTAAGTTCTTTTCATCAAACAATTATCAAGACCATTAAACAATAAATCAAATAGACACAAGAAGTAGGCCTCAAGCCAGAGCAAAACCCCTCAAAGGGGAAGACCCAAAAAGAATCTCCTCTTATAAAATCTAATCAAATGAGAAATTCAAGACCCAAATACCAAAGTCAAAACCTCCTCCAAGCACCAAGTCAGCGCACCAAGAATCTCTTCCAAATAGGTCAAAGATCAACCAGGTCAACAAGGGTCAATCCTCCTTCAATCTGCTTCAAATCTTAGTTTCGCCCTCCAATTTCAGAACTTTGAGCCTGCAATGACTTCAAATACTTTGGTCTTCAACTCTCAGCCCCTTGCAATAGAACATAAACCATAATCCTCGCACATGTGAGCAAAAAAATCAAGATTTCAACCTTTTTTCTTCACTAGGGTTTTTCCCCTACTCTTCTAGTTATTTTCACTCTTCTTGTCGTACTTCTCTTTCTTGAGATCGAATTGTAGAAGTGTGTGTCAATAAGGTTGAAGTTCCTTCTATATATATGCTTCTCTTGTGGTCGAATTAGGTCTCTTTAGGCCGACTTCTCATAGGTAGGGCCAACTTGAGCTTGGAGGCTTATTTGACTTTGTAGTCATAACTAATATCTTTTACATGTTACAATTTGCCCAATAAGGTCTTATACAAATGACAAGGACTCTATTAGACTCGAGAAAAATATTATTTTATCTTGACAAACCCTAGGAGCATGAAATGCATGCTTGACCTAATTGATCAGTAAAATGAAGCATGAAACCCATGCTTAAAATAATATTTTTCTTTCTTCATTTTCTTGTAACATAAGATATACATAATGACATGAGTACAATAACAAGTATGAAGACTAAAACTAGTTACATTTTCCAACAGAAGGAAATAAAGAAGGTGAGAAAGAATCAGAAAATAAATGGGGATATGAAGAAGAGGAGAGAAGATGAAGGAGAATAAAAAAAAATGAGAAATAGAAGGAAAAAAGTATGTTAACCTTATATCTCTATTATGTTTTGTTTTACATTTATAAAACTCATTTCTTAAAATTTATATTAAAATCCATCCTATATATAAACCCTCACATCAAATCCAAAACGCAAATAAAATAAAATAAAAATTAGAAAACACTGAATGCAAATGAGATTACAAAAAAATCTTACCTTTTGTATAATAGATACCATAAATTTGTTCAAAAGCCCTCAAGCCTCCTTTCCTAGTCCTACAAAATGGCCCATAGAAGTCTCACCTCTAACGCCATAAAAGTCTCACCTCTAACAAATTGTGTGAGACAAAATGAAATAATATTTACCTCTAATTTTTGCTTTAAATAAAAAACACGAGGATAGTGCAGCATAAATTTCATTTTTACACCACCTTTTTCCCATACTTGTGAGCTTTTGTGTGGTAGTTACATCAATCTTTATGGTAGTGTGTTGGTATTTGCATAAGTGTCAAAGTTTAATAGATAGGAACATCTCTCGGAGATCCATTACATTGAAAAGAATGATAAAATAAACAATTGAATAATAAATTTCTATTTATTTACAATAATAATAAAATTAACAAGTGACACCTGACCTAATACACATGCTTGTCTAAGCTACAGTTAAAATTGCAATTGCATGGTTGGGATAATATCTCTTTGCACCTAATGACTTATACATATGTTTATTGTTAGTAATATTTAATGGAGTAGTTCCCCATCGGGGTGACGAAGCGGGACGACAAAGGTATTATGACACGACAACAAGGGCAACCGACCACAGTCTTCATGCTTGAACATCAGGGAGTGGTGGCGTCCTGCATGAACGTGGGAGCACTGATGGAGCGAATTGGCACGATCATGAGGAAAGAGGCTGGCAAGAACAACGGTGGCAGACGGATGGGACGTGGGGTAGATGGGACGACATACATGAGGAAGGAAAGAGCAGGGAGAGAGAACAGAACGCGGAGAAGGGAAGACGGAAGCAAGGCTGCGCAAACGTTGGGGTATTTCCGGGAGCCTGAAAACGAAGAGATGGCTCGCTTAGGCAGAGGAAGGGGATGAGGGGGCCGAGGGGAGCATGCAGGGCCCAACAATGGGAGGAAATCCATAGAGGTGGCGGTCAAGGAAGCAGCAAGAGCATATAATGATAGAACAGAGGCTGACATTCGTAAACTAATCCAGGAAATGGAGGACAACATCCTGGAGGAAGACTCAGAGCCAAAAATGGAGGAATGGGGGGACCTTGTTCCCGACCCAGGGCATACCAGGGGCAGGATGACTCTATTCAAACAAACCTTACATATTTACTAGGTGATGAAACGCTTGTTGGCCAGAGCTCTAGAACAGGTGGCGGGGGAGATGGCGGAAATCTCCCAAGGTATGCCCAACCTCAAAAAGGAAATGAAGAATCTGCAAATGATAATGTCTATGCAGGATAGCAAGCTAGATAGGATCCAGCAACGCATGATGGCGCTGGCACCAGCGTTGGATGACTCTGTTGCAACACCGGCTATAGTGGACTCGAAACAGGATGATAACAAGGAATAGCTTTTTCCCTTCCAGGTTTTACCGGTCTTTTTAGCGGATAGCCTTTACTTTTCTTGTCTTCGTATGTTAGTTCAAACCTTAAAATGTGTATCTAGTTGTGAAGTGTATCTAGCTTGGGTTGAAAGACTTATAAAATTTTGCTATTGGATGGCTTATAACAGACTAAGCTGGCCAATAGGCTTGGTTTCCCAAGTGGGCAAGTTGAGGCCACCAAGATTTTGTATTTGGAACAACTTGCTTTTATAAATAGAAAAAAGAAGGAACTACCGTAGCTTACAAAAAAAATATTTAATGGAGTAATTTAATTAATAGAAAATTGATTTTTTTAGCTGAAATTTGGTAATACAATGTTGAGCAAGATTGTGATTTTTTGTCATTTAAATGTATAAATAAATTCACCTTAAAAACTACCCAAAAACTTTAACTTTTAAACAACTTAAACTTCTACTTCTTAAAAATACATACTAAAATTTAAACAAAATTAACCATAAAAATGTTTGGAAAAAAACCATTTCCTTTGTTAATCAGGCTATACAATATTTAATTATAATTATTAATTAATTAATTAATAATTTATAATAATACCATTATTATTAAATATAATAATAATTATTAAAAAAAAACACACATTAATACACTTGTTCAATCTACAGTAATTTGTGGTTTTATCCTTCTTTGCATAATGGAATACAATTCTAATCCATTCTTAAAATTTAAAAATGTGAACTTAATAGATTAATAGTGGCATGACCAGTAAGAGATTCACGCCCTTCATTTAAGCAACTTGTTGAATTTACAAATTTTGTGATTTTATGTTCTTTGTATAATGGACTTTAGTTTTAAACAATTTTTAAAACTTTAGACATTTCTACTTGATGGATTGATCTTCGAGAAAAAAATCTGATTGGATTGGTAGAGGCAAGATTTTTTTGCTGATTTGTAAGAGATTTATATTCTTCAAATGATTTTTTTTTTTTAATATACAGTGAGAAAATATATCATAATTCAGTTGTTAAATTAAAAATAAGGATAGCTATCATTTACTGTTATCAGTGAATATAAGTTGACTCGTGACTCTTATTTAAGGAAAATTGCGCCACCTGGAATTATTAACTAGTGATCTATAAAAAAACAAGCTTTCACTCTTGCCAAATATCTCTAAATCTTAAACTATTAACCTATTTTCTTAAGTCTACGAAAAACAAACTCTTTATCAAACAAAAAAAATTAAAACATCTTTGAAAATATATTCTTCGAATGATATGAAATAATAAACCCTATAGGGAAATGAAAATAAGATCATCCACAGCATGTAAAATGCAGGTGGGATATCGAGACAAGCCAAGAGAGTCCTCCCCCATATGTATTTATTTTATATGGCCCACAGAAATTTGGTTTGCAAGGCTGTAAACGTAAAAACTCCCAGTCACATTTTTAAAACTACTGGTGACCATATAATTGAGACAATGATATGAAATAATAAACCCTATAGGGAAATGAAAATAAGATCATCCACAGCATGTAAAATGCAGGTGGGATATCGAGACAAGCCAAGAGAGTCCTCCCCCATATGTATTTATTTTATATGGCCCACAGAAATTTGGTTTGCAAGGCTGTAAACGTAAAAACTCCCAGTCACATTTTTAAAACTACTGGTGACCATATAATTGAGACTTCATTGTGTTCCTGGTATTTATAAGATATTCAATGAAGACTGAGTTGAAAGAAAACAAGATTAACTATGCATAACAAGATTAACTACTAGCACGCTTAGTTGATAGAAGCAAACCTTTTTGCATACCTACAAACATTCAATCAGAATTTGGAACAATACCATACTGCCATCAGTTACAGTAATTGACATGTTTATATAAATATAACATTAATTAGCACATGCAACTATTTTCTTCCATTCAATTATATAAATATAACATTAATTAGCACATTCAACTATTTTCTTCCAAATTTTTGCAAATACTCACAGCTGTTCCCTTGGAAACTACTTGCTCCTCCATGGTGAGTGGTGAATTGATACAGCAAGTGCACCCTCAAAACAAAATTGACAGGGACCTCCTTCCTGACTGAATGAAATAAATTTCCTAGCAAAACATGGAAACATGAACAATCATAAAAGCTATACACCTCATAGTGACACATTTGTAATGCTTATTGCCACCGTGCCAACAATGGATAATCCCACATATTGCCACCGTGCCAACAAGGGATAATCCCACATTTGATGCCTTTGGACCACGTTGTTTGATTTAGATTCATGATGTTATTGGAACTTGTGGCTGCCAGTATACAAAGGGGTAACATGTTTTGAATGAATGTTGCATATCAAACACCGTCAAACTTGGCCAACAACATAATTTCCATGGCTCTACGATTGTTGGGTTTGAGATTGAGACATCATTATGGCTATGACTTGTCACTTATCTCAATCATTAAACCACGACACAACAGACAAAAAAAATTGAGGTAATTTGTCTATTCTTTATTACCAATTCTTATTGATATATTGATCAAGCTACTTTTCAGGCTTTTCAAAAATCATACCAGGTGTTTTCAAATAACAACATTCACATGGTCTATTTTGAGTTAGTGACGTTTGTAGTTAAAGCGTAACTCTATGTTTATTAGGCACCCACATTTTCACCATGCTTTAGGGGTTCTGTTCCAACTGCTTATGATAATTCATTCAATGAAATCATTGTAATCCAGGCACTCTCCTAATCACCCTCTCTTAGAAATTTGCTTTGAGCAACTAGAGAAGGTGAATGGTAAACCGTAAACCTTACCCATAAAGACATTGGCCCATACAAGAACAGTGGGGGGCAAAATCAGTTCACTCTACCTCTAGATGAAAGAATAATCAGGTTTGGTGACTCTCAATGCCAGACTCATGTGCAACAAATATAAACAAAAAGTAACATAATATCAAATACCCATAACAAGATCAGTGGGGGCAAAATCAGTTCAATCTACCTCTAGATGGAAGAATAATCAGGTTTGGTGACTCTCAATGCCCGACTTCTGTGCAACAAATATAAACAATAAGTAACATAATATCAAATACCCTCCCAAGTGACCCAAAAAAGGGACAGTAACATTCCTGCTTTCCTTCTTACTGATCGTTGGACTAGAAACTTAATACTCAAAAATTAATTATGATTTATATATCTTTAACACTGTTTGAATATCCAACCAAAAACCATAAAATTATGAACCTACATTACAGGATTACAAAAGTTTACCTTCTTAATAACTCAGCCATTACTGTACTTTTTAGGTTTTAAGAAAACAATTTCTGTAAAATTTAGGTCGAAATAGAGTAGGATGTTTCAACATGATTCAGAATAAGTAGATAGGTTCTATGATACTGACATCTCCATATCACAAATAAATATTCAAACCCAAGTCAAATTACCTGAGATGTGTGAAACTAATAATGTCAGCAAAACTGTGAAGTCTGGCTACAGGATTCATTTATTTTCTTTATCATCCAAGTAGCGCCCTACTGCTGGAAAGTTTCTGATAGAAGTCAAGCACCTTTGGGTGTGCCTTGATCTTAGACGGTTTAAATCCTGTCAGCCTCAGCCCGTCTAAATTCTTTACGCGGGAAAGGGCTACATATACCATGCCACAACCAAATGCCCTGGAAAGATCTGTCTCCAACCTCTCCAATGTCATCCCTTGGCACTTGTGCACAGTAATAGCCCATGCTAAAATTAATGGCACCTGTGTTCGGGTAGCGACCTTCACCTCACCTTCATAAACGTGCCAGGATTCCGATGTGATAATCCTTTCGACCCCACAGAGAAATCTCACCTTTGGCCAGAGCCCTGTTGGACTAATAGCTTTCGACTGTGTGTCATCCCCAACAAAATCAACAATCTGGCCCGTTGCGCCATTCACCAGTCCTATCCCAGTATCTATATTCTTGACAAGCATCACTTGCGCCCCTATGCAAAGACCAATCTGATCAGGAGCAATTCCAGTCTTCAGCTTACTCTTTTCGTACTCTTCTCCTTCATCCTCGGCACTAAAAGTGATGATTTCCTGCCCCAGAGAATTCAGTCTCTCATCATTCACCCTCCTAACATCATCATTCCTCGGATACAATCTAGTCACAGACTCATCCACGGATGGACCATGACAGGTTTTCAATTTGGCCAAGGCTTTTGAGTCCCACAAACCTCTTCTTATTTCCTGCAACATCTCTACTACCTCCCTATCTGACTGCCTATAAACATGGGTTAATTCAATTTGCTTGTCAAAACACTCATCCCAGCAATCTGCTTCAAAGGCAAAGAACTTGTCCGGGTTCTGACGCGTCACCGGTGGAAGTTGGAAGAAATCCCCTGTCACCACAAGCTGCAACCCACCCCACACCCCTTCCCCCTGCAATGGCTGCCTCAGCTCGTTGGCAACATAATTCAGTTGATCAAAAAACTCTCCATCAATCATGCTTATCTCATCTATAACCAATGCCTTGGCTTTCTCCCATCTCTTAACATTTTTGTCTTTCTTTTCAATCAGTGTCAACAGTCCTTGCTCAATCACAGCAAATGGTGGAGCTCCAGCAAAGGAATGTAGAGTCATGCCATTCAAATGGCATGCTGCAATCCCTGTTGAGGCTGTTACAAAGACGGAGCCTGGACCATGCAATTTCTTCAAGATTTTTACTACAAAATTAAGAAGATAGCTCTTGCCTGTGCCTGCAGAGCCTGTAAGAAATACAGATTCCCCTCTTGAAACAGCATTCAGAACTGTCATCTGCTCATTGGATAATGTAATGTGTCCCTTCGAATGGTCCTCCAACATTCTCATCATGTCCTTCCATTCTAGATGTTTTCTCCAATCTTCCCACATTCTCATCACTTCATTCAATTCTACATGTTTTCTGCAATTGGACATCTCGGAAAACCCTCCAAATTCTGAGCCCATTTTGACCTGTGATTCTCTCTGGCTTCCTTGTGAGTGTTTTCTCGTCCTCTGTTTTTCTTTCCGTCCCTCTGAATTAGGCTTATCAGATTGGCTCTCCAATATTCTCATGGCTTCTTTCCATTCGCACCATTTTCTGCATTTGGCTTTCTTGGAAAGCCCTCCAAATTCTGAAAATATTTTGACCCGTGCTTCACTATGTCTTCCCTCTGATTGTTTTTTCGTACTCTGTTTGGCTAGTGCCTTTGCTTTTTGCAGCTTCATCCTCTCGATGTGTTGTTGGTTTAGGGTATTTTGGGACTGAGGTTTATGCTGAGAACCAGTGAGTCCACTCAGTCTTTGAGACCCAGTACTCAATTTTTTCGCTGCAATTTTCTCTGTATATTTCCACATTTCACTGAACCCAAATCCCATCACCCTATATGCAAATTTGTTAGCCATACCTCTAACAGATATCGCTAGAAAGCACATTTGTTAGCCATACCTCTAACAGATATCGCTAGAAAGCACATTTGTAATGGTGTAAACTCTGCGAGATCGTATGCCCGTTGGCCTAGCATCCCTCTCTCTGATTGTATGTATTCGCCATGTAGCAATATTTGCTCTGAGGTAGTTGGCTGCGCCCCTCCTTCCCCAATTTGAACAAGGAACACAGAAGCCTAATGTTTGTGCCAATACCCTACCCAAAAATGGGATTCGTCACTTAAGTAGAATTGAAGAGTACAGTGGGATTTGGTTCAGCGGTTGATTTGCTGTAATTAAGGAGTCCACAGTGCGCGGTCGATTTGCTGTAGCACATATATAAATTAAATTAGTTGATTTGCGAGTAAATGTTAAGTTTAAAAAATAATTAAATTATAATTTTATTGTAAAGTGGGAGCTTGAACCTACAACGTGAGTAATGGGCAATGTGATTTCATTAGGAGTTACATTTGGGACAGAGATTATGGCAATTAATATAAGTTAGGAAGGGATGAGGCCCTGTCAGATCGGCGGCAAGTGGAGCGGGAGTGAAGGTATAGCCGGCACCCTGTGCATGGTGTGGAAGGGTGGCAACTCGTGCTGATAGAGTAATATAGAGAAGTTAAGTTAGCATTGAGTACCTGGTTAATTGTTGGCATGGAGTGTTTCATTGTCTCTCTACACGATAGCCAGCTTGAAGATAGATTTCTGGGGAAGTGGTCTGCAAATTAGTTATGACAAGACGAGAGAATCAGGGATCGACAGTTCGGCGAAGGGTAAAGGGTATGTGTTGTTTCCTTTCTCCCACTGAAGTTTTGAAAATATGGAGATTTCTTGTAGGTCTATAGTGTTGGTAATTCGAAGGATTCGATTGTTGATGTTTCGCATAATGAGAATGTCGGGCGGCATACATTCTATTCTAAATTATTGTTTTCAGAGTCAGTCTTTGTCTTGTATGGTATCTTGCTCCAGAGAATGGGAATCTTCTTCTTTTGTCTAGGTGGTTTGGCAAGAAATTATGTCGGGTATGAATGGATTTATGTAAAGCCCCCATGGTTGTTGCAAATGCTATGTGTCATTGTTGTTCTAGTTTCATATATATTTGTTATGTCCCAAATTGGAGGGTGGCCTACGGTGGGCGCTGGGGATTCTTCCTTTGAGAACACTGCAATTCGTCTCTGAACTTCATTACTTCGCGTAATGGTTCGAGAGAGGGTGGTAACGCAGGGAAGGAAACGTCAATGGAGGTTGGTTGGTCTGTTTAACATTATTTACCATTACCCAGGGACTAATGTTCTATCAATCTTGTTTCTGCTATTGAATATTGTCTCAGGTGCCAATTACGTGCGAGGTGGCCCATTTGCAGTGGTGTGGGTGGTTGCTTGGATGTGGTTTTGGCTTAGAGACTCCATTGTTTTCCAAGTGACTGTGCCAGAGATGGCTCGAGCGAAAGCCGTGAAAGGAGAATCGGATGTGGATGGCCACAGGGGGAATTGGAAAAGGGGCTCTCGAGTCACAAGAGGGGAATCCTCCTCTCAACAACCCAAGAAAGTTGGATGAAAATCCCAAGCTCAGCATAACAAGGATGCCGCGTATGCTTATGTAAGGGGAATTCTAAAACAGGTCCAACAAGTTATAGCAGGTTGGGAGGTCGATCTTACCTGCCAAGTTGAGGAGGAGGCACAGGAAGCTAACTATGAGTTATTGGTTCTTGACCTAGGCAATACCCATGAAAGGGTCACCCAATATAAACAGACCATCCGCTTGTACTGGATGATGAAAAATCTGGTGGCCAAAGCCATCATGCAGATTGATCCTACCTTGCAGGAGATCCAGAAAGACTTTCAACTTGTCCAGTTCCAAGTCCAGCAACAGAATGTTCAACTGGGACGAATCGAACAACACCTCTGGTGCTCTCATTACTCTGAAATCCCAGGGTCTAGTGCAAAAGATCTTGCGCCTATTGAGTCCTCTGAGGACTAGTTAGCATTTTTTGTTATGTCAATTTTTTGAATAGTTTTTTATGTTTTCCATATCGATAAGTAGCTCTAGAGTTAGTATGAAAAACATCTTGTGGATTTCAAACATTAAGGCCTACGAGGCCAAATTTGATAGACTCAAAGACTTCCGATTTTGGTTGGCTTATAACGCCTTCTGATGGCCAACAAACCTAGTTTCCCAATGGGCAGGTTGAGGCCATGGAAGATCCATCATGATGTAACCTGCTTGAATTATGAATGAATGAAAGAAAGGTCCTACTCAGCTTACAAAAAAAATAGTACTCAAATAAATAATAAATAATAAAAATTATTATTATTATTATTATTATTATTAAGGGTTTAAGGTAAATTTAACTTGGTGACTTTTGAGTTCTAGGTTTATGAGAATCTATGATATTCATGTGGAATATAGTTTATTCAAAGGCGGAAATTAAACCAACCAAGAGATCCATCTTAACTCTGGATCTACCAATGAGGGATCAAATCTCTTTTCACTGTATAAAATGTTTGCATCTCAAAAGATTTGTTCCCTCTCCACACTTGGTAGATTTAGATTTTGAGTTAAGATAGATCTAGATTGGTTTTAAGTTATTGCATTGAGGAGCTCTTTAGCTCAATATGGAAGAGATGTTGTAATGTCATGTCCTTAAACATTAAGAGATTCAGACTTCCAAAAAAGATCAAGAATTAAAATAGATCTAGGTCAGTTATTATTATTAATTATAAATAAAAAATATATATATATATATATATATAATTATGAACATTCTTAATCAATATATCTACTTTGTGACGTTATAATTCCTTACTAATATAATTTGCCCAAAAAACATAACTTGTGTCCATATGATATTTTTGTAAATTAATCAATTTAAATTGAAAGGGCATAACTATTTTTACATAAATTTCAACTTTTGATGTGTGACTACTACTACCAATTTAGATCCATTTTAACTCCCGATTTATCAAGTGCCCAATAGATAAAAATTCTTTTCACTCTAAAAGAGGTTTGCATTTTAAAAGATTTGATCCTCTCAATATTTTGTATATCCCCTGTGGTTGATTTAGGTTGGTTTAATTATCCCCTCTAAATAGGCTATAATCCACATGAATACCATGGGTCAATACCATGGCTTCACATAAAGCGTGAGGCTCAAAAACCACCAGAAACTTGACCAAGTCAAATTTACCTTAACTACCTAACAAAAATTAATAATAACAATAATAATTTTATGTTCTTTTTCTTAATTTAATTTAATTTTTAATTTTAATTCAATTTAATTTTGTTTTATTTTATTTTGACTAAGTCAAAATGTTAAACATTACAACATCTCCCCCATAGTAGGTTGGATAGTGCCTCAGTGCAAAAAATATTCTAAAATATTTTTGGAGGTTAAATCTCTACCATCCATTTAAATTTTTTATTTTTTTAACAAAATTGGTTACTGGTTTTCTCCAAAAAAGAAAAGGAGGGAGACATGCTCCCATTACATCAAGCCACAGTGGGTGAGGGCATCCTGGAAGAGAAACAGAGGAACATTCCTTTTCTTTCAAGCTCCTCCCCTTTTGTTTCTGAGATTACTAATTGCACTATCCTTATAAATACTTACGTACTAATTCAACAACAATTTACACCTACAGAACATAAAGAGCTAGTAGCAAAAAGACTTAACAGTATTGAAATGATTGAGGCATTTACAATTACTTTTTGTTGATTGAGGGTTCTCGAGGCCAATTCTTATTGCTCTGAATGTTGAAGCTTTCTCCAATCTGAGTAATAAGTAAGCTCTTCAGATAATTGATCGTTTCCTCCAAATGCCTGCATTTGTGTTTTAGCATAGACATTTCTTTCATATGTTCTTCTATTCGTCTCTTTAGAAAGGAATTCTCAAATTTTGCTTCATATTTGTAGTCTTTGACCATTTCTCTAATCTGCTCAATCATGAATTTGTTAGCTCGACAAACTGTGCAGTTTTCGCACTTTGGTACATTTGCAAGCAGATTCTGTTCCATATTTCATGGAGGGAGAAGGTGATCAGTCTAGCAGATCATAGATGAGAGAATAGGAAACAGGGAGAAGAGACAAAAGCCTTCACTAGACAGTCCCACGAAGACCCACAGTTGCCAGAAGGGAGACCAAGCACCAAAAGTAGAAGTGGCAAGAGTTCCGCGAAAGTAGAAGAAACTGGAGGGAATAGGAGTTGCGTGGTGGAGGGGGTAACAGGAGTTGCATGGAGGCGGGGGAAACAGGAACTACACGGTAGTGGGGGCACCAGAGCTACACAAAGGCAAAAAGATTGTAGATGCCTCCAGAGCTATGCGGAGGCAAATGGAACAGGGAAATACCCACCAGAGCTGCGTGAAGTAATAAGGAAAGGAGAGATCAGAACAGATAAGCTCATACCCCAAAGGGGCGCAGCTATGCCTATTTGAAAAGAGATGGTTACTACTGTGACTGAGGAGAAGGAGATGGAGGGAAAAAATGGCATAGGTAAAATAAGATGAACTGAGGGGGAGAATATATAGTTGCGCAACTTGCCTCCTTAGAGATGAGAACATATGCATTTCACGGGAAGCTTGAGTAGCTGTCAATCACTTGTTAGCTGTAGATTCACTGTCACATCTGTTCTTGGGGATTTCCTTTGATTTCCTGATCTTCAAATATCTACTCATTCGAGTTGAAGTGATTGTTGCCCAACTTGATGTTCCCTCTTTGATTTTTATTCTCTGCACATTGTGGCGGGAGTTCCTATGGAACCGGTTTCTGAGCAATCACATTATCAATTCTAGATTCTCCCATAGGACGGTTGACATCCAGATTTGCCTGCATGTCAGCAGTATGATTATTTTCTCTAAGAATATTCTTGAAGGTGACTTCACCTAGAAACAAGAAGTTTTTCTCCACCCTTTTTGTTATTTTTCTCAAGGCCTTATTATTGGGGCTTCTTCTTTCCACCATCAAATGGATTATTATTGAAGAGTACCCCATTATGACCATATTATTCATACTACGATGTCTTAGGATTTATGTTGCCAATAGGAGGCCATATGCTTTTGCTCTGTTGTTGGATAGTTCTCTTAATCCCCATTCAAACGTAATAGTATTTTCCCCTCCTAGGTCAAAAAGAACACCTCCCACACTAGCCTTTGCATGGGTTGGACTTTGAAGCACCATCAAACAGTAAGCAGGGCCTATTTAAATTTTTTGTCCATGTTTTGAACTCCTCTTGTTTCATTCTTATTTTCCAATTCTGCATATTATTAGGAGATTTGTTGATGTGTATTTTTTGTTGCTTGCTCATCGCGAATTCAACCCATACTCTTTCCTCATGCTGCAGTTGTTGGACATCTATTGCTTTAACTCCTTTAGAGTTGATGAACTCAGATGACATGCTCCAAGTTTTGGCCAGGACTGTTCTGGTATTTGGAGTGTGATCTTTAAAGATCCTCTGATTTCTTGTTATCCAAATTTTCCAACACATAAATGAGGGCAAACTCAGCCAATATCTTTTCAATGTTTCTTTGCTTTTGAAGGAATATGGATATCTTTTTCCCCAGGTTGATATAAACTCATGATAAGCTAGTGAATGTTGGATGCTAACCTCCAAGGGACTAACAAGCCCTTTCCATAGTCCATGGCAAAGGGGCATTTTCCGAAAAGATGTTGGATATCACTTCCATGACACATAGCACAGCGCGATGGGCCTTCATATCCTTTTTTTTTAAGATTATCAACGGTCAATATTTTTCCTTTGAGCAATGTCCACATGAAAACTTTGATTTTTGGCAGTGTTTCGATTTTCCATGCCACCCTCCAGAATCTCTAGTCTCGATTTTCTTGCTGATGTAAAGTGGCATATCCTGATTTGACTGAAAAATCTCCTCCATCGGGATCCCAACAAAGGGAATCTTTTGAATCTATACTTAGCGGAGCAGCCCCCTTAAGATATGAGATTAGGGACTTCCACTAAGGGACAAGGCCATGAGGGAGGATGGGGATCCTCCAATCTCCCCATTCTCCATCTCTCCAAAGAGATATATCATCCAGCATAGTGATTCCTTTTGTTTTCATCCATCTTCTTAGATCCTGAAGATTTTCTTAGCAAGATATGGGCTGATTTCCCATTATTATATCCTTCCATATTTTTATGGATTTACCATTGTTGGGTATCTTAGAAGAGTTTTCTTTGATGAGGGAAATGGTTTTTTTTTATCAGATTCCATACCTGGAAGCAGGGCCTGATTGGATAACCTTTTGTCAATAAGAGGATTCAATTTTGGTTCATGTATTTTTCTTCTGGGATTTGCTTACACCAACTTCTCTCTCCTGTTATAAGTCTCCATGTTATTTTTTCTCCTAAAGCCAAGTTCATTCTTCTTGGTAGTCTTATTGCCAACCCACTTTTCTCATAGGGCTAAGTTACTTCATCCCATTTCACAAGGTTGTGCTTCTTTGTCTCCACTTTACCTCCTTGCCATAGGAACCCCCTAATTACTAACTCAATTTGTTTATGTATACTTGTTGGGGCTAGTATAACAGCATACTAATAGATTGGGAGATTTGTGACTAGGGCCTTTATTAATACCACCCTTCCTGCCATATTGAGCCGGATCATGCCCCAGTTCTGCACTTTTTTTTCATTTTCTCAATGTACTTATTCCATATGTCGGTCTTCAAATTTTCTTTTTAGATCAGGAGTCCAAAATATTGGAAAGGGCTCCACTTCTCTTGAAATGGAATTTCCAAAATTTCTAATATTTTTTGGAGTGTGAGATGAAGTGTTCCATCCATAAACTCTACATTTCTGATTATTTAAAAGCCCCCCAGAGGCTTCCAAAAAACTATTTAGTACCTTTTTTATTCTTTTTGCCATTATGTAGGAGGCCCCTCCCATAATCAAAGTGTCATCTGCAAATAGTGAGTGGTTTATACTTTTTACTTCAGGAGAGATTGAGAATCCTATGATAGTCTTCTCTTCTCTACATTTCTCAAGACTTTTGCTCTAGGAGTCTCCCATTATAATGTATAAGAAAGGAGAGAGAGGACAACCTTGTCGTAGCCCCCTTGAACTCTAAAAATATTCACTTGGTCTTCCATTGACCAATGGAGCAATCCAAGGACCCACAATACATGCTTTTATTATATCTATTTCCTTTTTGGAGAAACCAAATCTTTGTAGGACAACCGCGAGAAAACCCAGGTTGACCCTATCAAAAGCATTAGCCATGTCAAGCTTGACAATCATTCCTTTTTCTTTTTTCATTAGGCTAGAGTGCAAAGCTTCCCGCACTATTAGAATGTTGTCCAGAATTTGTCTTTTTGGGACAAATCCTCCTTGGTTTTCTGATATTATTTCTAGAAGCAATACTTTGATTTTGTTTGCCAGGATTTTTGTTGTGATTTTGTAGGAGGAGTTACACAGAGAAATAGGCTTGAATCTACTAAAGGAGTTAGCATTTGACTCTTTTGGAACAAGAGCCAGGAAGGAAGAGTTTGTGAATCCTCCAACCTTGAATTTCCCAAAAACATTTCTTATCATTCTTATCAAATCTTTTTTAATAATGGTCCAGTTGTTTTTATAGAAGGAAATAGGGAACCCATCTGGGCCAGGAGCCTTATCCAGATGCAAATCCCAAACAACATCTGCTACTTCCTTTTCTTCAACTGTTCTTGTGAGTTCATTGTTTTCTGCTTCACTGATTTTCCTGGGTATATGTTGAAGATATTCTTCATACTCGTTATTTGATGTTGGGGATGATAATAGATTTTTATAGTATCTGTAAGCCTCCTTCTTTATTTCCTCTTGACCTCTGACTTCTTTGCCTTCATTATCTTTTATGTTGTCTATTTGATTTTGATTTCTTCTTATCCTGGCCATATTATGAAAGAAAGTTGTGTTCTTGTCTCCTACTTTGAGCCATAGACTTCGCGATTTTATCCGCCACTCTTCTTCTTCCTTTTTGTTTTGTCTATACATCTCCCAATATGCTTGTTTTTCCTGCCATATGCTCTCCTGTGTTTCCTCTTGTTGCTCCTTTTCCATTTGGATTATGTCTATTTTTTCTGCTATTTCTAACTTTCTTTTTTGTGTTTCTATATTGTTGATCCTTTCCCAATGTTTTAGCTCTCTCCTCAGGGCTTTTAATTTAGTTTCCCAAACATAGATAGGTGAGCCATTAATTGGTGTTTTCCACAATTCAGCTATGATTTTTTTTACTTCTTCTCTGTCGTTCCACGTGGAGCTGAATCTAAAAGGAATTGGGCCAAGATTATCTAACTTCCCAAGGGTGATAGCCACCAGTTTGTGATTTGACGCTATATTGTGGATGATTTTGGATTTTATCTCACTGAACGCATTGGCAACCTTGTCTTGTATTAGGAATCTGTCCAATCTTTCCTTTATGTTATTTTTCCCAATTCTTTTGTTGCTCCATGTGTACTTTCCATTGCTAGGATGCATGTCCATTAATTTTCATGCTTCAATAATAGATTCTAACATTTCACTATAAGGGTCAGCATTGTATTTTCTCCCGAATTTTTCCTCTGCACTCAATACCAAATTGAGATCTCCTCCTACGATTATGCCTCTATTTTGGTCCTATATAAGATGATTTTTTAGGGTGGACCAACATACTTCCTTGTCCTTGTAATGGTTTGGGGCATAAATATTTATAATGCAGCACTTCTCTTTTGTTTTTTTATTTTCCATCTCTATTTTTATCCAATGCAGCTCTTTTTTTGCTGAATGAGCTCCCAATTTTCGGTTTTCCATAGTGTGCATATTCCTCCTAAGGCTTTGGTCGCTGGGATTGAGGTTCCTTGATAATTTTTGGTTTTTTGTATCATTGTTTCCATTTCCTTTTCATTTTCCTTTGTCTCCTGGAGCATAAAGATATCAGGTTTATCTGAAGTTATGATATCTTTCATTGCCTTAATTTTGGGCATACTTTCCATTCCTCTACAATTCCAGGAGACTATAATTATTATCACTTTATATTAAGGGTTGAGGGACCTTTTCCTCTATTAGGGTGGGCAATTTTCTCCTTATTTGTTTCTAGGAAAGTGTCCAGAGGTTGTTGGGTGCCCAGAGCCATTCCTTTTGCCACTGCTTCATCTATAATTTCTATGTTAGTTATTCTCTCGTGAGAGGAGAGGGGCTCTTTGGAAAGGGTGCGAGTGATTATGAGATCAAAGGAGGAGGGGTGAGGGATTTGGGAGGGGACAGGTGAGGTGGGGGAGGGATTAGAGGGTAAGGGAAGAAGAGGGGGGGATAAAGGAGGAGGGGAGGGGAGATTAGGGTCCGCAAGGGAGCCAAAGGGATTAGAGACCAATAGATCCGATAAGGGGGGAGGGATAGAAGACGGAGGGAGGGGAGCAGAGGGAGAGGGGGGCTCTTTAGATGAAATAGGCCTAGAAGGGAAGGATGGAGGGGGGGGGGGGGGGGGGGGGGGTAGAGACGAGGAAGGGGGGAAGGTAGCTGAAGAGGGAGGAAGATTGGAAACATAAGAGGATTTGGGTTTGGTTGCTGACTTTTTCTTCTTGACCTGCTCCCATTTTGGTTCCTGGTTTTCTATTTCTTCTATTTCCTGATTTTTAGTACATCTATTTGCAAAATGACCATATTCATGACATACCTTACATTTGAATGGTATTTATTCGTAGTCTAGTTGTTGGATGTGAACCTAGTTATCAAATTTGATCTTGACTGCTTTCGAAAGTCCTTTCCCCAAATCTACTTCTACACATATTCTCGCACAAGCATGCATGTTTTCCTTTGGCTCACTTCTATCAATATATTTCCCCACAACATTCCCTATTGCTTTAACAGATTCATCTCCCCAGCAATGAAGAGGATGATGAGGTAGCTTCACCCATACTGGCACTGCATTTGGCACGTCCATCTCTGGATCGAAGTCCAAAGTCCATCTATTGAGATAAAGCCCTCTTGAATCCATGAAATATGGCATGTTTCTGAAGATTAAGTCTCTGTCCTCTTTCGTTTCAAAGTGGAAGGTAAAGTATCCTCTTTTGCAGATATGATGGAGATTTTCCCCATGATAGATGAGGCCCAGTTTCTTTCAACCCATTTGAGGACCGAACGGGGAGAGAGCCAGAGACTGGTGAACTTATAAATCATTGTCTCTCATTGTAACTTAAATTCTCTAACTATATTGTAACTTAAATTAAATTAATATAATTAACTTAAATTTTTGTATTAGTAAAATTGAAAATTAAGTTTAATAGCATAAGAAATTGTTATATTAATAAAAATGTAAATTAAATTTCAATAATACAAAAAAATGGTTATGTTTATATTAGTCTTTCAAATACCTTTTTAATGGCTTAGAAAGGCAACTAAGAGACCATGCATTTAATTGTCAACTCGAGGTTCATATGGAACTTGGGAGTCACCGAGCACTTTATATGCAGATCACACTTTCTATTTTCATTGGTTTGGCTTACAATTGTAGTATCAATTATTACCTTTGAGGAGGGAATAGAGACAACTCACAAGCTTTGGCAAGGTTTTAGAGTCCAAACAACACTTGCAATCAAATCCACAACAATTTCACACTTGCAGAAAGTAAATCATATAGGCATAAAGAAATGACTAATCCTTTCCAATCTTATTCTTGTCTCTACTCTCACATGGAGCACAAATAAGTGAAAACCAATATGAAACACAAACATGTAAATAATCAATTGCATAAATAAATTGATGCATGAAAATTTAATTGCATAAATGGATAAAATCACACAAACAAAAATTAATTACATAAGTAAATAATTAAGTGAATAAATCATTGAATTAAATTAAACAATGAAAAAAGAGAATTACCTAAAGTATATAACACTTTGTTCTATTAAAGTGGGCTCTGCTTCCATAGAATATAAACTTTTATACTTATTAGCACTTTTTGCATTGACAATATGAATAAATTTAATTAACTAAACTAGTTAAAAGAAATTAATATTCCATAAATATGCAAAGAAAATAAAAATTAAAAAACAAAATCATTTAAAATTAAATATATTTATATATATAAATAATTAATTAATAAAAATGTAAGTCATAAATCAAATTTTAGTTAATTCTTTAACTATTTACCTCGGTATGCGAGATATTAGGAATCCACCTATTCAACCCATAAATGCAAATCATTGGGTTAAATTGACAATATTAATCACAAATCATCTTTTAAGGTTTTGTTTAATATTACATACACTTTTTGTTTTCATGAATGTTAATGGTAAACATAACATACAAGGTGGAGAGCATTTAATAATGGGATACCAACAAACAGAACCCAAGAAGACTAGGGGAGGGACGCCATTTGGTGTGCACCCTCCCTGTTACGATGGAAAATGACTTGGATGTGTCCTCGTCTCTCGTACGACACATGTCCAACTCGTCATGCCACCTGTCTAATTTGGTGAGAGCATTACATTGGGGCTTTAACGTTGCGTCTAGGGTTTCGATGGACTCATTTTCTGTCATGACTTCGTCGCCCTATGCATTCTTGTTTGGGCCAATGTGTGGGCACTAAGCTCCCCTGACTATTTTTCACCTGGGCTCTAGTATTGGTTCACCTGTATTGGCATATTTGCGCTACTCATAGGGCATTGTTGTTTGGATAGGTTTGTGGGTCGTTTAGGGTTGCGTTTGTGGTTATTTCCTGGTTCTAGGGGGTTAACCAGTGTGCTTGAGGTTGTTCGTTCTGGTTTGTGGGGGATTTAGCAATATGATTGTTATTGTTTTAATTGTGCAGTCTATTGTTTGTGAAGGAGCCCATGGGAGATTGTATTTAGTTCATTGGTGGACATGCAGCTTTCGAGGTCAATTCCGGTAAGTGGAAAGGTTCATCAATTTATTTATTTATTTTATTTATTTTTCCTATTTTGTTGTATTTTTTTGTGTTTGTGTTCTCGTGCTATTTTTTCTATGTCTATGTTGCAGGTAATCTTTTTGGCTATCGCAGAAGCGGTATTGCAAGGTTTTGGGCGACGTTTGGCCATGGTGGTGGCTTATGCAGCTCTCTGGTAGGATTCTAAATCCTACCAGCTAGACTCCATGTTTTTCAACACTTTAAACTCATTGTTGGGAATTTTAGCTCTTGTTGCACTGTGGGTTTAGGGTAGGGTTTTCAGAGTTTTTTGAATTTGTATCAAATACTTTCACTGGTTTTGTGGTCCTGGGTTTTTTGAATTTCACTGGTTCTTATACTTTATCTGACCAACGAAACTCTGTTTTTTTCAACACTTTGAACTCGTTGTTGGGAATTTTAGCTCTTGTTTCACGGTGGGTTTAGGGTTAAAGGTAGGGTTCAGCAAGTTTGAGGGTAGGGTTTTGTGAATATTGCAAATTTGTATCAATTAATTTCACTGGTTCTAGTATCGTCTCATTTCTATTCAGTGGTTTCTCTGAAAATTCATGAGGTTTTTGTAAAAAATGAAAGTGTTTCTGTAAATTTGCAAAAAATTGTTTGTTATTTGCTTGTAAATTAGGGTTTTGATAAATTTGTTTGCTATCTACTCTGTAAATTAGGGTTTTTCTATCTGTTTGTTATCTGTTATTTTTTGTTACAGTTCCCAGAATATGGTAGTTTAATCCTAACAGCCCACTATCTTTGTGTTTTGTTTTAGTCCATTCAGTGGTTTCTCTGAAAATTCATGGGGCTTTTGTAAATTTGCAACAAGAAAAAAATGTTATTTCCTTGTAAATTAGGGTTTTCAATCAATTTGTTTGTTATCTTCTTTGTAAATTAATGTTTTTCTATCTGCTTACTCCACAGTGTGCCACAAATTATAATTATAGGTTGGATTTTCATTGTGCTTACTCCCTTTTATAAACTCGTGCTTGGCCGAATTTCCTCGTTCTTCCTTCAAAGCAACATCATAATTTTTTTGAGCATAAATGGATGTTTGTTTTTATTTTAAGTTTGCTAGACCAATTCCCCTTCTACGATTTGCCTTGCCTTTCCTTTCCCCCCTCAAAGCCTTTCTAGCACCAGAACATAGATGTGTGGGATTACCCTTTCTTTGGTGAACTGCTGATCAAAAACCTGTTAAAAGAGATATAATGAAAGGTAGTATTTGTTCTTTTGATTTCTCCCCATTCTTGTTTTTCTTGTATGTCATTACCTAGAATGACCGAACAAAGATTTTCTCTATCCCGGTATCATATGCCTCTTGACCCTCAATCACTTTCACTGAAAAAAGCTCCCTTCCTTGCTTTTGGTTTCACTAGCTAGATGAGGGCAATTGGATTTTTTGTCAGTTTTGTTGCTATTAGTGGTTTCTGATAAATAGAATTCAGACCTATTGAAGTTCATCCCAACCTTTTTTCGCCCCTTTTCGACTATAGAAAGGAGGAAGGATTTGTTGTTTGCTTGGATGCTTCCCAGACCCTTGCCAATGATATTGTATAGAGGTGTTTCCTTGTCATGGACTGAGGTGACTATGGCTCCTGCACATTTAACATGTCAACATTACGAGATTTCCATATCGCGGATGTTTCTGGAGTCCACCTGTTCTCGTTTCATCGCACAATTCACTAGGATGTTTGTGTTGTGTAGGCATTGGTGTACTAGTTGAGTTGTCCATTGCCATTTATTTTAAATATGTGTCTTCATCTTCTTTAAAAAGTCTTTGTATGTTTATCCCAACTCTACATGGGGTATGTTAATTCGAGATGTAACTCTCTCTTTTATTTTACTGTAAAACATTTGGTGGAACAATCAAAGTGAAATCAACGAGCAGACTTTGGAAAATCAAAGCAAAATCAATGATCATAATATGGAAAGTTTGTGTCAATCATTATATGAGTCCGAGTTAAAAATATAAACACCAAATTGAAATGTTTTTTTTTTTTTTTTTTTTTTTAAATGGGAGGGGCTAGTTCCCAGAAGAAGCGATATTGGGCCCTCTTTTTTTTACATATATACATATCAGTCAACGCTGACATCCGTCACATCATATTACATCCATCAATATTACCATATGCTCACGAAGATACGCCGCGCAACATCACAATCGGGGATCGAACGCGGTCGGGGTGCGAGAAAGCCGACTGCCCCGACCGCCGAACCATGCACTCATGTGCAAGACCAAATTGAAATGTTATTAGTTCACAATGTGATTTTTTTCTCAATTTGAGTTTTGTTGTTATGAAACCTAATAATATTTAGTGCAGTATGATTTGCTCGATTCAAAAACCTAGGAATGTTTTATAAGATGTAATTTTGAAATATATATATATATATATATATATATATATATATATATATATATATATATTAACCAAAATTCCAATCAATTTTTTGTTTTGTTTAAAACAGAATGTGATTCAGAATATTTTTACCCTCCCTTCTCCTATTGCTTACTCAATATACATTTTCTTTCCTATCCCATCATTTTTTGAATTGCAGTGTATTCATTTCAACCTACAATTAATTGATTTTCTCAATAATTTTCATATGTTTGTCTTCAAAATGCCTTAGGCATCTTTAAAATTTCTCAGCTTCCTTTATTTAGATCTGGTAGAACTTGCTCAACTTAATTGACATTGATCTTTGAAATTGATTGATATGTTGATATTCTACTTTGGAGATTGCTACAACTCTTTATATCATTGTCTTCAATTCACTATTTCATCTTTAGTCTTATACATGATAGTTCTTTGGCCTATAATAATATCCATGATTGAAGTGAGGCTTCAAACAAGATGTTCGTATTCATTTCAATCTACATATAATCGATTTTTTCAAGAATTTCCATATGTTTGTCTTCAAACTGCCTTAAGGATCTTTATAATTCCTCTACTTTGAGTAATCCTCTTATTTTACTTTTATTTTTACGAATATATCACAGTAAATGAGGTTTTAAAATTTCTCTAATTTTAATCATATTTCATCATGTATCACTGTTGGGATAGAAAGGTTTGATACTTTTGCTTTTACTTTCCTATCACAGTAAATGGGGATAGAAAGGTTTTGATACTTTTACTTTTATTTTTACGAATATATCACAGTAAATGAGGTTTTACAATTTCTCTACTTTGAGTAATTCTATTCATATTTCAACATGTATCATTGTTGGGATAGAAAGATTTGATACTTTTGCTTTTACTTTCCTATCACAGTAAATGGGGATAGAAAGGTTTTGGTACTTTTACTTACAGTAAATGAGGTTTGATATGAGGTGTGAGGTTTGGTACTTTTATTGTTCACTATTTTATGGAATTTTCATATTATAAGAAGTGACTTGTTCAAGATTTCATTATTCACTCGTTTGTCATTTAATTAACAACTCAGGTATAAATGTGTTGTAAATCATTTGGTGTGTAGAGGCATAACAGAAAATCCCATTTGGATTTTTAGGTAAGATTTCTCCATTATAGTAGACTATTAATGTTCCTTCTGAAATGGATTTTGGTTACAATGTTGCAAACAATATGAAATAAAACAACCTAGGTTATAAGCCAAAATCTTCACGTGACAAGAAAAAGAGGCAATCCATCCAAAATCCACATCATAATGTGGTTACAACAAAAAACATATGACACCCCTATTCTTTATGGCCTCAAGAATCTTCAATGTCGAAACTTGATGAGTTGCTTGCTTGAGCCAAGTAGGTTAGCCTACCTAATAATGGTTGATTAGGATGTGGTGGATTGCTGCCATATGATTGAGTCCAATTTTCCCCTTGCAACCATGGAGGAATTGAGTACCCATACCTCACACTTGCACTACTAACCCCTACATTAAGTGGAGGTGTCTGATGAGCATACATAGAATTGACACTTGCACTGGTAGGAATAAAGCAAGTGGGTAAACCCCCATTTTGATAGCGAGGGACTTGAATGTTTATGAGGTCTTGGAATAATGGTGTATTATCTACAATATTGTCCAATGTGTTTGACATCATCCTAGTTTCATCAATTGTGTTTGCATCATTTTCAACCATATCGGTCATCCCTTGTTCCTTTTCAAGCATTTGTTTAGCCTTTCTTACTTCCTTTTCATATCTTGCCATTTTTTTTATGGTCCTTCTCTTGCCTTACTTTCTCTCTTTAAAGTCTTTCCTCTACTCGATGTCATGGTGCAACAATCCTTGTTTCCTTATTCTCCTTGGCTAAATCCTTCTTTTTCTGTTTTAATTCCTGCTTTTCAATTTTATTTTTTTTCATACTCAACTAATAGGGTTATGTAATCTTATGAGGTGAGTAACTTGAACTTCAGCCCAAACGAAGACTACCTAGTGTTCCTTGCTTTTTTTCAATGACACTCTCTCTACTGGTAGCTTTAGGAACCGGCCAAGTAACTCATCCTTCCTTACCACCCACATGTCATTGATTGACACTTTCATTTCAATATCCTAGACAACTGATTGAACTATATTGTTCTTTTCATCTGATGCCTCATTATGTGCACTATATTCTTCCATTGATCTATTGTCCACAAAAAAATGAACAATTTCATTGTTCAATTTTGTTGGTTGTGAAGGCATGTTCATGCTTTTTTCATTGGTTCTTAATACACTAGGTTTGTTCAAATTAATAATGGCTTATGCCAGACATGATGGTAACAGCAAAAGTGTCCTCAAACACACAATTTTATTTTTAAGGAAAATAAAACTACATAAAATCTGCAAGAGCTTACACACGATCACTCAACGCTCTTGCAAGAGAAGAGAAACAAACTTTAAATAAGCTAGTGTCCTAAAATAAATTTGTTATGGATCACTTTTT
This sequence comes from Pinus tabuliformis, assembly GCA_031772625.1. Lineage (NCBI taxonomy): Eukaryota > Viridiplantae > Streptophyta > Pinopsida > Pinales > Pinaceae > Pinus > Pinus tabuliformis. Next base: position 1,104,116,343 of record CM062813.1, read on the forward strand.
TCATTTAAAAGTATCCATATACATTTAATGCTCTCATAACAACACTCCTAACTATTTTCCTAAATTAGTTCCTAAGAAATGACACCTTTCTAGATGTCATATATTTTCAAACAATTAGCTATTCTAAAATGTCTCCAATATTTAATTAAATATTCTAGATAATTGAATATTAGAATCTAAATAATTAAACTATAGTGTATGTACTTGGATCATCTAACATTCCCCCTTTGATCCAAAAGTACATTACAACAGATACAAAGCTCTTCCCGGAACTTAGTAAATTTGATCCTGCCAAGTGGTTTTATGAAAATATCTAAGATTTGATTTTCTGAAAGACAATGTACTGGTTTGATGACGTTTTTTGCGATGAGTGTCATGATGTAATGATACTTTGTGTGCACATGTTTGTTTTGGAATGGAAAATTGGATTTTTGACAATTTTTATGGTTAGCTGGTTGTGATGAATAAATATGTAGCTTTTGTTTGAGGAATGCCTAAATCCTGCAAAACTCTGTGCAACCAAACAATTTCACATGTTCCTTCCCATGCTTATTTATATTATGCTTCCGCTGAAGAAGTAGCCACTCTAGCTTGCTTCTTGCAACTCCAAGAAACTGCAGCTGATCCCATGTTCATCAAATACCTGATGTTGATGCCCGATCATCAATACTTCCAGAAAAATCTACATCTGAATATCCACCAAGTACAAATTTCCTAGTAATTTTTTTAACAAGACCAAAATCTTTCATCCCTTAGATATATCTAAGTACCCTTTTTGTTGCATTCCAGTGGATTTCCCTTGGTTCATGCATAAAGTGCAATAAAATACTGACAACATAAGATAAATATGGACAATTGGTTGTCAGATATATCAAGTTTCCAATCAACTGTCTATAAGTAGTATTGTTCACCAATTCCCCCCTTCAAATTTTGAAAGTTTTAAGTATTGTCCTATTGGGGTGAGAATGGGCTTGCAATCTTACATTCCAAATCTTTGAATAAGTTTAGATGCATACTTGCTTTGACAAATGAAAATATTGTTTGGATGTTGGAATACTTCAACTCCAAGATAGTGAAGTAATCCCAAATAAATCGTCTTAAATCCAGCCTGCAACTCCTTCTTTACCTACAAAATATGATCATTATTATTCCTAGTAATGATCAAGCCATCCACATACATAACTAGAATCACCAGATTTTTACATTGTTTCCGCACATATAAAGTATCATCATATTCACTTTTCTTAAAGCCAAACTTGCAAAGGTACTTGTCCACTTTTGCATACTAAGCTCATGGAGCTTGTTTCAACCCGTATAAAGCATTGATCAATTTGCATCTTTTGTGTTCTTGCCCTTCAATCTCAAAACCTGGAGGTTGAGTCATATATACTTCTTCCTACAAGTCCCCATTGAGGAAGGCACTTTTAACATCCATCTGATGTACTTTCCATCCTTTTTGAGTTACTAATGCAAGTGCTAATATGATGGTGTTCCATTTTGCTGTAGGTGCAAATGTTTCCTCATAGTCGATTCCTTCTTGCTATGCAAAACCTTTGGCAACAAGCCTTTCCTTTTACTTGTCAATGTCTCCATTTGGCTTATACTTAATTCTGTAAACCCATTTGCATCCGATGGGTTTCACATTGTTAGGATAGTCAACAAGTTTCCAAGTGTTGTTTTCCATCACTGCCTTGTATTCTTCAACCATTTCCTTTTTCCATTCTATATGTTTTACTGCCTCTTTGTATGTGGAGGGATCAGTAAAATCATTTGTTATTAAGGAAAAATTTCCTTCATTTCTTTGTGAACTTTGTGTTCCTGTTTTGTTTTTTTTCATCTGGCCTAACATCCTTCAAAATTTGAATGACCCATTTTAGCAGTTGATGTTCACTTGTTTGTGGATATGAATAATTACCATCATTATAAAGTGGATTGATATAAACAAATGTTCTTCAATCATCTGAAGGTTTAGGGGGTGGAGAGTCACTGTCAGATGAACTACTACTAGGAGATTCAAATGAACTTCCAGAAGATCCAGATGGTCTAGATGAAGTAGGTGAGCTGGATGAACCATTTTCTGATGAAGGAAATTCAATATCATACCAATGTTGTGTACTTGGTTGATTTTTCATTCTTCTTTTCTTTTTATCTCCCTTAGTTTCCAATTTTTATAGAATACTTTCTATCTCTGTGGCACTCTTGCTTTATGTTTCATCAAATATAACATCCTTGCTGACATTAAACTTTCCATTAGACGAAATACGATATCCCTTTTTTTCATTGGAATACCCAATCAATGTACACTTCAAACTTCATGAATCAAGCTTAGTTCGCTTTTCTTTTGGAACTAAGGCATAACACACTAAACCAAAAACTCTAAGATGTTTGATTCGATGTTTGAAATCAAATGATGCTTCATATGGTGTTATTCCATCCAAAAAAGCAGTAGGAGACCTAATCCTTAAATAGACTATTGTATGTATTGCTTCTACCCAATATAAAAGACTTAAATTTTTTAAAGTTAGCATGGATCTTGCCATCCCTAGCCAGGTGTGATTCATTCTCTTTGCTACTCCATTTGACTGTGGAGTGTATACATTTGTAAGTTATCTTTTGATACTATTGTCCTTGCAATAATTTTGGAATTCACTGGAAGTGGATTCCCCTCCATTGTCTATCTTGAGAGCGAAAATTTTCTCTTTGAATTCATTCTCAGCAAGTTGGAAAAAAGTCTTAAATTTTTCGAATGTTTCTGACTTTTGTTTCAAAAAATAAACCCAATTCGTTATACTAAAATCATCAATGAAGAGTAAAAAGTATATACAACCTCCTAGAGAAGTCTTTAGAGGTCCACAAATGTCACAGTGAACTAATTGCAAACTTCTGTTTACACGCCATGAACTTGTTGGAAAAGTCTCTCGACTTTGTTTCCCGTAAATGCAAGCTTCACATCTTGCATTTTATTTCTTAAAAGTTGGAAGTCCTTTAACCATTCCCTATTTTTAAAGTTAATATTGACTTTCAAAGTTTAAATGCCCATATCTAACATGCCACAACCTTATTGGTGAAATATATGTACTTGTTGCTCTTGCAAAATCAGAATTTCGTGGAATGATTGTTCCTTTCATCCTTAGAAGTTTTCCATCTTCATATCTTGTCATGATTGTCTTCATATTTTGTTTGATGGAGTTGATTTTTACTAAGCCATCCTCCATAATAACCTGATGTCTTGCTTGTCGAATCGTGACTAATGACAACAAATTCTTCTTGAAAGTTGGTACATACCAAACATTTGAAATTAATTTTTCTCCAATGTCAGGAAGATAAAATTTTACTACACCTTTTCCATAAGGATTGTGTCTTGTATCATCTGCAAGAAATATTGAATTGAGATGGCGTTGTTGAAAAGTAAAAAATAAGTCACATTGAAAAGTCATATGTTGTGTTTCCCCTATATCTAAAATCCAAGCATCTTCATAAACACATTTAATATATGTGGAGACCTGTAAAAACATATTTTGAGCCTACATCTTGTTGATATTAGAAAATTGTGCCATGTTGTTGAAACGTTGAATTGTTTTCAATAGAAGTTCAACAATTTTTAGCATAATGACCAACTCTGTTATATCTTCTACAAACAACTTGATTGAAATCTTTACCTCTGCCTTGACTTTTTCCTCTACCTTGATTTTTTTCTCTGCTTTGACTTTGTCCTCTTCCTTGATTGTTGTCTCTGCTTTGACTGCTGCCTCTACGTTGAATGTTGTTTCTGCCAGAACTGTTTCCTCTGCTGAAGTTGTTCCCTCTGCCTTGAATTTTTCCTCTTCCTTGATTGTTGTCTCTACCTTGACTGTTACCTCTACGTTGAATGTTGCCTCTGCCAAAACTGTTGCCTCTGTTGAAGTTGTTCCCTCTGCCTTGACTTCTACCACAACCTTGTCCTCTGTATGCTCCTTGATTTGGATTGTTCTGCCCTCTTCCTCTACCACCATAACTATTAGTTTAAGATTTAATAGTGTTAGCTTCTATAAAGAAGACATCTTATCCAACGTGTTTCTTCTTTCCAAAAGTTTTGTCATGTTGAGCTAGAATTTCACTTAATTCATCATATTTTAACTTCTTTAGCCTTCGAGTTACCTGTAAAGTTCCCAAGAAATGCGTGTATGAAGAAGGCAAACCAACATTCAAAATAGTAGTCATGAAGCTATCATCCACTGCTTGAAATCCAGCCTTTACTATTTCCTGCTTAATGTTCTTAACTCTAGAAATGTATTCAAGTACATCTCCCCCTTCTGTCAATTTTGTTGAAGCAAAATCAAATGGAAATCAACTCTCTTATATTCTGGTTGTGTATCAAATAAATCTTTAAATGTTTTCTAGGTTGGCCATGCATCAGAAGCATTTTCAATGTGAACATACATTTCATCATTAACTAAAGATTTAATTAATGCTAATGTTTTGGCATTTTTTATCTCCCATTTAGCTAGTGAGTCTGCATCTGTAGGTTTGTTTGTTTTAACATCACCATCACATACATCTTTCCAAATTTCATTGTAAATCAAAGTGCTTTCTATGTGTCTTTTCCATGTCTTGTAATTCTTTGAGCCTTTAAGTTTGTCAGACTTGAAAAATAAATTTACTAGCTTGGACATTGTAAAAGTAAATGTATGCACCAAGATAGATCATGCAGCATAAGAAGATGGACAACACACCACACAAAAAAATGATCTATCGAGGCTTGGCCTTGACCCTTGTATAGTCGTTTAAGGAGAAAAGTGACTGAGCTTTGCACTTGGCTCTAGTCAACTTTTCTTAAATTTTACAATGAAACTTTCAAAATTTGACTTTTACAAATTCTCTTGCAATTTGACATCCTTGACTCTAACCCCCCTCAAAGTAAAAGTTACTTTGAATTACAATTTTGTTTCCCCCAAGAAAAAATAAAAGATTACACCTTATTGCTTCAAAATTACATATTACAAAATTACATCTTATCTCTCCAAATATTACAAAAATAACTTATTACTCCCAAAATTACAAAAAATACACCTTATTACTCCAAAATTACAAAAGTAAAATCAACTTATCACTACACATTTCACTTATCACTCCAAAATTAGAAATTTCAAAAATGAAAACCACATTATTACTCCAAAAAACATTTACTCCTCTATTACAAATCCTTTAAAAAAAATTATTATTGAAACACACCTCATCCCTCCATTTAAACACGAAATCTACTTTTAGGCTTTTCCTTTTTGGGAACAAAAAGTAATGTATTTTTTTACTAACATAAAAGAGTGTTCATGAACATGATTTTTTATATTTAAGAGAGTGATCCAGGTTTCATGGTGAGATTCAAACATTGCAAAGCTTGAATAAGAGACTTACCAATTTACCATTATTGACAAATACACCCATTGACAAAGATGTGTTGCACACTCCTCAAGCGTTGAATTTCACCTTAACAGTAATATTTAAGAGCAGAATTGACCACTCCTCCAATTTACGCTATTGGTTCTTGACTGGTCCTTTGTTTGGTTTCCTGTGCGAGCTATGGGTCGATTCTGAATAGGTATGATGGACAAATTTCACAGCAAGAGCTGGATTAGAATTTGATCTCCCAAGAAGCGGATTTTGCAGCCGCAATTAAAACTCAGAAAATATAGCTTAGCGCTATGGAGGTTCACCTTAAACACAAGGTCAAGCAGCGGCTAAACCTCATAGACACGCAATAGCAACAACAACTTATAAAACCAAGAAAAAAAAATTCCAACTTTGGGGGATAAAAAAAAATAATACAACCTCACAAGCACCTCTTTTTTATTAATAATCTTAATAATTATTAATAAAAAATGGAACTTACAATAAAAAAATACTTTTTTTTTCTTTTATAAAAGTTGAACAATTGGCATACCAATCAATAGCTGATCATTTGATGGAGTTTTCCACAAGCCTACAAAGTTGGAATTTCCTATTCACATTATCTGTATCATTGAAGCTCTAATACCACAATAATAATATAAGTGTCCTCATACACACAAATTTTATTAATAAGGAAAAGAAAATTACATAAAATCTACAAGAACTTACACACAGTCACTCAACACTCTTGCAAGAGAAGAGAAACAAGCTTTAAATAAGCTAGTGTCCTAAACTATTTTTTTTTATAGATTATTTATTTCATTTACAAGTGTCCATTTACATTTAATGCTCTCATAACAACACTCCTAACTATTTTCCTAAACTAGTTCTTAAGAAACAACACCTTTCTAGATGTCATATCTTTTACAACAATTAGCTATTTTAAAATGTCTCCAATATTTAAAAAATATTCTAGATGATTGAATATTAGACTCTAAATAATTAAACTATAGTTTATGTACTTAGATCATCTAACACATTGTGGGGTTACTTGGCTTGGCAATGTCAATTGGTCATTGTTTCTTCCTAGTGCAATATCAACAATGTCATTTTCAACTACATTGTCATTGTTGTTGGAAATAATGGGGGAGTGGGGGGTGAATCAATGTTTCTTAGCAATTCGCACTTTATCAATATTTTCAGAGCATTAGTTAATATTCAGTTATTATTATTATTGTTCAGTAAGAGCAGTAAAAAGTAATGCAAAAATAGAGACAATATGCACAAGATTTTTAGGTGGAAAACCCCCTCCGGGTCAAAAACCACCGAAAGCTTTTCTAATAATTTCTTTAATCTCGAGCCCCAACTAAAAAGAGAGCTACGACTTCCTAGAACTCTAGAAAATAATTCTTCTCCAACTCCCAGTGGAAGGATGCCCCAACACCCTGGTTTTATTAGCAATCAGCTGAATGGATACCCCAACACCCAAGCAAGCCACAACTCGCCCTAACACCAGCGTACCACCCTATAAAGACAAAAATCAAATACAAAAGTGTGGAATCCTGTACGAGGGATAATAATCCATGTTACAATGATTTTCTTTTACTAATTGACATAGTAAAACCTAAACCCTAGTCCCAATAACCAAGAATGTGACGAACGTAAATTGGATGAAATAAAATAAACATAAACAAATATAAATAAATGTAAATACTAAATAATCAACTAATGATTATGTTAAGTAGTCATTCGTTAAGTGAAAAGGCATGTCTAAAAAACATGCACAGTCACGAAAGGACACCTGCTTAGGTATGTATGAGGGTCCTCATTGTAACATTCTATATCACTTATACATTTTTATATATTAATAAATTATTATTACAAATATCTTTGTGTATTTTTACATTCAAGCCAACAAGCTATAAGTTTTGTTGTTTCAGTGGTATCAGAGTCATTTCACACAACATAACCATGCGATTTTTTGAACGTTGTTCGTCGCACAATATGTCATTACGTTCACATCCTGAATTCATGGATTAGTTTAGTAAAATTATTTGCAGAAGTTAAAGCATGTCAAAAGTAAATCGATAATAAGGAAGATAATAGCGATAGTGAAGAAACGAAAAAAGATCAAGATGATGGTCCAGATGAAGATGATCTTGATATGGATGGGAATGATACAGATCAAGATGATGATCTAGATGAAGATGATGAAGATGTGAGGATTACTGATTCTGATGATAAAAGGGAAATGAAAATGACTGATTCTGATAATGGTGGTGAAGAGGAAAATGAAAAGAACGGAGAGATAAGAAGTGGAGGAAATGAATTTGAGGACATAAATACAGTTGTTGATGATGAAGATGCGGAGATTACTCATTCTGATGATGAAAAGGAAGTGAAAATGGCTAATTCTGATAATGGATATGAGTCAGATTTAGATAGCACAAGTAGTTACAGTAGAAGTGTGGTGAAAAGGGACTTGCCAAAGCTTCAGTTTTCGTTGTTACCTTCCAAAATCTCCTATCCAAAAAATAGCAGACCTCTTCCATTTCTCAAAATCTTTCCTATCATATTGTCCTTGCCTCAGACTATCTGTGTTAGCAACTCTAGCACTAGCATTAAAGCAGAGCTAGATTCAGCCGAAGCAAAGTCAGATAATTCTCCAAATAATCAGACCAAGTGGAAACCCATTACAAAGAGGAAGGTGGCAATGCGTGTTGGTTACGTTGGGACTAATTACAAAGGTCTGCAAATTCAGCGGGACTCTGCTTCTACAATCACAATTGAGGATGAATTGGAAAATGCTATTCTCAAGGCGGGAGGGATGCTTGAGAGTAACTATGGAAATCTACATAAAGTCGGATGGAAAAGAAACAGTTGAATTGTCAAAGAAAATGATCTGGCTACCGAATTAAAAGTACGTTGTAAGAAACTCGGGTGTGTTCTGCAGATATTTGAATGGGACAAACTAATTAACAGGGAACATCGTCGAGAGGACATAGTGAGCACTAAAGCCTCCAGTGATAATGTTGCAACTACCGCAGAAGATGAACAAAAAATTAATGGAAAAGAAAAGAAAAAGTTTCAAACCATGTCATATTGTTCTATAGATTATGCACATATTGTTGATGTAGCAAGGTACATGATTTATCATATGAAAAAAAACTGAAAGGCCTTCTAGACAATGGGCAGGAGACAATCCCAAGTTACATTTGCACTAAATGTACTCTCAGGTATTCTGCCTTTGATGTAATAAGTCTACTCGATGAGACTGATGGTACTTTTCTCTGTGAAAAATGCAATACAATTCTTGTTGTCGAAAGAGCAGTTATGAAAGAGGAAGATGAATCATATCAACTACTTCTCGAAAAAGTTGAGGAACAACATAAACCATTGATAGATCAGTTAGCACTACTGAAATATTTATCTCCACCTGAATATGTTAGCCTCCAAACATGGGAGGGTAAACATGTTGTCCATGTTGCTAATGAATCTCAAGGGAAAACAATGCCTTCCATAGAGAAGCAAAAGGTTTGGACGACAAAGAACTCCAAAGGAAATGACGCAACAAGCTTAAAATCTATCCCTCCTTGGATGATGAACCAAGGAATGAATCTTACCAATAAACAAAATGAATAAGTCGAAGGAGATTCAAATGATGAGAAAGCAAAAGTGCCCCCAATATCTAAATTTGACCCATTAACTCGTTTTTACGCTGCCTCCATCGGACTGTCGTTTTTGTCGTGGTAAATTGACACACTCAAACAACATGCTCATTTAATCTCCATCCTCCACCCTCCGCCATTATTCCACGAACTCTCTTCCCCGTCATGCCCTGCATCTGTCAACGTGTCCACCGTTGGTGAAGCGTACCCCAGCGTCCATTTGCAATCCGATAGTCAGCTGGTCGATCCTTGTTTATCTGCGGCAAGGGACGTGACACTCAGTCAGCAAGTGTGGCCCAGCCAGCCAACAGGCGTGGTCTAGTCACCATGCGTGCATGGAGAAGGGTCAGTATCCAGTCAACAACATGGTCCAGTCATCGTGCATGCATGAGAAGGATCAACTCGTTATATACCATTAGTAACCTGGTGATGATAACATTAGTTATAATAATTATATTATAAAATTAATATAATTTAATAAAATTAATTTATATATATATATATCTATATATATATATTTAAAAATATATATATTATTATTATTATTTAAAAAAGGAAAAAGAAAAAAGAAAAAGAAAACTCTAGTTCCAAAATAATATCACTAATTAATTATTCGAAATTATCAAAAATGATGTGAGCCAAGCGAAGACAATTATTCAAGGTTAAATTGAAGGAAACTACCAATAATAAGCTAGGAGGACAAAACTTTTGAAGGAAGGGGCAATGTTACGAACATAAATTAGATGAAATAAAATAAACATAAATACTAAATAATCAAGTAATGATTATGTTAAGTAGTCATTAGTTAAGTGAAAAGGCATGTCTAAAAGACATGCCCAGTCATGAAAGGACACATGCTTAGATATATATGCGAGTCCTCATTGTAACATTCTACATCACTTATACATTTTTATATATTAATAAATTATTATTACAAATACCTTTGTGTATTTTTACATTCAAGCCAACAAGCTATAAGTTTTGTTGCTTCAAAGAACCCTTGACCAAAACAAAATTCCCTCTTCAACTCTAGGCAATGTCACTGACTTTCCAAATTACAATGATATACAATACTTCAATTTACAAAGGACTCTCTATACAAGACTTGATGTTGCAGTGCTGCAGAAGTGATGATGGACTGCTTCAAGGTTTAACTGCTTGAGGTTCTTTAACTTGTCCTTCAGTGATGCTTCTCTTCTTAATGATGGACTGGTTTTGATTATTTTCAATGTTTGGCTGTTTGTCTTTTAAAGATGCTTGCCCTAATAATATGTACCTGCAACACACTCAAACGAATCTCCCTTTCCATACAAAAACTGATAATAATAACCCAAATAAATAAATACTTTTGCAAGTCAATAAATATCAACACAAAAAAAAGTGAACAGGCTTACCTTATCTTACCTTGTGATGTTGACGATGATACTGATGTATGTGCTCTTAATACTGTGAAATGATGAAGATGTCTTGCTCAACCCTTAATCAAATAGATGCCTTTAGTAACTGTTGCAAGAAGTGAAGTCATACACTGTTGCTACTTCAAACCTTCACTGTAGTAGATGATGATATCACTGTTTGAATGATGCAAATGAACAAATGAGCTATGGATTGTGGTGAAAACAAATCCTTCTATCCTTGATGTAGTCAAATTGCTAAGGTTGTGACTGCTCCAAAACTTATGCACAATACTTGAGTAGTAAACAATATTGTCATTGTTTCAAACACCCTTCATTACAAACAACGTATTGTCTTCAATTCTTGTTGTAGGATTCACTATAATATAGTCTTAAGGAGAGTAGTCATTCTTGTTTGCTTCCTAGATAAACATATTTTGATTTGTTTTAAAGTATTTTAGGATTGTTGTTGTGATCACTGAACAAGTCTCTCAAATTCAGGTTTGAGACTTGTAATTTTTTTTCTTTTATGTAACCTTGCAGCCTTTCAAATTACAGGTCTGAGACCTTTGTAGGTGGATACTAGACTTGATCATCAAAATTTGAGTGGCCTGAAACAATATGATATGCCTTATGTTGTTGTCCTTTAAGCCAAACACCTACGTTATTATCATATCTGCACTATTGCCTCTTGTAAATTTTGCATTAACCTTTTACTCGCTTCTTCCTGAAATACGATCCCATCAAAATCAAACAAACCTTAACCCTCAGATATCTGTGTTATCTCCTTCAGGGGATCGAAAAATTTCAAAGTGTTATTCTAATGATTTTTCATTTTAAAAGCACATGTTGAGGGGATAACGAGTCTCCTTTTATAGATCTAGGAGAGGCTTCATATTATGAATGTTAGAGAATTTTATGAGGTAGACGTTAGGGAGGAATATTAGGAATTCAGGGATTTAACATTTATTTTAAATGTGTCATGTAATCCAAAGGTCTCATATTTTAATAACTTAGTGATTCTTAATAAACACTAAATACTTTAAAAAATAACCTTAATAAAACACTTAATACTTATTACTTTAATAATAATAAATATCCTTAATTTAATTAATTACTACCCCTTATTAATATTTATATAGAAAAATTTTCAATTCCACTAAAATTTTGAAACCAATGATTGGCTTAGTGCATATGGTCTTACCCGAGTGTAAATTCAATGATTGGTTTACTATCTTTGGATTTTCAAGTTATTCAACTTATACGTGGTGAGATTACCGTGAGAATCGTTGTCTTATATTGACAATTGTTGGTGAATAAGGTGTAATGTCTCTATGCTTGGGGTTTTAGCCCACAAAACTTGGTCTTCAACTTAAACCTCAATTTTTCTCTCAAACCAGGATGAACCACAAGGCATACCATATATCAAAGGAAACATATTATCGAGGAGAAACTACCTAGAAGGATCTTGACACAAGATTTCATGAATTTCCATGTCAAATTTTCCATGGAAGATCAGGGTTGAGTTGACATCAATGAAAACCACCTATCAATAATCTCCCCCTTTGTCATTGATGGCAACATAAGTACCCCCCTCCGTGATCATAACACCCCCTGACATCATGCTTCGGACCTTCCTAATGCTTTCTCTTCCCCTTTGACATCAATGGCAAAGGATAACTCCAAAGCATACTCAAATGTTTCACGTGGTAAAGCTTTGGTAAATATGTCAATGATTTGTTCTTTCTTCCCAATGTATTCAACCTTGATGGTTTTCTCGGCAATCTATTCTCTAAAAAAATGGTACTTGATTGGAATGTGTTTCATTTTTGAATGCATCACATGGTTCTTGGAGATACTGGTGGCGCTAGCGTTATCATATAAGATTGGAATAGGCTCATTAAACTTCACTTGAAGATCATGCAAGGTTCGTTTCATATAAAGGACTTGAGTACAACAATTTTTTGCTGCTATATATTCTACTTCCACTGTCGATAATGAGTTTGAAGATTGTTTCTTGCTCAACTATGAAACAAGACAAACACCTAGATAGAATGTTGCTCCACTAGTGCTCTTATGATCATCAGCACTTCCTGCCCAATCTGCATCGGTATAAGCTTTGATGGTTAGCTCATTTCCTTTAAGATACCATAGTCCATATTTTGTTGTCCCCTTAGGATATTGAAAAATAATTTTTACCACAATGACATGAGATTCCTTTGGTGCTGCTTAGACTCTTGTGACTTCCCCAAATGTTTGCATCACATTTGTCCTAGAAGTTGTTACATATAGAAGACTACAAATCATAGATCTATAGATCCTATGATCCACATCTTTGGACGAGTAATCTATGCTCAACTTGAAACCCGTAACCATTGGGGTGAGAACAGGCTTGCAATCTCCCATTTGAAATCTCTTCAACATTTCCTTGATATATTTGGTTTGACAGATAAATATTCCCTTGTCTTGCTGAGATATTTTAAGTCCCAAAAAGTATGTCAACACACCATGTAGTGACATCTCAAATTCACTCTGCATATTTTTAGCAAACTTTTTACTTAACATGTCATCATTACTCCCAAAGATTATATCATCCACATATACTTCAATAATCGTCAGACTATCATGTTCAATCCTTACATAAAGGTTGTTATCCACACTTCCCTCTCTGAATCCTTGTTGTTGCAAATACTTGTCAAGACGGGCATACCATGCTCTGGGTGCTTGTTTGAGACCATACAATGCCTTCTTTAACCTGCAAACATAATATTTCTTGTCAGTGACCAAAAATCCCCTAGGTTCTCTATATATACTTCTTCTTCTCCATTTAGAAATGATGATTTCACGTCCATTTTATAAACTTTAATCTTTCTCGAACATGCATAAGCCAAGAACATCCTAATATATTCCATTGTAGCAATGAGAGCAAATGTTTCTTCAAAATCAATTCCTTTAATCTGTGCATATCCTATGCAAACCAACCTTGCCTTGTTCATGTAACATGTCCATCCTCATTTAACTTATTCCTGAAAACCCGTTTTGTTCCAATGACATTTTTATCTTTTGGTCATGGTACCAATTCCCAAGTGTCATTCTTCTCAATTTGATCAAGTTCTTCATTCATATCAACTGCCCAATGTTCATCTTGATTGGCTTCTTCAAAATTGTTTGGCTCAAATGTAGCTAAGACAACAAGATGGGCTTGTTGTGGTACACGAAGCTGGCGATTGATTCTATTTCCTATTCCTTCATTGAGACCCCAATGATTTGATTTGATGGATGATTATTTTGATACCATTCTTTGGGGGCCTTTGGGGGTGTTTCTTGTTCAAACTGTTGTCTGTGTCTTATCTCTTCCTGGTTGGTATTTGTTTCCTTATTCAATTGTGCTTTCTCCGGGATTTCTTCTTTGACATTTTTTGGTTCTAACTCATGTGTCTCTGGTTTGCTTGAAGAGGAGATTTCCTCATTAACCTTTGAGCCATAATCTTCATTAAATTTTACATTGATGCTTTCCACTATTCGTTTAAGTCTTTGATTGTAAAATTTATAAGATTTTCTTTTGCGTGAATAACCAACAAAGATGCCTCCGTCTACTCGAGAATCAATCTTTCTTGTTTCTTGATCTTCTCTTTTAATGTAGCATTTGCTTCCAAATACCCTAAAATATTTGACATTTGTTGGTCTTCCTTTCCAAAGTTCATATGGAGTCATATCACAATTGTTTCTAAGCAAACTTTTGTTTAAAATAAATACAGTTGTATAACCTGCTTGAACCCAAAATTTTTCATCTAATTTTGAATCATTTAGCATTGTTATGTACATTTCTTGTACAGTTCTATTCTTCCTTTCAACAACTCCATTTTTTTGCAGTGTTCTGGTTGTTGATAATTGCCTTTTTATTCCATTTTATTCACAAAAATGTTGAAATGATTTGGAGGTAAATTCGTCGCCGTTATTAGATCTCAAACATTTAATATTTAAATCAGTTTCATTCTCAACCATTTCCTTGTAGATCTTGAAACGTTCAAATGCCTCAGACTTTTTCTTCAAGAAACTAACAGCCGTCATCCTAGTATAATCATCTATGATTAGCAAAAAATATAATTCACCATTCAATCATTTAGTCCTCATTGGTCCACATTGATCAGTATGTATTAATTCCAATGATTGTGATGTAAAGTGTTCTTTTGTCTTGAATTTGACTTTTGTATGCTTTCCATGCTGACAATGTTCACATACAGTGTTGGTTGGTTTTGAAATCAATGGCATTTCTCTCACAACTTCCTTTTTGCTAAATTTCAAGGTCAAGAAGAATGAACATGTGAATCTATTGTTATATGTTGATGACTTGTTTTTTATGAGTGTGGAGCATATCATTATTCGGAGTAAGAGGGAGTTGGACTTTGAGTTTGATATGAAAGAGCTTGGATTGATGCACTACTATTTGGGACTAGAAGTATGGAAAAATCCTAGTGAAACCTTTAATGGCCAAGGAAAATATATTATCAAGATCCTACAAAAGTTTGGAATGATGGAATGTAAATCGATGGAAAATCCCATGGTGACAAATCTAAGAAAGTTGAGAGACTTTGAGTCAAATTTGGTAGATCCATCCATGTATCGAAAGTTGATTGGCTCGCTGATGTATTTGGTTAATACCAGGCCAGACATTTGCTTGGCAGTGAACACTTTGAGCTAGTTCTAGGTGGAACCGAGACATGATCATTGAATTTCGACAAAGAATATATTAATATATTTGTGTGGTATAGTTGACTATGGTTTGAGGTATGTCTCAAATGGTAATATACAACTATAGTGATATACAAATGAAAATTAGGTAGAGTGTTGGGGACAAAAAGAGTACCTCCGGAGGTTGCTTCAATTTGGGCTCTGCTATGATTTTGTGGATGAGTAGGACACTAACATCTGTCAGGCTTAGTATTTTAGAGGAAAAATATATTGTAGCCAATTTAGCACATTATGAAGCAGTGTGGCTTTAGAAGTTATTCGCGGGACTATATGATCATGTGCTAGAACTGACCATGATATATTGTGATAATCAAAGTTGTGTGGACATGCCATTGAATCCTTTTCTCCATAACAGGTTGAAGAACATTGAGATCAAGTACCACTTCATTTGTGACATTGTGCAAAAGGGAGCAGTGAAGCTCCAATATGTTCCACTAAGGAGCAAATTGTTGATATTCTTACAAATCCTTTGTCCATATTGAAGTTTGTATACATTAGGGATAAGCTTGGACTTGTTGAGAATTCATGTCACAATGAGAGGGAGTGTTGATGAGATAGCATCATGGATTGGCATTCTCCTTGTGTCAAGTATATTGACCCAAATTAGTGAGAATGATCTAGCAGAGGACAGCTGTTATTCCTATGTCTAGCTTGTTGACCTAAATGAGGAAGAATGGTCCTATAGCTTCATGTTCATTCAGCATCAGGCCCTGGATTTTGCTACTAGAATTTGGCCTTTGGCGATTCACCATGTGTCATTGACTTGAATGATGGTGAACTAAGACTAGTCACAATGCTACGTGTTAGATACCAACTAGGATTATGGTGACTAGTTGTATGTTAAATGGTATACCATGTGTCTAAAGTATTAACCTAGATTATGGTGAGCACACCCCATAGGTCTAAAGTAATGATTTGAATGACTGTGATTAGTTGATGTAATTGTTTTACCATGAGTATGAAGCACTTACTAAAATTATGGTGAATATATACCATGTGTTTGAAGTGTTGACCTAAATTATGGTAAATGGTTGATGTTATTGGATTACCATGTGTCAAAATTGTGACTCGATTATGGGGATGATTTGTTATAAATTTTTCTTAAATAAATTTGTTCACATGAAGAACATTTGTCTAGTCATTATGAATACCTCCCTAGCTAAGAGCGTGTGTTGAATTTTTTAGCAATGGTTTGTCTTCATAATTTATATTTTAGCCCTTGTAATGTATAAAAGATGTTAGGATATTTCGACACATAGGAAATAGTTAAGTATAACTTGGTCTAGTGTAGAGTTAGGTAAAGTGTGTTTCTTTACTATGTACTTTTGTAACTTACAATCTGACGATCACAATATGTAGTGATCCAACGGTTCATTCTCTCCTCGGTATTACCGACACTTGATCTGTGTCTTAACACCCAATTGGTCCATGATCTCTATTTAAAGAGCATGGAGGGTCATTTGTAGTGTAACCGTTCATGAGAGAAGCTTATGTAAATTTTTATTCTTTTATTAATAAATTGCCTGAAGTGGCCGCGTTGGCTCAGGCCATGGACTGTTTCCCTCTTTGAGGGTTTTAACCACGTCAACAATACTAGTGTATTGATCTGTGATCTATTTGTGAGCGGTGTCCTTTGGTGTTCTGTTTGAGGAGCTTACCCTGTAAATTCCTACATGGTATCAGAGCTATTTGAGGGCCGCATCCGTTGGTGATCCAAATCTGAATCTGGTAGAATTGCATCCGACTGTTGTTTCCTAGATCTATTGTTACTGACTACTTTCAGGCCGAGAGGACTGCTCTATTGTGTTAGGAGCATCTGTTCCAGTGAGGAACCCCTTTCATTTGACGCGAAAAGGTTTCTGGTAGCCCTAGCTACGTCATTTTTAAGATCTGGAGGTATACAATGTTTATTTGCAATTTTTAGTTATTTTCTCTCTGTTTATTTCGGTTCATTTAGCTCTTTGTTTTTTTTTATACCAATATCTATACCATTCATTACTGTGTATGCTCTTTGCCCCGCGACTTTGTGCGATCTGGGCAAATCAGAAATAAATAGGAAGGATTTTTTTTTCTCATGTGTATGCTCTTTTCCGTCGTGCCTTAGTGTGATCTCGGAAAATCAGAAACATTGAGGAAAATATTTAGTTTTTGGCTAAAGGTAACTTCAAGATGTAAGGTATTCCTTTTTGTATGTCGGTGTTGGGTTTTGTGTTTTTTGTTTTGTAGGCAAAAAAGAGCTTTCTCAAGTAAGCACAAAAAAAAACCCTTCCTCTTTTCCAAAAATTACTAACCTTTTAATCTAGCTCACTTGGTCCAAAGCTACTTTATGTGAATAGAGGTCTTAATTTCAAGTCTTTCTTTTTGTTGAGCTAATTAGATTAAGTTTTGAAAGGGGGCATATTTTTTTTTAAATATAACATTATCATTCATTTCCGCACATTCCCACACTTCGTCGGCATATTCAACAACTTTTCTTCAAAAAGCCATAACTTCTTCATCCAGAAGCCGTTTTCAGAGCCATTTTTTTTTAATCAGCCTAATTTTTTGAGATCTTTCCATTGGAACACTTAGTTTCAGCATCTATAGCTTCAATTTCTGTTAAAATTGAAATTCCATGCCAAGTTATTCTTGACAACACCAACTACTTCCAATGGTGGTCCTACATTGTGGATCTACTTAGAAGTAAAGGTCTTTATAGAATAGCCTCAGGCCAAGAAACCAAACCAAAAGATGAATATAAGGCAACCAAATGGGAAAATAGGCAAGATCAAGCACATGGGTTGATAGGGATGTCTATTTCTCCAGACCTTAGATTCCATATCGCAGAACTTGATACTCCTAATGAAGCAATGAAACATATCACTAAAGTTTTTAGAATTAAAAATGAATTTAGAGCCCATCAACTCGAAAAGTTGCTTACATTGGACCCCAATAATTTTTCTTCCATTGAAGATTTTTTGTCCAAGTTCAAGACCCTTAGACTTCTCTTGGAATGTGTTAAGGTTAAGAAAGAATATGGTAACCTTATCTATTCCATTCTTACTAAGTTGGGACCAACCTACTTTGTGTTTGTTTCCACCTTCCATTCCACAAAAGAAGCCTTCATTTCTCAAGGACAAGACTACAAGTCCTCTTCCTTTGATGCCTTTTGTGATTCTTTAATAAGAGAACAAGAAAAACTCTTACATATTGGTCTTCTTAATCTTGGAAACTCTTCTAAGAAAGCCTTAGCCGCCCAATAGCAACCAAATTCAAAGAATCCTAAGAAGCCGTATCCTAAAAAGAATGGTCCTAAACCAAACAAGGGTCCTAAGCCATTTTAGTCTCAAAATGAAAAATCATTTCAACAAAATGATAAGGCAAATAAAAATAAAGGGAAGAAGACTGATAGACATTGCTACTTTTGTAATTGAGATGGCCACTTAGAATCCAAATGCTTTAAGAAGATGGAAGCCTTGGAAGCAGCAATGAAGAAGCATAACATCCATTTGGAGCACTCAACAACTTCAACTTCATCTTCAGGAATAACACTTTCTGCATGTGGTTGTCAAGCATCTCGGTCTGGATATGCACTAAATGTATCTTATTCTTCTCATTCTCATGAGTGGCTCATTGATTCTGGAGCTTCTTATCACATGGCCAAAAATAAAGCCATGTTTTCTTCTTTAAATGATTGTAACACCAAAAATATATATGTTGGTGATGATAGATCTCTTAGTGTTGTAGGGACTGGAACTATTCATATAGACAATGGTCAATTCAATGATGTATTATGTGTTCCAACCTTATCCTGCAACCTTCTATCTATATCATATAACTCATTCAGGTGAAGGTAAAATCATTGAATCTTCACCTCACGATGTTGTAATTAAGAACCTAAGAGATCCTAGATAGATTTTAGCTACTGGCATTGCTGATGATTCGACAAGGTTATATAAGTTTAAGAAATTTGGGTCATAAAATCTTCCCTCGGTATTTGTTGCTCATAATGATGAAGTTATCAAACTTTGGCATGAGCGATTTGGTCACTTAAACTATCGCTCCCTTCAAAATCTATGTAAAGAAAATATGGTGACAGGTCTTCCAATGGTATCTTGCAGAGATGGTGTTTGTTCCGGATGTGTACTTGGAAAAAATCATCGGGATAGTTTTGAAAAACATGCCTCTTGGCACGCCTCAACCCCTTCACAACTTGTGCATAGTGATTTATGTGGTCCACTTCCATTTGTTTCATTCTCTGGCTACAAGTATTTCTTAACTTTCATTGATGATTTCTCTAGAAGTACTTGGGTATACTTCTTAAAACTCAAGAGTGAATTATTTAACATGTTCTTGGCCTTTAAGGCCTTTGTTGAAAAACAATCTGGACATCAAATTCTTAAGCTAAGATCTGATACTGGTGGAGAATATATTAACAACAAATTCATCAACTTTTGCACTGAGAATGGAATTCAAATGCAACATACTGTTCCATATACTCCACAACAAAATGGTGTAGTTGAAAGGAAGAATCGTACCTTAAAGGAAATTGCTAATTGTATGCTTCAAACTAAAGGACTTAGTCTTAATTTTTGGACAGAAGCAATTAACTGTGCAAGTTACATAATAAATTGCACTCCTACTAAGGTTTTAAAGAATATCACTCCAGAAGAAGCATGGAGCTCAATTAAACTAGATGTAAGTCATTTTCGTGTTTTTGGAAGTGAAGCATGGGCCCATATTCCACATGAGAAACATAAATCTTTAGAACCTAAGAGTGAAAAATGTATTTTTGTTGGATATTCTGAAGATTTCAAAGGATACAAACTTATTCCACTTAAGTCAAAAAATGTGATCATTAGAAGAGATGTAAATTTTGCTGAAAATATATCGACGTACGAGCCTAGTTCGGTGGATGTGCCACCTATCTCTATCCCTTCTACTTCTGAAAATATTTCTTCTTCAGATGATGATAGAAAGGATGACAATCCTCCCCCACCTTCTTAGGATCCTCCTTCAGCTCCTCAGCTTCCAAAATGGGTCTGTGCTACTCGAGATGCAGCAGGTGCTCTTGCCGGTGATCCTACAGATTAGCGACGTACACGCTCTCAGTTCGATAGAGCCTCTTATTTAATAGCTCAAGCTTCAACTAATTAGGATCTTGACACCTTTGCAGAAGCTTCAGGCCATCCAGATTGGGATGCAGCTATGAATGAAGAATATCGTTCATTATTGGCAAATGATGCATGGGATCTTGTTCCCCTTCCAAAGGGACGAAAACTTGTTAGATGCAAATGGGTTTACAGAACCAAGTATGGACCAGCTGGAAAGTTTTTGTTTGTTTGTTTGTTTGTTTGTTTTGTTTTTTTTTTTTTTTTTTTGTTTTTTTTTTTTGCTTTTTTTGTTTGTTTGTTTGTTTTTTTTTTTTTGTTTGTTTTGTTTGTTTGTTTGTTTGTTTGTTTGTTTGTTTTTTTTTTTTTTTTTTTTTTGCTGAAGCAAGAGTAGGACCTTCTTTACCATTAATAATGTACAAAATTTACAAAAAGCCACTTTTTGAAAAGTGGTGAAGGAGATCAGCCTCCCAAAGGAACCGAGAACGGGCCTAGGAAGAAGACTTGGCACAAAAAACTTACCTTTCAACACATCAAAGCTAAATAGGAGAAAGCCAAAAATGAACCTAAGTAGTGGACGGACCAGAGCGAAAGAAAAAAGGGCCCCACCGGCCTTCTAAGACCTGGAGAGAACCGAGCCCCACAGAAACCATACAACAAAGAGGGGCCCACGCTAAACCTTCCGAAAAACAAATCTTTCATTAGAATCTACAGTGAAGAACCGTCGGGCCCTATCCAACGGCTCCAAACAAAATCACAAAGGATAGAAGCACGCCGCTTAACTGGCATCGCCTCCAACCTGCTCGACCTATCACCACCGTTTATTTTTTTAATTGGATCCGACAGTCGAGGGACATATTGCACCCACCAAGAATGCCGGACATTAGCGTGAGATGGGGCCCCACTAGACTGCTCGTTAGATCCCGAGCGTTGATTTCCCTCGCTCCATTGGACGGCTGAGCTGAAAATCGCATGCTCGAAGTCATCGCCCTTTAGGGAGCGGGGAGAGTGGGTTTTGGATCAGGCCCTCCACCACGTGTCTTGCTCTCTATGGCATCACTGCCAAAAAATTGAAACCACTTTTGACATAAAAGCGGTGTGATTGCTACGAAACCGCTCCCTGGGCGGAATTGACATTAGCCAATGTCACACGGAATAAGTCGATCTTGCGGACAAGATAGACCTTCCTAGAATCTAAAGAAGACCTAATGACAAGAAAACCAACCAGACACTATCTTTCTCTAAATATGCTTTTATAAACAATGGAAAACAAGTGTTTTAGGGCCTACCTTAGGTCCAACGCAAGTTTGTGGATGCCCTCGCTCCTTCGATCCAAATGAGCTCCTTTGTCGTGAATCTGCAAACACAAACAAGACAAACAAATTAAATAGCACCTAAAAAGCCAATATCATAAAACATATTTAACATGAAAGTCAAGGAGTCCATGAAAAAATAACATGAGATACTTGTTGAGAAAAATGAGTTTGATTGTATTAATTCAAAAGAAGAATAACTTTACAACCTGTGCCTTGATGCTGTAGAAGCTCCTCCCAGGGTCCAACAAGAAGTCTCCTCTACTTTGACAAGTTTCACTCACTTCCCAATGAAGCCAAAAAGGTATGTGATCTCTCCTCTTAAGCTCAACTAGGAAGTCTTAATTTCACCAGCATTTACCCTCAAAAATCTCCAGCAACCAACCCAATGCCTGAATTTATAGTGCAATGGAGGGAGGTTACTAGGTCCTCCTTCAAAGGGATAAAGCCCTCCTTCAAAGGGATAGCTCCTCTCATCAAGGGATTAGCTTCTTCTCTTTTGGGATGCATGAACCACCTCAGAGCGAACAATCCACGTCAAAATTCCTTCTAGAATCCTCTAGAATTAACCCAAAGTGAGTTTATTAAGATAAAACTTGTGCCTTTTGACTTTCACAGGGGTCCGCACCCACACCTTTAGGGACAGAGCGGGCAGGTCCGTAGTTTTTGTAAACAGAAGGTGCGGGACCGCAAGTGACAGTGAGAGAAAGTGTGGAACCAGAGTTTCATTGATTTTTAATGTCTTTCTCTCCTTTTCAAAGCTTGACTTGAAGAGCTGAGGTCTGAGACTTGCTTAGGAGGACAATACAAGTGATGATAGACCCATACTGACTGCAAATAATCATGGTGACGATATTTTTGTGTAACAGATTGCCCCCTAAAGTGCGAAGTCTGTAGTAGATGAGGATTTCATTTATCATTTAGGAAGAGTGAAGTACTTTATCATTTCGAGGATCATCTTGTGGAGAGCCCGGTTGGAACCTGTAAAAACATTCAATGCAAGATATATATATGAGATCATATCATCGCTGAGGTAGGAATTCCCATACTCAGATCAAAACTGACTTAGAAAACTAACTATTGGTCTGATACAGGAATGATCTTGTAAAACATCACAAATATAGACTCCTGTGGACACAGTATGGGCGCAGCCATCTGTTTATGAATAGTCCATTATATAATGAATACAAAATTCCTCTTAGCCTGGATTGTGGAAACTAGATCTAGGGTCTTCATTTCTACTTCCCGAAACAGTACAATTCTATCCATGCGAATGAATGTGTTGATGTCGAACATGGTAGAAACCACTTGATTACCAGTTATTGATGTAAACTGTTAACAAGTGTGAGAGAAACCACCAGTGATGTCAATGGCTCTCAAAGTACCCAGTACAATCCATGAGATGCGAATAAATGTGTTGATGTCGAACATGTCACGGAATCCTTTGATCGAAGGTCAATGATGCAACTTGTCGTCAAAGGCGAGAAACCTGCCATTGAGGCATGCAGATCCCAAGTTACTGACGATTTCTAGATCATCTTTCTAGATAATGAGCTGAAGTCGATAGAAAGCAATCCGTCCTAGGCAAGCCCACAACATGAAATCATAGATCAAGTTGAAGAAATTTAGTTGCAAGGACTGACTCAGGGATGGTCAAGATGGATGACAGATATTTTGCAGATGAATGGCTTATTGGTAGTGACCTCTTGAACACATAACGACACAACAGATGGTTTGGTGACAATTGACCCAAAGTTAATACCCAGAAACCGGCTGAAGACTTTCAATGTGGTTTGATCAACTGTTAGGCAAAGGATTTCCCAACCCAGGTGAATAAAAGTGTCGTGTTCAAGAGTGGTTACAAAGTATGACAAACAGGCCCATTTTTCTCTCTTTTCCCCCACCATTTCTGGAAAGTACCTCTTTATTTTTGACAAGCTTGAGGAGGATAACATTTGCTTGATTATAAGCTCATCCTTCGAATGAGTCCAACTTAGTTTAAATTCGAACCCTAAGATGGAGTGGTTCGTTCCTGTTTGTAATTGAACAGGTCCTTTACTGTGAAATTTTAACAAGTCCAGTACAGGAGAAACTCGGCGTTTTTCAATTTTAGAGAGTCTGAAAAAACTTAAGAAGACTCCAGGGTTGACCTTTTTCGTAAATTTGTGTCTCCCAAGCCCGAAAAAGCATAAAATAATACTTGAGAGAACTGCTTGATCTTTACGACCAAGGAGTACTTTTTGTAATTAGTGTCCCTGATCCGAAAAAGTAAAAAAGCGATCAACGACACGTCGTTTTATAACCAATATCGAATTTGAAACGACAAAAATCCGGCAATCTTTTCATGTTTTTATGGTCAGAAAAGAGCTGTAAGTGGACCGTCTTTTTAGTTCCGTTTTAACGAGTTTAAAAAGAAAAACTCGGTGATCTTTTCATGTTTTAGGAGTCAGAAAAGAGCTTAAAGGTGACTCTAAGGTTTCACTTTTTCGTAAGTTTTAACGAGTTCAAAAAAAGGATAAAAATGTACTCATATGGCCGACTTTCAATTTAATTTACGAGCAGGAAAAGACGGAAAGAACTCGGCATTTTCATTTGTTTTACGAGAATGAAAGATAGCAAAATAATCTTGGGATTTTCATGAGTTTAACGAGTCTTGAAAATAACTGAAATTGACTCGAGATAGGTTTCATTTTTACAAAAGCTTGAAACAGAGAAAAACTATGCTTCAAAGTAGTTTCATTTTTACACAAGCTTAAAACAGAAAGAAAACTGTGCTTGATGCACCCTAAGCGTAACTGCTAGAGCGCATGCCCCCCCAACGTCATTTCATTCAACTAAGTACATTAATTAATAGCTGGATGGAATGAAGGTTCAGTTACGAGATCATTTGAAAGACTCAACCTACAACTGTGAGAAAATGTTGCAAAAAACTGAAATAACTAACCTAAATATACAACTTAATGTTTATGAGATCTAGTCAAACTCTCGACTTAGTTAGAGGAGGATTTGTTTCATTTTTTAACGAGCTTGACACAGGAAAAGAACTATGCTCGGATTCGGTTTCATGTTTACGCAAGCTTGAAACGAAAAACTATGCTTGTTATAAGTTCACATGCCCCCAGCATAATGACACAAATCAAGGTACATGCCCCCCAAGCTTCATTGCATTCAACCAGGTGGATGAAATGAAGGTTTACTTTCGAAATCTTGGGAAGACTCGTGGGAGTTGTTTTATTTTTTAGTGAGGTTGACACAGGAAAAGAACTATCCTCAAAACCCTTGTTTCATTTTTTAAACGAGCTTGACACAAGATAAGGAACTATGCTCATAACTACTCTCTACAATCTACCTAACAAGGAACTATACTCTAAAAACCTTGATTCATTTTTTAACGAGCTTGACACAAGACAAGGAACTATGCTCATAAAATCATTGATTCATTTTTTAACGAGCTTGACACAAGACAAGGAACTATGCTCTAAAAACCTTGATTCATTTTTTAACGAGCTTGAGACAGGAACAAACTATCCTCGCTCACTGATTCATTTTTTAATGAGGTTGACACAGGAAAAGAACTATCCTCAAACCTGATTCATTTTTTAACGAGGTTGACTCAGTAAAAGAACTGTCCTCAAACCTGATTGCTTTTTAACGAGGTTGACTCAGTAACAGGAACTATCCTCTGACCAACTGATTCATTTTTTAACAAGGTTGACACAGGAAAAGAACTGTCCTCATGGCAGCCTGTTTCATTTTTTAACGAGGTTGATACAGGAAAAAACTATCCTCGCACTCACTGATCATGGCTTCCAACTGGAAGAAAGACATGTCAATGGACACACCTTAATCATGGATTCCAAGAGGTCTTCATCAGAAGGAAGAATAGTTCTCTGGAAGGAACATATGTCAAGGGACTCCAAAGGGATAAGAACATTGTGTTCAAATAATCCCATAGAGTTTTCCATGTCAATTACCAGATCTAAATCAAAGGAATATGAGCAGAAGTGAGAGGCTCACTTACATCGGTAACTGAAAACATGGGACCAGTTGCCACATAATTAACCCGTGGTGGGGTAGATACCACTTTAGAATCAAGAACATTTAGGGGTGTCATATTATTGGTAGTTGAAACAAGACTAGGGAACGAAAGCTGGTCTACAGTCACAATATTTCCATTGTGAGGGAAAGACATCACGTGAAAGAGTGTCGATACGACAACTTTCATTGCATAAACATAGTCTCGCCCAAGGAGTAAATTGAAATCCAAGGGACCTCGAACTACCATAAGATCAATACAGACAGTTTTACCTTCCAAGGTAATGGAAAAATTAGGAAGGATCCCTAAAGGTTCACTAATGGTTCTGTTAAAAGCTTTTAGATTCTGCGTAATAGGCGCAAGCTGAGGGGAACCCAAAGCTTTCCAAGCAATTGAGGATAAAATACTAACAGAAGCACCTTCATCTACCTGCGTGCGATGCATGTCCCTACCACCAACCTTGACAATGATTTGGAAAGGGATGGAGGAAGGAAGACGAGGTTCTGTCAATCTATTCCAATCAAAGGAAATGACCTCGGTAATTGGAGAGGGTTCCATAGAAACAGGTGAAATGCCCCCGGCGTAGAAGAATCTGATGTAACAAAAAGAACCTGAGCGGTATGAAGTTCACTCTCTAAAGGGAAAGTGGGATCGACCGAACGTGAAATTGAATCGACCACTTGATCAACTAATGGATCATCAACCTGAGTGACATGAGTTTCACTCTCCAATGGAAGTGTGTGATTGACTGTACTTGAAATTAGATCAATCACTCCGTCAGTTGACGGTAAGTTGGGAGAAAGTTTATGGTAACCAGTTGGAAATTCTTGCTGTGGAACAGTAAGGTTTTCCAACAATGTTGAGGCTTCATCCATGTGAGGGCAAATGTGAGTTTGATGACTCCCTTTGCATAACTTACAAGGA
Organism: Pinus tabuliformis; assembly: GCA_031772625.1. Lineage (NCBI taxonomy): Eukaryota > Viridiplantae > Streptophyta > Pinopsida > Pinales > Pinaceae > Pinus > Pinus tabuliformis. The sequence continues at coordinate 1,104,142,884 of CM062813.1, forward strand.
AACCTAACTTTACCCTTTTTCCAAGGAACCTGACTATCACTGGTTGATGGATCAATGGAAAGTTGATGAGATTTTTCTGACCATACTTCCAAGACCTTTGGAATACCAGGACAATTGATAAGGAAGTGGTCACCCTTACAAAGCCTGCAAGGGTATTTGGGTTTACGATGCATGTCGGAGTTTTCCTCAACACAACTAACACTTACAGCCATGGTTGGTTGGTTGAATTCTTTCTTATCTTGCTTCTTCGTCTTCTTCTTCTTCTTCCCTTTCTTCTTCTTCTTAGACACCTGGTTACTAGCGTCAAGGCTTTTACCAAGTGAAGAGGAAGAAATGGAGGAAGAAAAATTAGGTGAAGAAGGTAAAGGGTCAACAGAAGGTTGGCGATGTTGAGATGGTGAACTACATTGAGGTGAAGCATTCGGTTGTGGTGGAACAATTGGAGTATTTGGGGCTAACGAAGTTGAAAATAACCATATCGGTAAACCTATTGTAAATACAGGTAATGACAAAGTAGCCATATAAGGAGGACCAACATTTCCAAAATAAGGAAAGGTACTAGGATTCTCGTTAAGAGGGGTTCCTTGGTCGGTAAATTCCGGAACACTTGCCATTATATTCAACTTCAGTGAATTTAAAACTAAAATTAACAATTCGCAATTCACACTTAACAATTAAAATTCACATTTCACACCTATGGTCTCTAAAATTAAAAACAAACAAATTAACATGCACTATCAAATATAAAAGTCAAACCACACACAAACAGTAACTTTCCGTACCGAAAACACTAGTTGGTGATGAAATCCAACGTCGCAGAATTCAATACAGAAATGGCGGTTGGAACAATTACCCCGACAACCTACTTAATGAATAGACTGGCACAAGTTCCTCCACTAAGCCGTCTCGAGTGAAGAGAACCCCCCAGAAAATCCAAGTGAGTCTAGCCGACGTCTGCTCCAGGTACAGTGGGATCTTCCCACCACTGTCACCTTAGGAAGAATCCTATAGAATATGGTCACTATGGTTACCAACGGAAACAAATACACCTGGGGGAACAGTCTACGATCCGATACGCACGCAAGGGCAGAGTAACAAGCTCAATCCCCTTGAAGGCTCCTTGACATAATCCAAGGTTTACCAACAAGTGACCCCAGGCTCCTCGACAATGGTTAATCCGAGGTTTACCGTTTTTAATACGTGAATATCTGGCGTTGTTCCCAATGAGGAAGGATTGATTCCCACACTGGTTCGGACACGATCTCATGCTTCTCCTTTAAGAGGAGCTTTCCCAGAGCATAGATGCAACAATTGGATTTTTCTCCTACCGCAAGATACAACTACTTGTTTGTTTTACTGTCTTGGAGAGTTAACTAAAACCTATTCCAAGACACTAGCCTAAGCTAGATTGGTGGAAAGAGCCCTAAAAATGTAAAAATTACTAGATGAATTTTAATTAAACGCTGTGTTATTTAGGTTGTTATTACTCGAAGGGGTAAATGGATATGAAATCAATGGTGTTATGACCCGACTCAAAACTGAATGCAATCAAATATGATAATGTAATCCTTTCAATTCGATGAATCCTAACTAAAGTAAGGAGAGAGTTTCCATTCACTTCCAACAATGCAAAAAATTGATCACTAAGAGAAAATATAACAAATTCTATAATGCACTAATTTCACCAAGAAAAATTAATGCAAATCAATTCCCAAACAGTTTTTTTTTTTTTAAACAAGAATAAAAATATGTAAATTCAAATCAAAGAAAGCTGATCTAAATCTACGATTGACTTTTCAGAATGTAAACTATGCAATTGTAATCTATGCACAATTCACTTGAAAAGTATGCAAATGTAATCTATGCACATTTTTCATTCATATTCTGAAAATGAGAATTCTAATTATGCAAATGTGATCTATGCAAGAGAATTCTCAAACACAAGATGATTCTAATGTAATCTAAGAACCAATCAAGTGCAAGTCAAGAAAATTGGGTGAGAGTTCCAAAGATCAAAAAATAAAAACACTCAAAGGCGATTAACACTCATACACAAAGATGCAAAATTGTGAAAAGACTGAGACAAACCTCCAAGTAATGACCAAAGGAAATCAAATTAAGAATTTCTCAAAAAAGAGACTCAAAACACCCAATTGATAAAAGCTTAAAACGGGAATGCCAATGGAATTAACCTAAGAAAAGCTTCTGACAGGTTATATGCAGGTCTGGGCAGGGGATAATAACACCTAAACAAAAACTAAACTGAACTAAATGAAAATATTTTAAGTTTTTCAAAAATTTGACAGGGTCCACATGCCCCTGGTAGAAACAGGTGCGGTACCGCACTGTGCAAAACAAAAACAGTGCGGGTATGCCCACACTGTGCTACACACAGCAGGTGCGGTCCTCTCTCAAAAACTTGAAAAACAAAAAATAACCCTGGATCTACTATTTCTACCCAATTCCACACACAACAAGCCAAAAACAGAAACAAAAACACAGTTTCTCAGGTCAAAGTAAAAACAAGGAAAAAATCAAGTCCCCAGTGGAGTCGCCATTTTGTCACACGGAATATGTCCATCTTGTGGACAAGATAGACCTTCCTAGAATCTAAAGAAGACTTAATGACAAGCAAACCAACCAGACACTATCTTTCTCTAAATATGCTTTTATAAACAATGGCAAACAAGCGTTTTTAGGGCCTACCTTAGGTCCAATGCAATTTTGTGGATGCCCTCGCTCATTCGATCCAAATGAGCTCCTTTGTCGCGAATCTGCAAACACAAACAAGGAAAACAAATTAAATAGCACCTGAAAAACCAATATCATAAAACATATTTAACATGAAAGTCAAGGAGTCCATGAAACAAATAACATGAGATACTTGTTGAGAAAAATGAGTTTGATTGTATTAATTCAAAAGAAGAAGAACTTTACAACCTATGCCTTGACGCTGTACAAGCTCCTCCTAGGGTCCAGCAAGAAGTCTCCTCTACTTTGACAAGTTTCACTAACTTCCCAATGAAGCCAAAAAGGTATGTGATCTCTCCTCTTAAACTCAACTAGGAAGTCTTAATTTCACCAGCATTTACCCTCAAAAATCTCCAGCAACCAGCCCAATGCCTGAATTTATAGTGCAATGGAGGGAGGTTACTAGGTCCTCCTTCAAAGGGATAAAGCCCTCCTTCAATGGGATTAGCTCCTTCTCTTTTGGGATGCATGAACCACCTCAGAGCGAACAATCCACGTCAAAATTCCTTCTAGAATCCTCTAGAATTAACCCAAAGTGAGTTTATTAAGATAAAACTTGCGTCTTTTGACTTTCACAGGGGTCTGTACCCACACCTTTAGGGACAGAGCGGGCAGGTCCGCAGTTTTTGTAAACAGAAGGTGCGGGACCGCAGGTGACAGTGAGAGAAAGTGCGGAACCAGAGTTTCATTGATTTTTAATGTCTTTCTCTCATTTTCAAAGCTTGACTTGAGAGGTCTGAGACTTTCTTAGGAGGACAGTACAAGTGATGATAGACCCATACTGATTGCAAATAATCACGGTGACGATATTTTTGTGTAACAGCCAATGAAAAAATTGGGTGATCCGGAAGTTTAGATGTTGCTTTCTACGGTCAGGGAAACTAGGTCACCAATTGCGGAGAATATTCCTGATCGTGGTCAACAACGTCGCCAGCTTTGCCTTATCTCCCATCGTGTACCTTTCAGTCCAACCTTGTGAAGCTCTCTGACCGCTATCCAAAACTAGTTGGATTCTATATTTTTGCTTCTATACTCTTCTTTGTCCTCCTCCGCCTGGTTATGACAGAGTTTTTTCAGATCGCTCTGTTCCATTGTGCTTCACCTCCTTAAAATTGTGTTGTCCTTGCAGCTGACACCTTGATTGGCTAGAATGTCTGCCAATTTGTTGGCCTTTCTCCTCACATGAATAAATATGAGAGTACAAAGTTCCTGTAGATGTACTTGAATCCTATGTAGAACCTGAGTTAACCTCCAGTGTTTTGTGACCTTTTCCGGCCCTGTTCCATTATTGATTCTCTTGGCTGCATTTATGACTAACTCTGAATCCGCTTCTATTATGACATTTTGACAATTGTTCTGTATAAAAAATTCTAAGAATTGTTCCAAGGCCATTAGTTCTGCCATGTTGTTAGTGGCTTTTCCTAAGTGTCCATGGAAGAGGGAGATTATGCTACCTGTATCATCCCTTAGAACTCCCCCAAAGCCAACCATCCCCGGGTTTCCTTTGGAAGCTCCATCAATGTTGTACCTTAAAAAATCTTCAGGGGGGGGATGCTAGAATTCCTCCACCTTATCTCTCATGTTTGCTTTCCTGTTTAGACCTCGAGGAATAAGCCCCTACATGTCTAACAGCTGGAGGATTCTTAACTCTTCTATTGAGGGAGGATTTTTGGGGAGATTCCTAACTGTGGTACCAACTATCTCCTTAAGTTGTTTTATGATCAACTTCACAAGGCTAAGTGAGTCAGTCTTTACCTCTTTGAATATTCTTTTGTTCCTTTCTTTTCACACATTCCAAATAATGAAGCTCGGCAAGAGATCCCAGGCTGTATTAAGAAATTCATTATCAGAAAAAATATTCCTCCAATTGTTAAGAGTGTTAGCAATACTTTCTTTGTCTCTATCAGACTGTTTGAAGATGTTGGTAAAAAAATCCCATATCCTATCGGTGAAGATACAACTATTGAGAAGATGCTTAATAGTCTCCTCATGGGTCTCACAGAGATGACATCTGGAGGGTCCCAGCATGCCCCTTTTTTTAAGGTTGTCCCAGGTTAAAATTTTCCTGGGGTGAACTAACCACATGAAGAGTTTGATTTTCATCCAACCTTTGTGTCTCCAAAGCTTCTGCCTAGTTTTATTTGGATCTTGGGGTTCCTGATCAAGGAGAAAACCTTTAGCTTCCTTAATATTAAAATTGCCCTCTTTGTTGTTACCCCATCTCAGTTGGTCCTGCCCTTCCGTTACTAAAATTATTCTCTGATCTAGCATTATCTTAAGGGACTCTGCTTTACTGTTGAGGGTCCTATCCTCTCTGCCCTCTATTTTTTTCCAAATTCTCCATTTTCCAAGATTATGTGGATTCTCCCAAAAGTCTTTCACCTTTACTAAACCTTGATTGTCAGTCTCATGCTTAAGGCATAAAAATTATTCCTTCAGTAGATTAGGTTCTTGTTGTCACTTGTCCTCCCAGAAAAGTGCCAGATCTCCCTCTCTGATTTCCCAGAAACTATTTTTTTGAACCATTTCTCTATTCTCCCAGGCCTTGTTCCATATGGGGGAGCCTTTCATTGTTCCAGTCATACGTATGATTTTAGAAGCCGGCCAGGCATTGGCATATTTTTCCTTCCAGATGCTTGCCCATTGAGCTTTAGGATCCTTAATCCACCTCCACCAAATTTTGGCTCCAAGAGCCTTGTTGAGAATCCCAGGATTGTCCAAACCCAGGCCTCCTTGGTTCTTGGGTTTGCAGATCTTTTCCCATGAGACTAAAGCCCATTTTTTCCTTGTTTCCTCTTTGCCCCAAAGAAAATGTCATTGAATATTCCGAAATTGTTGTAAGACTCCTATTGGAGCTGGGAGGACTGATAGCATAAAGATTGGGATCGCTTGGAGAACTGCTTTAGTAAGAACCAATCTACCAGTGAAATTTAAAGATCTATTTGTCCATTTCCTGACTTTGTCTTGCATTTTAGTTACTAGAGGTTCCCATATACTCTTGTGTCAGGGTTTAGTTGTAAGAGGAACTCCCAAATACTTAGAGGGAAGGGATTCTCTTTGAAAGCCTAAAATTCTGGAGACATTTCTCTGGATGGCAATATGAGTGTTAAAGAAAAAGACTTTTGATTTGGAAAGGTTTAATTCCATACCTGTAGCCTTCGCGAAGTCATTCAAAATTTGTTTGTAAGCAAGTGCTTCTTTAACTGTGGGAATTCCCTGTAACATGGTATCATCTACAAACTGTTGATGAGTCAAAACTTGCCCATTCTCCGAAAGTTGGAGTCCTTGAATTTTTCCCATTACTCTTGCATGCTTGATGGACTGCCCCAGCTCTTCCATCATGAGGATGAAGAGAAAAGGAGAAAGTGGATCTCCCTGTCTAAGACCCTTGGAAGGGAGAAAAAGTTCAAAAGGAGAGCCATTTACTAAAATTGAAAAGCTGGAAGAAGTCACAAGGGCCATGACCCATCTGACCCAATTATGATCGAAACCAAACGTTGTGAGCACTTTTTTGATGTACATCCAATTTACTTTGTCATATGCTTTGGCTATGTCCAGTTGCATGATCATGCCCGCTCTCTTGTTGCAAGTTAACGAGTGAACCACCTCGTGAGCTTGAATTATGTTGTCTAGAATTTGTCTTCCTTCTACGTACCCTATTTGTTCCCCGAAGATGAGCGTGGGCAGCAGGGGTTTGAGTCTATTAGCCACAACCTTGGAGATTATCTTGTAAACAACATTGCATAAGGCGATGGGCATGTATCTCTCTGGTGTTTGAGCATTATCCTGTTTTGGAATAAGGGCAATAAAGGAGGTGTTGAGAGCTTTCAAAATGGTCTTGTTCCGCCTGGAGTCTTCGACAATCTCGAAAATATCACTTTTAACAATATTCCAGTAGGCTTTGAAGAAATCCACATTAAATCCATCCATACCTGGTGCCTTGCCATTTTGCATTTCCTTGAGGACCTCACTAATATCCTGTTCAGTCACAAGTCTGTTGAGATTACAATTATCCTCTTTGGATACCAGTTTAGGTATATGTTTAATTAAGTTCTTAATGAAAGGTTCTCTTCCTGAAAAGTTTTCCTTGGCAATGTCCTGAAAATGCTTTACTAACACTGCATCTATCTCCTCATGGGATTGAAGAATTTGGCCATTCTCGTCCTTGATCGAAGAGATTCTGTTGTGAGTTCTGTTCGCAATGGTAGATCTGTGGAAAAATTTAGTATTTCGTTCTCCTTCTTTTAGCCATAGAACCTTGGATTTTTGTTTCCAAAAAATTTCTTCTTGTTTACACAGCATTTCCCATTCTTGGTGATATTTCTCTGCTTGATCATTTTTGTCTTTATCAAAGCCATTCTTGATCAGAGCTTGGTTGAGCTCTAGGATTTTGTTTTCCACAATTTTTTTACTTGTGAAAATATTGCCAAATTCCTTCTGGTTCCATTCCTTTAGCTTTTGCTTGATGTGTTTTAATCTCTTATGTAGTAGGAACATGGATGATCCCTGAATCTGCAGGTCTTCAGCCCACCATTTTCCAATGTTGCTGATGAAATCCAGATGTGAAAGCCAAATATTTTCAAACCTAAATGGTTTGTTTCTTAGGGTGCCAATGCTCTTGATATCCATTTGAATCTGCCAGTGATATGAGCCTCCAAAAGGAAGAATATCTGCTATTATTTCCTTGTCTAGAAGCATGAGCTCTTCAGAGATCATGAATCTGTCTAGCTTGGAAGCTACCTGGGAATCCCCTCCTCTTTTATTGTTCCAAGTGCAAAGACCATTATTTGTTTCAATGTCTACTAGCTTCATGTTTTAATCCCCTCCTCTTTTATTGTTCCAAGTGCAAAGACCATTATTTGTCTCAATGTCTACTAGCTTCATGTTTTCTGAAAAACATTGGAAAGCTGAGGAATCTTTGTTTAGTGCTCTTGTGCCCCCTTTCTTCTCCGAGAGAGATCTAATCATGTTGAAATCTCCTCCTATAACCCATGGTAGCCTTGAAAATCTGTTTCAAAGGTCCACTAAGGACTCAATAAACTTGATTTTGTCATCTAACCTTTGAGGGCCATAAACATTTGTTACAAGATAAATTTCCCTGTCTCCTACTGGCTGTATAACAACTGATAAATAATTCCTTGATGCCTCTGCATCAATAATACCTATTTTTTGGGGATTCCAAAGGATGAGGAATGGCTGTATTTTTTGCTTTGACTTATATAAACTCATAGCTGCTGAGCCACTTACTATGGATTATTCTTATCTTTTGAACAAAGCATTTCGTTTCTTGGACAAAAATTATATCTGAAGCTACCTGTTTCATTCTATTATTCAGCATTCTCTGTTTTCTTTTGCTTCCTAGACCTCTGATGTTCCAAGTTTTAAACTTCATAATTACTGATTGGTAAAGGAGTAACTGGTTAGGTCTTTCATCTTACCTAAGTCTATCATGAGCTTTCCACATTCCATTAATAGCTCATTCTGCTTTTTTCTGCCCCTTTTTTTCCCCGGGTTTCTTGGAGCCAATCCTAGAGTTGATTTTACCGCTTTCATTCCCTGCTTGCCCTGTCTTTCAATGTTGTTATCTTCTCCCAAGCCCTTTGTCTGAGTTTTCCATAAGAATAACTGCTTTATTCGATTTCATTCCTCTTGTGGTAGAGATTCTACTCCACCTGTTGTTCCCTTACTCAAGAACCCTTCTAGATCTAGGTTTTCTCTGTCGAGAATCTCTTGTAACTCATTGTCTTCGATTTCCATCTCACTCTGGGTCATGAACAGCTGGAAAGTTGATAAACATAAATCTTGTCTTGTTGCTAAGGGTTTTTCACAAGTTGAAGGCATTGACTATACTGAAACCTTCTCCCTTGTTGCCAAAATGATCTCTATCTGCCTTGTTCTTTCCCTTGTTGCCTCTTTCAAATGGGAAGTCCATCAGATGGATGTTAAATTTTCCTTCTTGCATGGGGACTTGCATGAAGATATCTGTATGGAACAACCTACTGGCTTTATGCAAGCAGACTCCAGCCTTGTATGTCGGCTTAAGAAATCCCTTTATGGTCTCAAGCAAGCCCCTCAGTCTTGGTATGCCAAAACGGATAGCTTTCTTTTAGAAATTGGATTGTCTAGATGTCATTCTGACAATATTGTCTACACCAAGAAAATGGGCAAGTCTCTTATCATTCTTGTTCTTTATGTTGATGATCTTATCCTTACTGGTAGTGATCCCAACCTTATAAACCATGTGAAGTCCAGCCTTAAAAAGAAGTTTGAAATAACAGACTTCAGACACTTGCATTATTTTCTTGGTCTTCAAGTCTTGCAATCCAAGGAAGGTATTTCCCTTTCCCAGTCCAAGTATGCATGTGATCTTCTATGCCATTTTCACATGGAAGACTGTAAGCCAGCCCCTTCTCCCTTTCAGTCTGAAGCCAAACTTTCAGTCACTTGTACTTCCCCTGAAGTTGATGCTACCTTATACTGTCAACTTGTAGGAAAACTTTTGTATCTAACCCATACTCGTCCTAAACTTTCTTTTGTTGTTGGCCTTATTGCTCGGTTTATGAAAAACCCACATGAAATTCATTGGAAAGAAACTAAAAGAATACTTCGTTATGTTCGAGGTACAATTCAGTTTGGGATTCATTACAGTGCAGAAGCATCTCCTCTATTGGTTGGTTTCACTAATTCTAATTGGGCTGGTGACCCTGATGATCGGAAGTCTATTGCAGGTTATGCGTTCACTCTTGGTTTAGGACCTATTACATGGGCATGTAAAAAACAAAGTGCCATTTCTCTTTCTTCAGCAGATCAGGTATCGTGGTGCCGTAGAAGCTAGTAAGGAAGCCATGTGGCTTCGTCAGATCATGTCAGAGTTTGGCTTTCAGCAGTAGCATCCGACTACACTTTGGTGTGATAATCAAAGTGCCATTCAACTATGCAAAGATCCAGTCCAACATCAGCGCAACAAACACATTGAACTGCACATGCTTTTCATCAGAAAGTTCATTCACGTACATGTTCTTGAAGTGCAATATTGTTCAACAGATGATCAAGTTGCAGACATCTTTACAAAGGCTCTCACAGAGGAAAAGTTTACTAAACTTCGATTTATGGTTGGAGTTTAAGAAGTTGTCACTAAGGGGGGATAGGTTCTAATGCCTCCTTCCTTCTCCTATTGTGTCATATTTGTACATCCTTCAATCCTATCCCAAGTTGTTCTTAAGGGGGGATGTTAGGATATTCCGACACATAGGAAATAGTTAAGTATAACTTGGTCTAGTGTAGAGTTAGGTAAAGTGTGTTTCTTTATTATGTACTTTTGTAACTTACAGTCCGATGGTCACGATATGTAGTGATCTGACGGTTCATTCTCTCCTCGGTATTACCGACACTTGATTTGTGGCTTAACACCCGATTGGTCCATGATCTCTATTTAAAGAGCATGGAGGGTCATTAGTAGTGTAGCCGTTCATGAGAGAAGCTTATGTATATTTTCATTCTTTTATTAATAAATTTCCTAAAGTGGTCGTGTTGGCTCAGGCTGTGGATTGTTTCCCTCTTTAAGGGTTTTAACCACGTCAATAATACTGGTGTATTGATCTGTGATCTATTTGTGAGCGGTATCCTTTGGTGTTTTGTTTGAGGAACTTACCCTGTAAATTCCTACAATTTTTAAGACATGTTCTTCATGTCATTTTGATTATTTGGCCCTTGAAAGAATTCATATAAGACATGTTCTTCATGTTGGATTTAAAAGAGATTTTTTCAAAATTTGAAATTTGAGTTTTTGGGTCTAAACTTGACAAGTCGGCCCTCCCTCAAGTCAAGTCATCCCAATGAAGAGGCACATACATTCTGGATAGAAACATCACTATATAAAGGCATTTGACCTCCTCCACAAGGGTGCCATTTGACCTCCTCCACAATGGCACCATTCAACCTCATACAATAAGGACAATATATGGGCATCCAAGAGAAGTACAAGAGGGACAAGAAGGAAGAAGATCATCTTTCTCTCTCTATATATAACTCACATCTCTCTCTCCTAGCTCGCATATGTGTTTCTAGACATTTTCTGGGGAGTAGTTTCTAGGCAGGCCAAAATTTTGGAAACTCCTCCGAAAAGGCACCATTTTGCCTCATACAAGAAGTATAATATCTAGGCATCCAAGCGAATTAAAAGAGGGACAAGAAGGACGAATGGCATCTATATATCTCTCTCTAACTTGCATATCTATCTCCTGTCTCACATGTGTGTTTCTGGTTATTTTTTGGGGAGCAGTTTCTAGGTAGGCCAAAATTCTAGATAGGTCGAAATTATGGGAAGATTTGAGAGGGTTGAAGTTTGAAGGGTATAAGTTTGACTTGAGTAGAGGACTACTTGACTAGGTTTGGCTGTAGCTTGTCGGATATCATAGTTGAGTAGTTGAATTAGATTTATATCTTGTTGAACAAAAGAGCTTATCTAAGAAAAAGGTTGCTAGATTTTTCCCCGAGTGGGTTTTCCTAGGGTAAATCTTGTGTTCCCTTTGTGCATTGTGATATTTATTGCACTTATGGTTATATGGTTCGATTTATGAAGTGTAATTTCTTAATGATAAATAGAAATTTTTAAAATAATATCTATATCATTTGAAGTAATTATCAGTATTTCAAAATTAGTGCTTGTATCTATGGCACTTGAAACTCCAACAATGGAAGCAAGGAAAGAAGAATGCAAGGATTGGGCACAAGTGCATAAGCTAAAGTCTACTCTGGATTAACATAGTTTGAAATTGCGGGTCAAAGTAGTTAATGAATTTGAGGCAATCTTCCAACAAAGACTTTTTGCTCTTGAAGCTAATATGGTTGACTTAAGGCAAAAGCTTGATGTTGCAAAGAGGGGCATATCGGAGTTCACTAAAGCTTTGAAAGCTAAAAATGAAGAAGGAGAAGCCTATATAGTTGAAATTGAGACTATTGGGAAAGCATATGAAGATATGAAAACTCAAAATCAATGATTACTTCATCAAATAACATATATAGATGATTACAATATTAGGCTTGTATCAGAGTGTGTGAAAGCAAAGCAGGTTCAAAGTTCTCTTCTTATGGAAAAAAAAGGAGACAACAAAGAAATTGGAGCAGGTTGGTGCTTCAGATGAGATGTATAAAAAAAATATTATGCATCTTGAAGAACAGGTGAGGGTTCACTTGGATCAAATTGGAAAGGTTATTAAAGATGGTCAACAATATGCACTTACTATGGATAGTATAAAACGAAAATTGGTAGATGAAGAGAGAGAGAGTCACAATCTCTAAAGTCTTGTCTTGATGTTGTGGAAAAGTAGGTTGAACAATGAAAATACAAAATTGTTGATCCACAAATGGAGCTGAAAAATGAGGGATCCTCATTCTTTAAAGAAGGGGGACAAATTTTGCAGCACCCAAACTTGCAATTGCCTGAGGACAAACAATGTCGAGAAGAAGAAATTGTGATGTTCCCTACTAATTAATTGCACAAGGGAGGACGAAGTAGCCTATCCAACCCCATAGACTACATTCAATAATAAAGGGGGAACTCATTATCCAATGTTTTTGAGGCAACATTGGGAAAATTGGGGTAATTAGAGCAAACCTTGTGAAATAAGTCAAAATTGGGGCCAAGTGGAGGGAAACTTGTAACCACTCAAATTAAATTAAGGAGAAAAGACCCCAAAGGGAATCTATAAATAAGAGAGAGGGGGCAATCATTGTTCTCATCTTGGTTGATTAGATATTTCTATTTTGTGAGTTTAGGCTTTGAGGGTTTTAAGACCCCTTTTTCCTTTGATTGGTTTCAATGGTGATGATCTCGCCCTAGCCAATCCCTTCTATTTCTCCGAGTCCATTGAAGTATAATATTTTGAGGAAATTATTATCTAGTTTTGGCAAGCAAGGACAAGTTTCTTTGTGGTTTGTTTGGTCTAATATATTTTTATGGCACCAAGGCTTGGTTAAGGATATTCTAAGGCAACAAACACTCTTTATGTGGCACCAACACTTGTTTGTGGCCATTCTAAGGAAATAAGGCCCTTACATGATCAGGAGGAAGATTATTTTGTGGCATAGGGTTTTATTTGAGGTTGCACTAAGGCATTGAAGTCGTTAGTTTGATAATAGATGACAATGTTGTGGTAACAATAGCTGGATTATATGTCCTAGGGTATGCATCTCTCTTGAGCAAGGGTGGTTAGGAATCAAGTTTTGCAGTGGACTCTTATATGCCCTATCTAAGATAACTAGGGCCCAGATGATGTTCGTCCTGTAGCAAAGAGGCCAAAAAAAGGTCAGTCTGGTAGAGGAATTCCACTTGGAGAGTGCAGGCGACGTCTGAAGGTTTTTTGTGACAACAACCTCTCATCACATCACACTTGAGGTGATGGATAGTGAATTGGACGCTAGGGTAATTGGCAGCAAGAAAAAGGAATTGCACAGGCTAACAGAGCAATAACAAGAGGAAATTGTGACTTGTAAATTATGTTTCTAGTTAGTGTCGTGATCGTTATAAGGAGGGATATTGTTCTTACTTACTCAAGAAAGTAAATCTATGGAGTTTGTAAATTGATGTGTATTGTTGGTATTGCTAAAAGATTTATTTACCTATTCATTGTTGCCCATTAGATATAAAATGTGTTTAAGTTTTAAAAGAATATTGCATATTGTTGCAATATACTTTGTGCTCTTGATAACCCTAAGGGAAAAAATTCCTGAGGGATATTACAAAGTCACACTTCACTTGAATCATTTATCCATGCAAAGAAGGAACAATAGGGTTAGGGTTTGATACTTTTAGTTTTTGTGTTGTTTCATGTTAAAATTGGAAACTAGGGCCAAACTCCATGTGGGTCATCTTATTAATGGTAGCTGATATTTTTCTTGGATCCCTCTCATCGAGAGGTGTAGGATTGATCTAAACATCATCTGATTCTGATAAGTATTCATGGAGATATGAATTTATTTGTGTTATGGGACAATTCGTCAAGGTCAGCGAGCAACCAAATAAACCCCACGTGCTCAACGTTTTAGTATAAATAGAGGTGGCCTTCAAGTCATTTCTACACACTTGGGATCTATTCCTCTCTACTTTTCTTTGGGTTTTAGTAGGAGGAGAGATCTTAAGGGATAACGCTACCCTAATGGAGAAAGGATCTATGTTGCCTAATGAAGAATCCCTAGACGTAGGAAGGAAGGGATATCTAGCATGGTGAAGGAAGCCTAAACAACAGACTCTAACACAACCTATCATTCCCTAATATATATGCTATTCTGGAAGGGTTTGGGATAGCCCTTAGAAGTAGCAAAAGGGATATCCTAACAGCAGTAAGGAAGCTTCCATACACGCTGCCCTAATACGCATCCCTAGCCACATGTTCTAGCCTTAGCCGCAGGCAAGGGAGAGAATTGGCCGCAGTCAAAGGAGAGCTATAGCAGCATTAAAAAGGAGATAAACCGTAGTCCAATAAGGTTCCCTAGCCACAGTCTAAGGAGACCTAACGAACAACAAATAAAGGCCCTAATCCGCAGTCAAATAAGGTGCCCTAACCGAAGTCTAAGGAGGCCTAACGAACAATAAACAAAGGCCTTAATCCGCAATCTAAGCAAGGATATCTAGCTCTTGTTTTCTCTACAATACGCAGCCCTTATCAACAACACAAGGAGGCCTAATGTATGTTGTAGGTGATAGCATGTCTAAGTGCTGTAGGTGCCTAGGTGTGATGTAGGTGACAACATAGTGTTGTAGATAAAACAGTTACAAGGCATGAGTTAAGGACTCGAAATTCACTGTCATAAAGAAGAAACAGTGAAGTCTGCTCTCTAGGTTGTATGTTATCTAGTGAACACATGACAGTGACATCTTCAGTTTGATGTATGGCATGTCAGATATATACATGTTTTAATAAATGGAGGATAGTCTTGTGGAAGGTAGTGACAGCCTTCCCTTAGAGGACAATTGCAGACAAATCAAGGCAGACATTGTGACAATTAGTTGACTGCACTTTGGAGGAGTCTAGTTGCTCTGCTAGGCTGTAAGCCATAGCAAGTAGCTAAGACTGGTGAGTGTAAAGCAACATATTGGATTCAGTAATGAATGCAACATGATGAGTGTAGCATTGGGTGCAGATCAGTGATGAGTACAACATTGGGTGCAGATCCATGATGAGAGAAACTTGGTGATTGGAGCAACACAATGACAGGGGCAACAGCTTGAAGTGCACAACATGGTCATTAGGTCTAGCACTGTGATGATGGGTGCAACATGGTGCAACATGATGAGGTGCAGCATGATGATGAGATGCAACACGATGATAGGTGAAGGAGTCATCTTGGAGAATCAGTTGAAGCAACTTGTCTTCAACTGATCTCATGTATCATCTTCTTAGAGAGGATCTTTACTCTTATCTAGTTAAGTCAAAGTTGACTTCTATTGTAAATGTACTATCTCTCTCTCTCTTTGTTGAACTATTAGAGAAAATAGAAGAAGAATTGATCAAGGGTTTCCCCACATTGGGGTTTGTCCCTGGCTAGCGCCACATCTTGTTTCCTCTTGTCTTAGCTTGTCTTCTGCGATTTATGTGTATGTTCTATCTGTAGTTTACTTTAATGCTGATGTGATTTCTAATCTGGAAAAGATATTGAGCTAACTATGAAAATTGAAATAAATTGCTCTAAGCATAGAACATACCTAAACTTAACATGGTATCAAAGCTGAGGTGAAGACAATGCCCAAGCCAGAGTGAAAGAGAAATCACCAAAGACAATTGGGAAAGGACAAAAGGATCAATGGATTCCTCATCCCTCTTCAAACTCACCGAGGGTGAGATCGAAGAAGAGAATATTATCAGAATGGCGCAGTGGAAGCTCTCTGATGGCCTACCTAAAGATCACTTCATTGGGAAGACCAAATCCCAGGGTGGAAGGAAAGGTAGATAACTAGTTCGGCCATTATGCGAAGGAGTGTTTGAATGGCAGGGGCACATCACTTGTTGATGATAACAATCGTTCCTGGGACATCTTCAATGATCAAAGGAATGATAGGTAATGCAGGCCATCAAGGAAACAACCGACTCTTCAGGGAAAGCAAGAAACCCCAGGTATGAAGAATCAAATGTTGTTTCTGATAAGATAAAGAAGCGTTATCTTGTGTTGTCCCTCTCCTTCAAATTCTTTGGGAATCTCGCTTATTGATTGTAGTGCTTACCGTCCCCTCTCGGGTAGTAACTGGAGTAACACATGTCCTTAGGGTGACTCACCGTCCCCTAATGGTGAATTGTGTATAGGGTGAATGGCTCAGCCTTCCCTTGTGATACCCAAAGGCAACTTTGGGATAGGATGATTAGTTCTCCTGTCGAGGCATCCTACCCATGTAGTCTAGGACTCATGGGAAGTACCTATCATCTGATCAATGAGCAGGGAAATGGGGTTAGGGACCATAGTAGTACTATTGATGGAAGCATCATTATATCTACCGTACTCCCTATGCTATATGACCTCCATTGATCTGGGATTAGTGTGAGTGGTTTGAGACACTCTCTTGTGATATTGATATGGGATTAATAAAAACTGACTTCGGGTCAGTAAGACTGATATGACACACTCTCTTCAGATGAAACTGACTGATGGGCCTCTAAATTAGACATAGATTAAGGCCCATGCCTCTAATTTAAAACATAAATTAAGGCCTATGAACATCCTTCATCACATTAAAACTCTCTTTTTGCATTAGATAATTTATTTTTAACTTTAATATATACATTAGGAAGGTTTATGAATAATTGAATATTTGTGCCTAATATTATTTATTTTTTGTGGAATATCATGAGAATATTGGACAGATTATGAAGAGTTGGAGGAGGATATAATTTAGGGACTTGTTCCCTACTACTAGAGGATCAATAATAAATAATAAGTCAACAAGATATTATGGAATTATGGCACAAATTATGGAACTCCAATGATTGAGAAAATCTAGGAATGTGTTCCACTAATCAAGGGATCAGATCCACCAATTAAGGGAGCAGATCCACTAATCAAGGGATTTTGGTGTGGAAAGCTTCCTTCATTCATGGGGAATGATTCTTAATCTTTTTTATAAGTACCAAGTTGAATTTTCCTCTAGGGAATGATTGAGAAAATCTAGGAATGTGTTCCCTGCCATTTAATGCAAATTCCTAGTATTGGGGACTAGATCCACTAGTCAAGGGATTTTGGTGGGGAAAGTTTCCTCCATTTAGGGGGAATTATTCCTAATAATTTTTTATAAGTACCAAGTCGAATTTTCCTCTGGGGATAGTTTTTCATTAGTGTTATTGTGGAGAGAGCTTGTATTTTTGGAGCTCCATTGTATTTTCTTGCAGGGATGTAATTCTATTGATGAAAATAATGAAGATTCTTGTCATGTTTAGCTTCTAAATCTTGTTCTCTTCCATAGGTCTCTAAGTTTCCTTGGGCTTGACCATCCCAGGAACCTCAAAGCCCTTTTGTATCATTTTCTTTCCTTCTTTGCATTGCTTATTCACATGCATTGCTTACCGTCCCCTTACACAAAGCTTTAGCTCACAAGCTATCCAGCTCTTATTACAATCCCTCACTACTGTGCATAGATAGAATAGACAACACATATCCCTTCCTTTAGTCCTCAAAGCCTCCTATTTCCTTGTGCAGTTTCTCCTGGGTCCTCCAGCTGCAACCTCTGTGATTCTCACCTCACACACAACATTGACCTCTGAATTAACTGCGCGAGTCAGTTCCTTCTGCATGGATGAGTTTCCTTTATAGGAAAATTCCTCCAACTAATAGTACATTTTCCCTTCATTTAATCTCATCTAGGTCTCTATCTGAACTGACATGCATGAGTTATTTATGAGAGAATATTCAGTTATCTGGAGAACACTAGTTGCATGCATGCATGCATTAACTGACTGAACTCATAATTAGTTCCTCCAACTGTTTGGAACTAATTTAATTGGACTTAACTCAGTTAACTGAGCTAACTAATTACAACTCAAATACAATTCATCCTTATCTCCTTAATTAATGGATAACTTCCTCAATCAAAGGGATAACTGTTGCATGTCTTCACAAAGACTTCATGTTTGATTTTCTCCAACTAATTAACTCAAGATGAATTAATTAATTATTTTTCAAACAGCTAGTGAGACTAAATTCGAATTTTAATTCTCAATTTTGATTCAAGGACAAATCAAAATTGGAATATATCCCGAAATGCTATTTATAGCAACACTACTTTTAGCATTTCTATTTTTTTGCTATTTCCAACATAGTTGGAGTATATCCTGAAATGCTATTTTTAGCATTTCTTGTTGCTATTTTCAACACTACCTCTCAACAAGAAAGGAATTCAACTTGAACCTGATCCTAAACCTTTGGAATGTTCTGCATGCAACACTTCTCTCAAGTGTTGTTGCTCCAACAACTCCAGAAACAAAAAATATCCAACCTGAATCAGAATGATGCCTCTGTCATCAAAGTCACTAACTGCTATTACCTCTATCGACTGAAAACTCTGCACCTCTGTACCCTTCAGTATCTGATTTCTCTAGCCTCTTTCACTTTGATCTCTGACTGCATCAATCACACTGATTCCTCCTGCTGCATGCATGTTATTGTTGCTCCTATCTCCCAGCATGCATCCACACTGCACCTCCTCTCATTATGTTGCATCGTGCTGTCCACTGCTGCACTACAACTTAGTTGCTGAGAAGTAAGTAACTGATCTCCCAACTGACCTCCCTGTTGGGCTAGAAACACCCTCTTATGCTGAAGCTCCCTTTGCCGCTCCATCCGCATCTGTCTCTACCCACCCAGCCAGTCCTACTACTCCTTGTCGGGGCTCCCGTAGCAAGGTCTAATCAAAGAGGCTGGGTACCTCAAGGATCCTGCCCCTATTTCAGCCCTCTTGGGACTATCACTTCACATCGCCCCACCTCACTCCTGGAGGTATGGCTGCATGTGATCCCTCTTCCCACTTGGCTTGAAATTTCGCCCTACTAGAGGTCTCTACATGAGTGGATGCCTCCACTCAATCTCCTCTCGGCTTCTCCAGTTGTGGCTGCTCCATAACCTCCTGAAGCTGATTCAACAATTGTGGCTCCTCCGCTATTGTCTGAGACTTCTTCTGGCACTGCATGTTGAGAGGTAATGTACTCTCCCTCCGTACCACCAAGTATCCAACATTTGCCTTGCCCCTCAAGGCTTTTCATCCATCTTGAACCTCAAGAGCATACATGTTCTTGACTCGTGAACCGATCTGCTTCACTTGTCTCGTGGTGATGTGTTTAAGGAAAACCTTTCCCTTACTGAAGACAACATCGTAGCCTTTGTCCTCCAGCATCGTGATCGATACCAAGTTCTTCTTCAGTCTAGGCATATACTTCACATCTATCAAGGTAATGAGAGCTCCATGCACCCTCTGAAAAACAACCGTGCCTAGTCCTGAAACACTATACTTTTCATCATCACCCATCTTTATGCGCATATGGAGGTCTTTCTCCTCCAAGGTACTGAACAAACTCTTATCGCCGATCATGTGGAATGAGGCTCCACTGTCAATAAACCAACCACAACCCATCATCGATGAAACCATGCATGCGATGAGGGTAAAATCAAATTCGAACTGAGAGGCCAATGCCTTAACTTCAGATCCTTCTGAGGATCCCTTCTTGGATTTCTTCAATGGACAATTAGTTGCATAATGGCCCACCTCATGACAATTAAAGCATCTCACTTTAGATTTGTCAATCTTCTTCACACCATGGGAAGAACTCGATTTGGAATGAGAATCCTTCTCCTTCCATTTCCTTGCCTTACTGGCTAAGGTTAGATTTTCTTCATCCTCCCTGGATGAAGAACCATCTCTGGTGCTCCTCCTTATCTCCTCCTGCATCAGATTTGACCACATTCATTCCCAATCTGACAGTTTCTCTCTTCCATTCATTGAGTCATGGTAGCTATGCTAACTCTTAGGAAGACTGAGGAGAGAAAGACTCACCATTGCTCCAATACTATGTAGAACTTTTTCTACAAAACCTCGCTCTGATACCATGTAGAAATTCTGCTCTCTACACATCTTGTAGAGAAACTGTAGATTAAACTGATAATGCAATGTGCTAAAGCAAAATACTTAATCTACTTCTACAATCAAACTTGCGAAAGCTTAATCAATTTTGAGCAAGATCAACCAAAACACATATAACAGAGAAGAAGATTCAATCACACATGAAACATGTCAGACCATGAGGTAACTCCTCAAATCAATTCATGATATTCATTTAGGTTGGTCTTTATTATATACATGAGGGAGAGACTGTTCATTTCATCTCCCGGCGACTCTTCATATTTTCTATTATTTATTTACATCAATTTCAGTTATTCACCCAATCCTGATGATTAGGTGTCAACATTCCCCCCCCCGCCCCCTTAATCTGAATGGATTTGGGTGAGTCCAAGCATCATTCTGAATCTTTCAAGTTTTTCTCTTCCAAGTGCTTTGGTGAAGATGTCTGCAATTTGCTCATTAGTGGAACAATGGCGGAGATGGATTGTTTTGGCCTCAACATGATGTCGAATTAGATGATATTTAGTATTGATGTGCTTCGTTCAATCATGGAACTTTGGGTTGTTGGCCAACTTTATTACTGAGGTATTTTCAATCATGAGTTGAGTTGATTATACTTGTTTTACCTGCAAATATTCAAGAATTTTCTTGAGCCACACAATTTCTTTTGTTGCCTCAGCTGCTGCCACATATTCTGCCTCTGTTGTGGAATCTTCTGGAACTGATTGTTTGTGTGATCTCCAAGAGACAGCTCCTGATCCAAGACTCATAAGATAACCTGAAGTAGATACCCTAGTTTCTTTGTCTCCATCGAAGTCTGAATCAGAGTATCCAATCAAGCTGAAGTCGTCCACTTGTGTATACTTGATTCCAAAGTCTTGAGTTCCCTTCAAGTAACTTAGAACTCTTTTTGCAGCAGACCAATGTCCCTCACAAGGCTTTTGCATAAACCTGGAGAGGGTTTCAACAACAAATGAGTAGTAGTTAGGTAGTTGAGACTTCATGCAAGCTGTCTATACTTTGTTGCATCCTCAAATTCTTTTCCTTCAATGGATGTGAGCTTTAAGTTTTGTTCCATTGGAGTAGTAAGAGGATTGCATTCTTTCATGCCAAAACTATTCAAAAGATCTCCAATGTACTTCTTTTGAGAAAGGAATATGGACTTCGGATGTTGAGTTACTTCAATACCAAGATAGTAATGAAGATAGCCCAAATCATTCATTTCAAAACCTTTCCTCAATTCCTTCTTTATGGATGCAATGTAGCTTTCATTGTTCCCTGTCATCAAAAGATCATCTACATATACCACAAGATATACAATTGTTTTTCCAACCTTCTTGACAAACAAAGTTGCATCATCAAGATCATAATGTTTGAAACTGAGTTTCAGAAGATGCTCAGTTAGTTATTCATACCAGGCTCACGGTGCTTGTTTGAGGGCATACAAGGGTTTCACAAGTTTGCATACTTTATGTTCATGTCCTTTCACAACAAATCCTTCAGGCTGGGACATAAAAAAATTCTCTTTTAGATCTCCATTCAAGAAAGTAGTTTTTACATCCATTTGATGGACTTTCCAACCATTATGAGCTGCTAGGGCAAAGAGTGTCTGGATGGTAGCCCATTTTGTTGTGGGGGAAAAAGTATCCTCATAATCGACCCCTTCCTTCTATGCAAAACCTTTTGCCACAAGTCTGGATTTGTGCTTGTCAAGTGAGCCATCAGCTTTATACTTTTTCTTGTAGACCCACTTGTAGCCAATTGGTTTTGTTCCTAATGGAGGATCAACCAGCTTCCAAGTGACATTCTTTATCAGGGCATCATACTCCTTTTGCATTGCTTCTTTCCATTCATCATGAGAAGCGACTTCTTTGAAGGAAGTTGGTTCAAAATCTGTAGACAAATTCAATTCACAATCATAGGAAACATCCATATCAACAGGTGAATCAGAGTCATCTACATCACCTCCATTTTGCCGGTTTGAATTTCTAGTTCCTGTCTTTCCAACCTCATCAAGATGAACACTTTCAAGTGTCTTTGTCAGCCACTTTTTGGGACTTTTCTTAGATGGTCCAGGCTGCTCCGTTGATTGAGTTGGGACCGAATCAAGATTGAGTCTCCCAATCCTATCAATCACATCACTTAAAGTATCATCTGTTGTTGGAGTTTCATGCGGGGGAGAGAGTGCTTCAGAAGAAGATTCCACAGGTTGATCTAGCATAGGAATCCCCCCTTCAAGATGTGGAATCTGACTATCAAATTCTTGAAATGATTTTTCATTTGCGAATCTATCCAAGCGATCAAGTTGCTGCTCAATAACATTGTCAGTTTTGGATGTTTCAAGAAAGATTACATCTCTAGATACAACAAACTTTTTATTGACTTCATCATAGAGACAGTATGCTTTGGAGGTGTTTGAATACCCCAGGAAGATACACTTACGACTTAATGCACCAAGTTTGTTTCTATGTACCTTTGGTATCAAGGCATAACAGGTGGAACCAAAGACCCTGAGATGCTTTACCGAAGGAATGTGCCCATAACACATTTCATAGGGAGTCTTGTTTCTGATAGCATTAGATGGACATCTATTCTTTATATATGCAGCACATAGAACTGCATCAGCCCAAAACATCAATTTTACATTTTTGAAAAACATCATGGAGTGCACCATATTTAAGATTGTCTTATTCATTCTTTCAGCTACACTGTTCTGTTGAGGATTATAAGGCATAGTTGTTTGATGTTTGATCCCATGTTGCTGAAGATAGTTTTCAAATTAATTTGAAGTGTATTCTTTTCCATTATCAGTGCGAATAGAGCCAATATGATATTGTGCATCATTTTCAATCCATGTATGAAAGTTCTTGAATGTTTGAAAAGCATTAGGTTTGTTCTTCAATAAATAAACCCAACACATTATGGTGTAGTCATCAATAAATGTCATCATATATTTATTTCCATTTGTAGAAGGAACATGCATTGGACCACATAAATTTGATTGAATGAGTTCAATTTTTCTATGTGCTCTTGAATGTGAATCATGAAAAGACTATTCACTATGCTTTCCAAGAATGCGAGCATCACATTGCTTAAGCTTCCTAGGAATTGTAGGCAAACCAGTAACACCATTTTTTTTCAACAAACAGAGGTTGTCATAGTTCAAATGTCCAAATCTGGCATGCCATAATAAACTTGATGGAAGTGTACCTTCTTCATAATGAGAATTGTATGAGAAATATTGTGCACGAGCAGAGGTACCCTGCAGCTTGAGAAGCCTTTATTCTTCTATCCCCCTCATGACAAGTGAGTGGTCAGATGATTTTCTCACCTCAAGCTTGCCATCAAACATATGAATGGAGTGACCTTGCTTGCAGACGTGGGCCAAGGAAAACAATTTTCTCTTCAGTTGTGGGAGATATAGAACATGATGCAGAAGAAAGTCTGGAAGACCAGACAATTTAAACCTGATTGTGCCAAGCCTTGATGGCTTGAGTTTTGATTGGTCTGCAAAGTATACTTCTCCATCAACATTGTCAGTAAATTTTTCAAAAAAATCTTTTCTATGAGTCATGTGGCAAGTTGCTCCTGAATCAAGCAACCAATCATTTTTCCAAGAAGCAAGTGAAGCATTACATAAGTCTTCATTTACTCCAATATTACATTGTGCCACTACATAATGAGCGGATTCAGGTGCTTTACCTTTGTCTGTGTCATTAGTTTTACCTTTGGGTTGATTTATTTGCTACTCAATTTTGTCCCAAGGTAACTTGCATGTGGAGGCATCATGTGATCCATTTCTTTTGCAGCGTATGCAGTGCAAATCTGACTTTTCTCCTTGAGAGTGTCTGCCCCTCCTTCCTTTGAAATATCTTCTTCTTCCTCTTTGACCACCTCTTCCTCTAGAAGAACCTTTTGCAAGATTCTTTTATTTATGAGCAAGGCATACAACCTCTTTAGAAGATTCAGGGGCTGTCTTCTTTCCAAAAGCTTTCTCTCTTTCAGCAAATTTTTTCACAAGAGAGTCAAAGGTAATATCTTTGAGATTCCATTTGCTTGCAATGACTCAAGATAATTGGAGTAAGAAGGATAAAGTGCCTTGAGAAAAGCGATCAAAGGAATATCCAATTCAACCTTCGTGGCTTTGATATCATGCATTATAGATTTTACTTCGAATGCAAGAGCAAGAGGATCATTATTTTGCAATTCAAGAGTGAAGAGTTTAATCATGAGTTGAACAACTTCAATTGCAGAGTGTGACTCATAGAGTTCCTTCAGTTTTTGTAAGGCTTCGAAAGCATTTGAAAATGGTGAAATATGGCGACTCACCTCTTCACTTATTGATGCTGCATTCAATGCATAGACCTTGTTGTTCTTATTTTCCCAAATGGCGAACTCCTTGACTGAGGTAGGTTGTTCTGGCTCTTTGTCTCCGTCTCCAACACACACTCATTTCCACAACTCATTGAAAATGAAGGTGTGTTTTATCTTCCGGGACCACTCAGGATAGTTCTCCTTGCTAGTGAGAACTACTCCCACAATAGATATGATTGAATGCATTCTTAAAAGAAAGACTATGTGCTTCAAAATAATGCAGCCTTATTCTTCCTTCTTGATTAGGTAAGAAATTGATTTAATATACAAAGAGCAAAGCTATATTCTATCCATATAGAATATCACCATTCGTATCATAATATATGACATACCATCACATACCATTGTATTTTCAACCTTCTTTCATATGATATATCAAGCATTCATGCCCTCGACATTAAAAAAGAACCGCTAATCGCACCATTTTTAATGCATAAATCTTATAGTACGCTCACCGCACCATTATCAATATCATGCAATATATATTGTATTCCAAAAACAATACTCATCGCACACATGGTCTTAGTCTCACACACGGTCTTCAAAATGGGAGCACACAACAAGTTTGAATTAAACACCATAGTCACGATTTTCGGTTGTCCAAAAGAAATTGTTTAATCACATAATGTAGTCTCTAACATATACATTCCACGGATAATGTCAGTATACCTCAAACAAAACTCGACGCGCAACAGCATCGGTCATTAACACACAGGTCCATTAATGCACAGGTCTGACACATGACTTCTAGGTTTCGACCAATCTTCATTCCAGCAACTGAATGTCACAAATCGAGTTGTTGCTTTCATGAAACTCTGCAGTACTCATGCCAACCCAGCCGCTCTATCAAAGCTCACGGCCATAGAAAACCAATGCATAGAGAACAACACATATGTAATCACCATTCCAACGCAGATAGCAGATCCATGCTCACTGCAATGCCACTCTGATCTACACTCACCGTAGCACTACGCATACCACAGCCTTCACATAGTTCAATGCAACAAGGGCTAGCTTGCTATGCCTTAATGCAACAACCATCAACAGTCATCAACGCAAAGAACGAATAATGACAGAGGAAAAAAATGACCATAGGGATAGTGTAGCAGAGAGTGGCAGGAGTTTCAATAGAAAGAAGCATCGTTCGTAACTGTTGATATATCACAGTTACGATACCATATATATTGGGTATGGCAACCGGTGGGGAGAACACGGGTTATTCAGGTGGAGCAGTGACAGGAGCAACGTAGCAGAGAAGGTAACACTGGTAGGCTTGATGGTTGTGGAGGGTGCCAGAATCAGCAGAATAATAATGAGTCGCAGGGGATATGAGAGAGATGTCAGTCTGCAAAGGATTTAGAACATAGGCAGAATAGGCAGAATAGGAGTTACAAATTAAAGAGGGAAGCCAAAAATGGCACTGGCTCTGATACCATGTCAGACCAGGAGGTAACTCCTCAAATCAATTCATGATATTCATTCAGGTTGGTCTTTATTATATACATGAGGGAGAGACTGTTCATTTCATCTCCCGATGACTCTTCATATTTTCTATTATTTATTTACATCAATTTCAATTATTCACCCAATCCTGATGATTAGGTGTCAACAAAACACAGAAGAATACTCTGGGGAAAGCCTTAGCTAAAAACCCCGCTATCTTTATTATCATACAAGTGGAAATATCTCAGGATTACACAAAGTTTTAGCTCACAAACTATCCAGCTCTCAGTACAATCCCTCACTGCTGCTCATCGACAGAATAGACAATACATATGCCTTCCTTTAGTCCTACAAGCCTCCTATTTCTTTGTGCAGTTTCTCCTGGGTCCTCCAGTTGCAACCTGTGTGATTCTCACCTCACACACAACACTGACCTCTGAATTAACTGCACAATCCTGAAGGAGTTAGTTCATTCTGCATGGATGAGTTTCCTTTATAGGAAAATTCCTCCAACTGATAGTACATTGTCCCTTCCTTTAATATCAACTGGGCCTCTATCTGAACTGACATGCATGAGTTATTTATGAGAGAATATTCAGTTATCTGGAGAACACTAGTTGCATGCATGCATGCATTAACTGACTAAACTCACAATTAGTTACTCCAACTGTTTGGAACTAATTTAACTGGACTTGACTCAGTTAACTGAGCTAACTAATTACAACTCATACTTATCTCCTTAATTAAGGGATAACTTCCTCAATCAATGGGATAATTGTTTCATGTCTTCATAAGGACTTCATGTTTGATTTTCTCCAACTAATTAACTCAAGATGAATGAATTAATTATTTTTCAAACACCTAGTGAGACTAGATTCGAATTTTAATTCTCAATTTTGATTCAAGGACAAATCAAAATTGGAATATATCCAGAAATTCTATTTATAGCAATGCTACTTTTAGCATTTCTATTTTTTTGCTATTTCCAACAGAGTTGGAGTATATCCTGAAATGTAATTTATAGCAATGCTATTTTTAGCATTTCTTGTTGTTATTTTCAACACTCCCTCTCAACAAGAAAGGCATTCAACTCGAGCCCGATCCTGAACCTTTGGAATCTTCTGCATGCAACACTTCTCTCAAGTGTTGTTACTCCAAAAACTCCAGAAACAAAAAATATCCAACCTGAATCAGAATGATGCCTCTTTCATCAAAATCTCTTATTGTTATTGCCTCTGTCGACTGAAAACTTTGCACCTCTGTACTCTTTAGTATCTGACTACTCTAGCCTCTGTCACTTTGATCTCTGACTGCATCAATCACACTGATTCCTCCTACGACATCTTTGTTGTTGCTAGTCCTATCTCCCAGCATGCATCCGCACTGCACCTCCTCTCATTATATTGCATCGTGCTGCCCACTATTGCATTGCAACTCAGTTACTGAGAAGTAAGTAACTGATCTCCCAACTGACCTCCCTGTTGGGCTAGAAACACCCTCTGATGCTGAAGCTCCCTCAACCGCTCCATCCGCATCTGTCTCTACCCACTCAGCCAGTCTTGCTACTCCTCATCGGGGCTCCCATAGCAAGGTCTAATCAAAGAGACTAGGTACCTCAAGGATCTTGCCCCTATTTCAGCCCTCTTGGGACTATCACTTCACATCGCCCCACCTCACACCTGGAGGTATGGCTGCATGTGATCCCTCTGCCCACTTGGCTTAAAATTTCCCCTTATTGGAGGTCTCTACATGAGTGGATGCCTCCACTCAATCTCCTCTTGGCTTCTCTAGTTGTGGCTGCTCCACAACCTCCTGAAGCTGCTTCACCAATTGTGGCTCCTCCAAAATTGTTTGAGACTTCTTCTGGTGCTGTATGTTGAGAGGTAATGTACTCTCCCTCTCAACCACCAAGTCTCCAACATTTTCCTTGCTCCTCAAGGCTTTTCATGCATCTTGGACCTCAAGAGCACACAGGTTCTTGACTCGTGAACCGATCTACTTCACCTGTTTCGTGGTGATGTGTCTAAGGAAAACATTTCCCTTACTGAAGACAACATCGTAGCCTTTGTCCTCCAGCATCGGAACCAATACCAAGTTATTCTTCAGTCCAGGCACATACTTTACATCTGTCAAGGTAATGAGAGCTCCATGCTTCCTCTGAAAAGCAACTGTGCCCAATCTTGAAAGACTATCCTTTTCATCATTACCCATCTTTATGCGCATCTGGAGGTCTTTCTCCTCCAAGGTACTGAACAAAATCTTATCGCCGATCATGTGGAATGAGGATCCACTTTCTAGAAACCAACCACAACCCATCATCGATGAGACCATGCATGTGATGAGGGTAAAATCAAATTCAAACTGAGAGGCCAATGCCTCACCTTCAGATCCTTCCGAGGATCCCTTCTTGGATTTCTTCAATGGACAATTAGTTGCATAATGGCCCACCTCATGACAATTAAAGCATCTCACTTTATATTTGTCAATATTCTTCCCACCATGGGAATAACTCGATTTGGAATGAGAATCCTTCTCCTTCCCTTTCCTTGCCTTACTGTCTAAGGCTAGATTTTCTTCATCCTCCTTGGATGAAGAACCATCTATGGTGCTCCTCCTTATCTCCTCCTACATCAGATCTGACCACAGTCATTCCCAATATGACAGTTTCTCTCTTCCATTATTTGAGTCCTGGTAGCTATGCCAGCTCTTAGGAATATTGAGGAGAGTAAGGCTCACCATTTCTCCAATAATATGTAGAACTTTTTCTACAAAACCTCGCTCCGATACCATGTAGAAATTATGCTCTCTACACATCTTGTAGAGAAACTGTAGATTAAATTGATAATGCAATGTACTAAAGCAAAATAATTAATCTACTTCTACAATCAAACTTGCGAAAGCTTAATCAATTTTGAGCAAGATCAACTAGACCACATATAACATATAAGAAGATTCAATCACACATGAAACACAGAAGAATACTCTGGGGAAAGCCTCAGCTAAAAACCCTGCTATCTGTATTATCATACAAGTGGAAATATCTCAGGATTACACAAAGATTTAGCTCACAAGCTATCCAGCTCTTAGTACAATCC
The DNA here is from genome assembly GCA_031772625.1 of Pinus tabuliformis. Classification (NCBI taxonomy): domain Eukaryota; kingdom Viridiplantae; phylum Streptophyta; class Pinopsida; order Pinales; family Pinaceae; genus Pinus; species Pinus tabuliformis. The sequence continues at coordinate 1,104,171,642 of CM062813.1, forward strand.
CTCATTGCTGCTCAAAGACATAATAGACAACACATATGCCTTCCTTCAGTCCTCCAAGCCTCCTATTTCCTTGCGCAGTTTCTCCTGGTTCCTCCAGCTGCAACCTTTGTGATTCTCACCTCACACATAACACTGACCTTTGAATTAACTGCGCAGTCCTGAAGGAGTTAGTTCATTATGCATGGATGAGTTTCCTTTATAGGAAAATTCCTCCAACTAATAGTACATTGTCCCTTCCTTTAATCTCAACTGGGTCTCTATCTGAACTGACATGCATGAGTTATTTATGAGATAATATTTAGTATCCGGAGAACACTAGTTGCATGCATGCATGCATTAACTGACTGAACTCACAATTAGTTCTTCCAACCGTTTGGAACTAATTTAACTGGACTTAACTCAGTTAACTGAGATAAATAATTACAACTCAAATACAACTCATACTTATCTCCTTAATTAAGGGATAACTTCCTCAATCAAAGGGATAACTATTGCATGTCTTCACAAAGAATTCATGTTTAATTCTCTCCAACTAATTAACTCAAGATGAATTAATTAATTATTTTTCAAACAACTAGTGAGACTAAATTCGAATTTTAATTCTCAGTTCTAATTCAAGGACAAAGCAAAATTGGAATATATCCCGAAATGCTATTTATAGCAATGCTATTTTTAGCATTTCTATTTTTTGCTATTTCCAACAGAGTTGGAGTATATCCTGAAATGCTATTTATAGAAATTCTATTTTTAGCATTTCTTGTTGCGATTTTCAACAAGTAATTGGAACACACGCTTTCCTTGGCAACATTGGCCATCTCAACCCCAAAACCAATCTTGGCAACAAGGTTTGCAAGGAAATTATGGGAACCAACCACAATATCCTCAGTGTTTTCCTCAATATTGTCCATACCAAACTCCATGTTATCCTTACCATTCACCTCCACCACAACCAAAGCCCCAACCACATCCATCTCAAATATCCACTCCCACTTAACTACCTGTACCACGATTTCCAAACCCACACATTGAAGTAGCTCAACCCACTTACAATACTGAGGTACAACACTTCCAAACATCTCCTCTTGAGATCAATGGTATTCACCATAGCTAAGGAAGATTATTACAAAAAAGTGATTCTCTTGATGCCATTGAGGGACAACATGCAAAGAAAGAAGATTTGAAAGAGAAGATCAAAGAATCATGGGTTGCACTTGATGAAGAGCCGATAATAAAATCAGAGATTGAGAAATCTCCCTTAAGGTTATCATCAAGTCCTACATGTGTTCAAGAGAACAATTAGCAAAAAAAGGAAGATTTGAAGGTCATGGAAGAAGAAGACATCCAAGATGATCCAAATCAGCAAGTGAACCAGGGACATCACAACTATATTAAAATTTGGTTCCAGATAGTCATTAAGTTGCAGCAATACCCTCTTCTTCAAATGTGTTTGATATCATCAAAGTCAAATCAAGTGAATTTTCAAATCCAGGTACATGTCAGAGCATACATTTCAAGCCTCCGCAGCATTTTATCTGTCATCTTGATGTGCACATGGCTCCATTGGAAGTATTCTTATACTTGAAAGTGATTTTGTTTCTCAATGTAGGGTAGGGTAGAAAAGAAAAAAAAATGAAAAATAAGAGAAAAAATAAAAATCTAATGTGAAAACCTCCTTGGAGGTGTCTCAAATTGGCTCATTGATTGAAAACCTCCATGAGGTGGTCAATAGGTTGAAAAAAAAAAAATATCCTAGGTGAAAACCTTCTTTGAGGCACCTAGGCATACCTACTAGTTGAAAACCTCATTGAGGCGGCTAGTAGGCCTAAAAGAAAAAAAATAAAAAATAAAAGAATCCTTGCTCAATGCATGCATTTACTCTCCAACATCTGCAAGAAACAAGAAGAAGTTGGTACCAAAAGGAAAATTGGTCAAGCCTAGTCAAAAGAAGTCAAATTTTGATTTTCTCCTACTTCGCTCAAATGCTCCAACAAGGCCAAGGCCATGCCAATCCATCACCCTCATCTATTTTCACCATCCACCCATCATTCTCAAGCTTCTACCACTCATTTTCCTTGTTGTCTTAGAAAACTACATGATGCTCTATTTTACTATAGGATACAAAAATACATAGAGAAGAAATTTGTTTTTGCCATAACTTGAAAACCATGCATCCATTTGCCAATATGTTTTAGGGGGAGATTCATATGGATGGTGGTAACATGTTCAAGCAGTTTCAGAAAATTTCAATGCACAGTTTCCAAGAAATTGTCCTCCATCACCTTCAGCCATTTTTACATTTTCTCAATATCTGTGCAACCATTTAATTTTTTTTTTCATGGGGAGATGCATATGGATAATGGTAACATGCCCAAGAAATTTTAGAAAATTCTAGTGCACAGTTTCCAAGAAATCGGGCTCCATCACCTTCAGCCACTTTTAGTTTTTCTTGAGATCCGTGCATCCATTGACCAAATTTTTTCAATGGGGAGGTTCATAATGATGATGGGAACATGCTCAAAATGTTTCAGCTTAATCGAGTCTTCGTTTGGGAGATATGGACAAAACTAGTCGTTGTTTTGTAAACCTACAGGATATAGAACAACACCTACAAGATTGGCACTGAGCAGTTTTAAAGGAGATCCAGAGGTCAAAGAAGCTCCTCCAGAGCTTAGCAACAACATCAAGATCATTAGCATCGCCATTCAACACCTGCACATCAACATCAACTCAGCAGTAACATGCATGTCTATCCAACAACCATCAGGTAGGTATAGGTATGCAATATTCTTGACCTCTTCTCTTGAGCATATTATAGTTATAAATTTGTTTTCAGTGCATGAGAGATGAGGTTTTATAAGCTAAGGATTGGTCAACAGTCTTAGCTGCCTTCAGCTAATTAATTACAACTCACTCCTTGTTATGGGCAAATTTAGTGTCTTTTCGAACGACTAACCCCTAGACCTAGTAGCAATTCTAGAACAACAGTTAAAGTAATTCCATTTCTTTTCCTATAGCTAACAGATAAAAGAAAGAGGAGAAAAAGTACCAACCTATATCTCTCGCTCGATCCCTCTTCCCTTTGACTACTTTCACAACTCCCTTCCATACTTAACTCGCTTGAAAGGTACCTGCAGACAAGCTGAGACAAATAACCATCAAAGCATACATATCGATCTGTTAAGTAAACATATTATAGAATCAAAAGTACAATATACATCACATGAACACATGAATGGAAAAAGCATAGAACTCTTTATTCATAGAAGGAAAGATTACAACCCATGTAGATGCATGTCCGATTCAGTGTCATCCTTCCAGCTTCAAACCCTTCTCTCCTCATGAATCAACAATTTGACATGATAACATTACTCTCTCTACTAATCTCATTCCAACAGCATTTCCTTAGCTTATGAAGTTCCAACCTTAGACCAGCCTTGAATGCCTGGTCCTTTTATAGCTGAATGGAGGAGGTTAAGCCATTAATGGCCCTCATGAATGCTTTTCCATATTTGGGAAGTGGTTCCATGGAGGAAGGGATAATGGATTAAGGTTCATTCATCTCCTTCCTCATCCAAAAGCGAGCCCAATCCTTTTATAAACCTCTACAAGCATCCATTGGATGAGGAATCCAATGGATTCATTTGAAAAATTCGATGGATCTCGCTCATCGTAGGTGATACAAAGGCCAGGTGCTATGCATAGCACCCAGACATTGTCGTTCCTGCCATTCATTGCAGCCAGATAGAAGGCCACCTGCGATGATATCCTTAGGGACATTTTTTGGATGAATGGTGTCATGAAACTCTTGGGAAGCAAGCATGATGTAGGTTAACTTCATTAGGGAATGAAAACAACTGAATTAGGGGTTGATGGACCCTAATAATATAGATTTGGAAGTTGGGGTTGATGTGCCCAAATTTTCCTATAACACTCCTTCACTCATGCAATGTTGAAAAGTCAAATTATGAAGAGTGATTATTTCAAGGAATGAGGACAACAGTTAAAAGAAGAAATTTTTGCAAAGGAAAAGGTCACCACAACACTCCAAGCCCTCCATCCACTTCATATTCACTATCTATTCATCATTCATCCATCCCATTTCATTCTTGAAAAAAAAACAAAGAGAGCATCCTCTCCATTTTCATGAAATTTCCATTTGCAGGTTAGCAAGAAGGATGGTCAAAGAGCAAAGGATGATCACAAAGAGACCCTTGTCACTCACATTTTTATTTTATCACTCATTACCATTCATTCCTCGAACATTTATGTAATTTTTCCACTCCTTTACTTCAGTTTACAAAGGGACTATGTTTTCTATAGGATGATCTTGTAGAAATTACAGTGACCCGGAAATCCTATAGGAGGTAGTCCTAAGGAAAATAAATGGTGGAACAAGGTAGCAGAATGTTGAGAAGGGTGTGGAAGACCTTGCCAAACTAAAAAAATAATCAAGAACCATATTGAATACGGGGAAGAAGACAAACTAATGGTCTCAAGAAACAAGGATTTTTCTTTGCACAAATATGTTTTTTGGCTTGTCCTTGCAGAACTTACAGCCAAGATTCTTAATGCATAAGAGAGAGGCCACCAGGGCCATGGATGAGGCACAATGAGGTCACTAAGTTGCTCAGAGGATGAGCAACACTTTCAGCAGGGGGTATGATGGGCCTCTAAATTAAACATAAATTAAGGCCCATGCCTCTAATTTAAAACATAAATTAATGCCCATGCCTCTAATTTAAAACATAAATTAAGGCCTATAATTTAAAGTTAATTTATTTTTAACTTTAATATATTCATTAGGAAGGTTTATGAATAATTGAATATTTGTGCCTAATATTATTTATTTTTTGTGGAATATTATGAGAATATTGGGCAGATTATGAAGAGTTGGAGGAGGAGATAATTTAGGGACTTGTTCCCTACTACTAGAGGATCAATAATAAATAATAAGTCAACAAGATATTATGGAATTATGGCACAAATTGTGGAACTCCAATGATTGAGAAAATCTAGGAATGTGTTCCACTAATCAAGGGAGCGTATCCACCAATTAAGGGAGAAAATCCACTAATCAAGGAATTTCGATGGGGAAAGATTCCTCCATTCATGGGGAATGATTCTTAATCATTTTGTATAAGTACCAAGTCGAATTTGCCTCTAGGGAATGATTGAGAAAATCTAGGAATGTGTTCCTTGCCATTTAATGCAAATTCCTAGTATTGGGGACTAGATCCACTAATCAAGGGATTTTGGTGGGGAAAGCTTCCTCCATTCATGGGGAATGATTACTAATCATTTTGTATAAGTACCAAGTTGAATTTTCCTCTAGGGATAGATTTTCATTAGTGTTATTGTGGAGAGAGCATGTATTTTTGCAGCTCCATTGTAATTTCTTGCAGGGATGTAATTCTATTGATGAAAATAATGAAGACTCATGTCATGTTCAACTTCTAAATCTTGTTCTCCTCCATAGGTCTTTGAGTTTACTTGGGCTTGGCCATCCTAAGAACCTCAGAGCCCTTTTGTATCATTTTCTTTCCTTCTTTTCATTGCTTATTCATATGCATCTCTTGTTTTTATTTCTTTCTATTTTTTCATTTAGAATTAATGACTTCTTATTGTAGGATTGAGTTAAATGGTTGATGTAAGTTCTTTTGCAGGATCAAAATCATTATTTCATCCTTGGAAAAGTTTTGGAAGGTCATAGGAATCATTGAGTTGCTTGGATTAGTCTTCTTATTCCTAAATCTAGATTGTTGGACTCCTTTTTAGCAAAGAACAGTAAATTTATGCTATTTTTTAGAGCATGCTAAGGAGATTCAATCGACTTTATTCCACTTGCATTAGATCACAAAAACATTCTATTTCATAACAAAAATTACCCCATTACATTTTCACTTGATTTGGTTAGTCATTTTTTAGATTTACTAGCTCACTAGTTCTCAAATTTCTAGATTTTTGACTAGTAATGTTTTATTGTTTATTTTTTTTAGAATGGGTTAACAGAGGTATTTTTGAGTGATTCCACTTGGAATATGGACCTAAGACATCCTAGTTAATAACAATTTTTTTCCCATCCAATTTGGATTTGATTTTCTTGGTCATTAAACCCTCACCAATTTCATCATTTCACAAGGAAACTTCTCCAAGCTTTTTGAGCGAATCCATCCATCTCCCGACTTTGGTTTTGAGTTCTGAGTGATCCTAGGAATTTTCCCACTCCATTCCACCCATCACACACCTTTCCTAAGCCTTCCATCACCTCCAACACCTCACATTTTCTCTTAGTTGTATCCTGTAGGTTTCCTGTAATTCCTACAGGATCATCTTGTAGGTTTCTAGTACATCCTGTAGGTTTTCCTGAAACGGCCTGTTTTGAGGCCGAATTGATGGAAAACCTCTAGGAAGTCACCAAAATCCTCCCAAGGGTCTCCCACACCATCCAACCATCTCCTAACCCTTCCATCCAACCTTCAACATCCTTAAATTCACTTGCCACATCACCAAAGGAAATTAGTTTGCATACTTGATTTTGCATGAAAAGACAAAAAGACAAAAACATATTTATTTTAGTCCCTTTACTTGCACATTAGTGATGTTTGATGCTTCTTACTTCCATGCTTAGATAGTAGCATTTGGTTCATGATAATTTAGCATTATTGCAAAGCATAGTTTCTTGGCAGTTAGTTAGAAAATGGTGTGTTTTAGCATTTGATTTCAATTTCTTTCCTTGTACTTTCTTTCTTGCAATAGGTTAAGGTTCCATTTCGAACATTTCCTTTTCTGCAATTAGTTTAGGATTTGACCTTAGTGCATGCACTCAATTACATCATGACAGCAAAGGAATGACACATTGTATGCCACACATATAGTGCCGATACCTCTTAACTTTGTACAAACCCCCAGGTTGATAATTAAAATTGGTAGCATTGGGAATTGCATCATTTTTGTTGCAATACCGAGGCTCATCACTGACTTTGGGTCAGCAGAGAATGGTATGAGACATTCTCGATCTATTCTTCTTCTTCATGGTTCAAGAGAATAGAGTAGAGCAGAGAACAGAAGTGCAGGGCACTGATGGTAGAGATAGTACAGTCAAACACATGGATCAACGGATGGAGTTCTACCTAGTTGAGAGGGAGTGTTAAAATTGGAAACTAGCACCAAACTCCATGTGGTTAATCTTATTAATGGCAGCTGATATTTTTCTTGGATCCCTCTCATCGAGAGGTGTAGGATTGATCTAAAGATCATCCGATCCCGATAAGTATTGATGGAGATATGGATTTATTTGTGTTATGGGACAATTTGTCAAGGTCAGCTAGCAACCAAATAAACCCCACATGTGCTCAACACTTTAGTATAAATATAGTTGGCCTTCAAGTCATTTCTACACACTTGGGATCTATTCCTCTCTACTTGTCTTTGGGTTTTAGTAGGAGGAGAGATCCTAAGGGATAACGCTACCCTAACAGAGAAAGGATCTACGCTACCCTAATGAAGAAGCCCTAGACGCAGGAAGGAAGGGAGATCTAGCATGGTGAAGGAAGCCTAAATAGCAGACTCTAACGTAGCCTATCATGCCCTAATGTATATGTTGTTATGGAAGGGTTTGGGATAGCCCTTAGAAACAGCAAAAGGGATACCCTAACAACAGTAAGGAAGCTTCCATACACACTGCCCTAATACACAGCCCTAGCCATATGTTCTAGCCTTAGCCGCAGGCAAGGGATAGAATTGGCTGCAGTCAAAGGAGAGCTCTAGCAGCATTAAGGAGGAGATAATACACAGTCCAATAAGGTGCCCTAGCCGCAATCTAAGGAGGCCTAACGAACAGTAAAAAAAGGCCCTAATCCGCAGTCCAATAAGGTGCCCTAGTTGCGGTCTAAGGAGGCCTAACAAACAACAAACAAAGGCCCTAATCCACAGTATAATCAAGGATATCTAGCTGTTGTTTTGTCTACAATACGCAACCCTTATCAACAGCACAAGGAGGCCTAATGTATGTTGTAGGTGACAACATGTCTAAGTGTTGTAGGTGCCTAAGTGTGCTCGAGATGACAGCATGGACTAAGTGTTGTAGGTGCCTAGGTGTGTTGTAGGTGACAACATAGTGTTGTAGATAAAACAGTTACAAGGCATGTGTTAAGGATTGGGAATTCACTGTCATAAAGAAGAAACAATGAAGTTTTCTCTCTAGGTTGTATGTTATCTAGTGAACACATGACAGTGACATCTTTAGCCTGATGTATGGCATGTCAGATATATACATGTTGTAATAAATGGAGGATAGACTTGTGGAAAGTAGTGAAAGCATTCCCTTAGAGGACAATTGTAGGCAAATCAAGGCAAACATTGTGACTGTTATTTGATTGCACTTTAGAGGAGTCTAGTTGCTCTGCTAGGTTGTAAGCCATAGCAAGTAGCTAAGACTGGTGAGTGTAAAGCGGCATATTGGATGCAGTAATGAATGCAACATGATGAGTGCAACATTGGGTGCAGATCAGTGATGAGTACAAAATTGGGTGCAGATCCGTGATGAGAGCAGCTCAATGATTGGAGCAGCACAGGGACAGGGGTAGCAGCATGAAGTGCACGACATGGTCATTAGGTCCAGCAATGTGATGATGGGTACAACATGGTGCAACATGGTGAGGTGCAGCATGATGACGAGATGCAGCACGATGATAGTTTAATGAGTCATCTTGGAGAATCAGTTGAAGAAACTTGTCTTCAGTTGATCTCATGTATCATCTTCTTAGAGATGATCTATGCTCTTATCTAGATAAGTCAAAGTGTTGACTTTTGTTGTAAATGTACTATCTCTCTCTCTCTGTTGAACTATTGAAGAACATATAATAAGAATTGATCAAAGGTTTCCCCACATTGGGGTTTTTCCCTGGCTAGCGCCACATCTTCTATCCTCTTGTTTTAGCTTGTCTTTTTTGATTTATGTTTATGTTATATCTGTAGTTTACTTTAATGTTGATGTGATTGCTAATCTGGAAAAGATATTGAGCTAGCTGTGAAAATTGAAATAAATTGCTCTAAGCATAGAACATACCTAAACTTAACATTTCACGTCTCCAAATTTAGTGTACCTTGTCTTTTTCCTAGTCTATAAAGGAGATGAAAGACACACCATTGTGGTGTTTCAAGAGTTTGAATTTTTGAGCTATAACATTGTTTAGTTTAATTTTCTAAATATAATATAAAAACAATGATATTGTTGAGTTTAGATCTTCATATTTTCCGTCCATATTATCAGCAATATGTGTTTGTAGGTTAATGTACTTTCTTTTAAGGGTGATTCATAGACATTGAGTCGACGCTACATCCACGAGAAAATCCAGGTAGATCAACCTGAAGGGGTATACCTTTCAACCAAACTAGAAAGGTCTAACCCCAAGGGTGTCAAAGAGATTTGACCCCATGACCTCTCAATAGACGAGGTACTTAGAAACAAGAACTCAGCCTTTATAGCTATTATTTTGATTGGTTTTTTCAATTTTACCTATCTAAAATTTTTGGCTAAATTCCTGAGTGCAAAATCTGCTTACCGTGATCTGATTTTGTATACCCCTTTGAATAGAGTAATTATATACCAACAAGAGCCACAACTACTAGAATTAGAATTATGGGGATGGGGGGTTTTCAATGTGGAACAAGGGGAAAGGCTTCTAATATCATTCATTACCAATGTCAACTTTAGTTTTAATGATAGCAGTGTCCCGGAAGGCTTTCATGTATAAGTAATAGTATGCTAATAATGCCAGTCTTGTACTTATGCAATATTTTATGTCAGTTTTGTCTCATCATACTTCAATTCAAGGTTGAAGCACTCAAGCTATAGTCTACTACGTTTACACAATATTATATCCTCTCCACTCCTTTGTTGTTATAGTTACACAATGGTCCTAGTTCATGTTGAAATCAAGTCTAAAAATGAGATGACAAACATTTTGTGCTACAACTTCTATATTTCATGTTAAGATAACATAAGTTGTTTTTAATTTACCCGCACCACCTCACAACAAAAAAGAAAAAAGAAAAAATATTTATGTAATGTCCCATATGGATTAATTGACTACGGGAGGACGAAGTAGTCTATCAAACCACGTAGGCTATGGTCTTGATAAAGGAAGAAAACCCAATTTTTCCAATGTTTGGGGCAACATTAGGTGAATATTGGGTCACCCGAGGAAAAAAAGGCCAACTTAGGGGTTGCATTGCAACACCTCACATTTGATAAACCCCTTGAGGGGAATCTATAAATAGAGGAGAGTTTGAATCATTTTTATCTCTGATTTTCTTGAGCTTGAGGCTTTGAGGGTTTTAATACCCCTTTTCCTCTACTAATTTCGGTGGTGAAAGATTCCACCCTATTCAGTCATTATCCCTTATATCTTCTTTTATTTTCTGTGGAAAACTGGGATCTGGCTATTATCTTGTTTAGCAACAGTTCAGTGGTATTTCAAATAAAAGTGATGCAAATTATGGGACAAAATTGGAGTTTTGGCACAACATAACACAAAAATTCAATGGGAAACTTACACAGTGGAATAATTATGGGCACAAGCAAGATGTAGGGTTTTAGTCACAAGACCACAAACAGTTATAGGGCCATAGGCCGCAAAGCTGAGGACCGAATTTCAGTTCCGTCCAGCTCAAATTTTGGTCAATGCCAAGATAGAAAACTTGGGACCGAAATATTTTAGGTAGCAGAGAGACACGGGGTTTAAAGGCAGTTGTAGCCTCTAATGCCATCAACATCATTCTCCAAACACTTTAGATAGTGAGAAAGTCGAACTAGCAAGATTTGCAATAGGAGGTCAATCTGCAAGGTCTACTCAACATCCATAAGTTATAGTGGGATATATCTTATGGCATAGTTAGTTCAACTAAGAAGAGTTTTTTAATCTCTCTACTGAGATAGAAAGGGTACAAGTAATCCTATGAATAAATAATAGCATGGTAAATCAGACATATTTAAGTTCTAGACTAATGTTGTGATCCTTATAATTAATCATTGTTGTTGAGTAAGGGGATGATATTAGTTAAGAATTGATGGATGTTATTAGCAATAACTGTAACCTTATAAACTGATGTGAACTATTAGTATTCACTACTTGTCACATTATTGTGTATTCAATAATATCACTTCCTGGATTCGAAAGCATTATTGTGAAATTGTTTCAATCTATCTTGTGATTTTGATAACCCAAAAGGGCAAAAAAAATTCCCGAAGAATAATATAGTGGTATCATAGTTATCACTCCTACCAGCCTAGAGGGGTTATTGGAAAAATGGAGCTAGTGGAATCAGTTTTTGGGAAGGAGTACGTAGAGTTTTGGCAAAAATATGAAGAATGTCACAAGAACTTAGAAATAAAAATAGAACAATTTGAAGCATGGATGAAGGCACACCCAAATTATTTGTCATGGTTATACGCTCCTGTAAAAAATATAAGAGATCAATTTCTTGAACCTTACAATAACAGTGTTCAGCAAAACGCGGGATAAGGAATCAGAACAATTTTTGGGCTAGCTGTAGGAAAAATAGACCTTATAGTATGGACATTGAATAAAAAAACAAGGCACTAAGGTAAAGGTAAACAAATATGAAAATAACGATGATGAAGATGAAAGCTCATCTAATAATTTAAACAATCATGTTCCAACAGAAGCTAAAATTGTAGCTGCAAATGGCAAGTATACTAGTCCCATTGTTCACTCCATGAATGCCACCCTAAGAAAATTGGATTCTCCAACCAGTGAAATAGTCAGACATGATGACGATCATGATCTCGCTCTTGTTGAGATTGGCGAGGCTATACCTATGGAAGAAGATTACTATTCCAAAGATAATGGAGAAAAAGGAGACGAAGATAAGAAATTTACTTGGCATAATGAGTGCATGAGGCAGAGTTGGGGTACCCATCATATTCGAATGCATTTGCTTCAACAACTATAACAACTGCAACTATGAATGACCATGTTCCTATCAATGCCAAAGGAGCTATCAAAAGTAGATACCACCGAACTGTTCCTAATGCAAATGTCTATCCTTGAAATTCTTCATTGGTGGGAATCAACTTGATAGGTCATCTACATTATACCAGGCAATGATGCATCATACAATACTAGATGGATATGAGAAAAGGTGTGTTGGTTCAAATTTTTCTGGGTATGAACGGGGATGAAATTTACACTATTACCTATCAAAGAAAAGAAGCAATAGCCAAGAGGGATTTCAATGGAACACCCAAAAAAATTTCTACACCTAAGACTATTGATCATGTGTCAGTTATAGATAGCATTTTGCAAAGAAAAGCTCCGTATGACTTAGAGAAATCAAATAGCACATATAATACTTTGATGTTGCTTAGAAAGGAAACAAACCCCTTATCCGAGGATTATCCAGGAGGATATTGGTGGCCACCCACCTATTCCACCTAGACCTCTAATGGATTTCATTAGTTTCCTTGATTATAACAACATTTACTATTTTTAGCAGTTTTTTGGGTCATGAACTTCAGGAGTAGTTTTCCCCCCTAAACAACATTTTTATGAGGTTCACAATAGGGTTGTTGTAGTAGGCTTATAAGAATGCATAAATCTTGTAGTGCTCAGAGAGACCTTTCCAACAAGGTATTGTATGCACCAAATGGAGATAATATGACCAAGTTACGACCCCGGGAAGTTGGCTTCCCAACTAACCCCAACGGGGCCCACAAACTCTTGGCGTTCCATCTCCTGGGGTTAGGGTTTTGGTTGTTTAGGGTTTTCCCTTGTTGTTCAGTAATAAATGGCCCTTGAGCCTCATTTAAACATAGTTCAAAGGCATGTAGCCGCCACATCTCTTCTCAGAGATAATCTACCATCGCCCGAGCTAGTTTATTTCCATTTCTATATGTAAGCATATTTTAGTTCTTTGGTATTAATGAAAATAAGTTTTATTTCTGTTGCATCTTTGTCTTTATGCATATATCTTTATTTTGTTGTGTCCCTGCTTAAGTATGGATCAGTGGTATTAGAGAGTTTTGTTGTTTCTCTGTTTTTCTTTGCATGTCCTCAACGAGGTCAGGGTATGAGGACTTGGGGCTCGAACTAGTTGAACCTTTGCAAGACCAACCTCGCAAACCCTGACGACCTCCCATGGTGGAAGAAAATAAAGACGAGGGGACAATAGATCCTTTTAAAATATCCCTTGAGGAATCCCTCGAGCAACAGAGGAACACGATGATGGATAACTTTCCCAGATCCTTCGATGGCTAGCCATAAGCAACGCATCCTTATCTAGCAAACGCTCTCGAGGTGCCACTCCTTTTAAGGTACAAGTTAACTTTGACATTCTCATATTTGAAGGCTAGATAGATGCAGACGTTGTAGATAGATGATTAAATATGTTGGAAGGATATTTTTCAGTTGATGACTTTTCTAATCAGGAAAAGATTACTTTTGCACTCTCAAAGTCGCCCTGCACATCAAGGACTAGTGGGAAACATACTAGAATATAAGAATGGGAGGGAATCCTCAATGCTTTTAGTCACACTCACTTGGAATTCTTTCTAAGATTCCATCAAGGAATAATATTACCCTTTCAGGAGCTATGAAGATAAATACATAAAGTGGACTGCATTGCGGCAGGGAAGGGACCAAGTTGTGTCGAAGTTCAAAAATATTTTCCATACCCTTCGCATGAATCTGGGTATTAAGGATTCTGAATGAAATATGGTACTCAAGTATCACGTTTCTCCACACAAGTACATCCAAGATGAGATGGAGTTCTTGGAAATATCCTCTCTTGGTGTTTCCTATCAATATGCTGTCAAGATCGAGCATAAATTTAAATAGGAGAAGCAAGACTTTGAATCTGTGAATACGAAGCAAGGAAAAGGCACCCCAAACTGCAGAACGAAAGACAAAGCCAAGGCGGGGCGACCCAGGACAACTCACTGAAGCCACAAGCAAATAACAACACCAAGAAGACAAATAAGGACATAAGGAAATGGTGTGAGTTCCATGAGATCCCCACTCACAACACAAGTGAGAGTCGAGTCGAGTCACTCATGGTCGAGCTGAAGGCTTTTGAATCAGATTCATGTTCTGACACTGAGTCAAAAATCGACAAGGCGAGTGAAAAAATGAAGTAGATTATCATTACAGAGCCTAGTTCCATCGTTTCCACCACCAAGATCCAGAAGGATGAGCCCGAAGATCCAGAGGAGGGGGATTGGATCTTCCACTCACAGATGTGGGTGAAGGGTTGTCCACTGTAGTTCATTGTCAACAATAGGAGCCAAAATAACCTCATTTCAGAATAGGTCATGAAGTGGTTGGGCCTATCGACCACACCACTCCCGAAGTTGTACACCATCGGGTGGCTTCACCAAGGGCGAGATATTTGTGTCAGCCAATAGTGTTTCCTTCCATACAACATCAATCCCTTCACAAATGAGGTACAATGTGATGTTTATGCTCTTGAAGTTTGTTATGTATTATTAGGCCAACCATACTTCTAGAAGCGACATGCTTTGTATGAGTCTAGGCCTCACACTATTATTATTACTTTGGGCAATAAGTTGTACAGGATACTGGAGGTAGCACCGCCTGCCACCATTTCTTTGATCACTGCAAAGCAATGCAGTAAGATCAGTTCTGAGACCGAGAATTATTTTTCCTTATGAGTCGCCCAGAGGGCAAGAAGAAGATTGTGGCCACGGCCTCCAGACAGGGCTCCTCCACACAGTAGTAGTAGATGGACAAAGTTGTGGAGGAATACAGGGACATCTTCACCTCACCCATAGGGGTACCTCTACATTGTCAGGTAAAACACTCCATTGATCTGACCCTAGGTGTGCCGCTACTTAATGGACCGATCTATCAACGCTCTGTTCTGGAGAACGATGAAATCAAGAGGAAGATTCAGTATTTGTTGCAGAAAGAGAATATCAGGTCAAGTTCATTACCTTGTGGGAGCTGGACCATGTTGGTACAAAAGAAGGATGGGGCCTGGAGACTTTTTATTGACTATCGTGCTTGAACAAGATCACTATCCAGAATAGGTATCCAATCCCATGGATTGATGACCTTCTGGACCAGCTCAAGGGGTCCAAATATTTCAGTAAGATTGACTTGAAGTTTGGTTATCACCAAGTACCAATCAAGCCCTCTGATGTGTGGAGGTTTCCTTCAAACCTAAGGAGGGCCTTTTCAAATGGTTGGTCATGCCTTTTGGGTTGGCGAATGCCCCTGCAACCTTCATGAGGTTGATGGATGACATCTTGCAACCCTTCACCAACTAATTCTTGGTGTTGTATTTGGATGACATTATGATCTTCATCTAGAGTTGGGAAGAACACCTCCACCATATTTGACAGGTCCTCCAAACCCTGCGAGAACACAAGTTGTGTGCAAATTTGCATAAATGCACTTTTTGCATGACCTAGTTTCAATATATGGGGAACATCATTGATGAGAGGGGTGTGCACATGGACCTAGCCAAGGTACAAGTCATTCAGGATTGGCCAGCCCCAACCACTCTAAGAGAGCTCCATAACTTTTTAGGTCTTGCCAACTTCTACTGCAGGTTCGTGTTGAGGCTCTCTCATATCACTTGGCCTTTGAGTCAAGTCACCAACGGAGGAGCGAAAGCAAACTTCTTTTTGTCTGAATCCCAATAGAAGGCATTTACCGAGTTGAAGCATCACCTCTGATTTGTACCAGTGCTCACATTACCAGACCTACAACAACCATTTGAGATCAAGATAGATGCCTTTGACTATGTTATTTGTGTAGCTCTTACTCAACAAGGGTATCCTGTGGCATATCACAGTGAGACACTTTCAAACAAAGTCTGAAAGTATCCCACCTATGACAAAAAGATGTATTCCATTGTGCAGATCTACTGACAATGGAAGCGTTAAATTCTGGGGAAGGAAACAATCATCCAAATAGACCACCGACCCCTATAGTTCATATAGACACAAGGGAAGTTGCAAAATGATTGCCATTAGAAATGGTCCACATACCTACAACAGTTCCATTTGAACATTAAGTACAAGAAGGGCAGCACTAACAATGTTGCAGACTGCCTGAGTCAACTTTTTTTTCATGGCGCTTGTTACCACTTAAACTAGCAGGGGTCCTAGGAGGGGGTCCTATAGGGAAACTATTACGTGAAGGGAAACAATGGAGCAATATCCCAACGTCACATCAGCTAAGGCTCTCTGCTCTTTACCGACTTTCATTTATGGGAGATTACCCGGTATAATAAGGATCTTGGGATGAATGGATCAATGATAGGATGAAAAGGAATCTTGGAAGCATATTCACAAGAGAGGCTCAAATATATAGCTTGCTTGCCTAGAAATCAAGATGAAAGGCTCTCTATGAAGGTCTTAGAATAATTCCAAGGGCTAGGGTTTGAGTATATGACTTGTCAAGGAGGTTCCTAGACCCTAAAATCCTTGTGGAAATTTGGTTTCCAAGTGGTCTTTATGAAATTGGCTTCAATGGGTTGCGGGATCACACAGACCAAGTGGACCCAAAATTACGTCAAAGGGGTTGAAATAATCAACCAAGGATGTGCTTGACCTAATTGAGTGGAAGAAAGGGATAAAAGGAGAAATTTCTTTTTGATTTGATGCAATAATCCCAATGAGGTCATTAGCCAAGGGAAACCTAGGGAAAGAAACAATACTCTAGATAGGGCTTGCAATACCTTGAGATCCCACCATCATATTTGCTTCAAATTTGGAGGGCCTCTAGAGCAAGACATAACACAATTGTGGACCAAAAATCAAAGTATTTGGATGTCTAGATTGTGAGATAATTGATGCTCTAGGTGACCTATGTAGGTCAAGCCTAGAAAGAAAGGGAAAAGGTCAGAAACAATATGCTTTAAGGTGATCACCTATGGAATTACAATGCTTATTCCCTTGGGAGAAATGGATTCAAGAAGATTCTAATGATTAGGATGGGTTCATTCAGTCAAGGAGGCCTTTAGAATAATTTCGCATAACAATTAGGGCATGAGGAAAATTGCTTCAAGGTATTTGTGCTTCAATGCAATATGTGATGACTTATGAAGATAAATTTAAATAAAATATCTCTAGGAACATTTACTTATTCAAACATGGCCGATAAAATGACGCAATGCTAATAAAAGGAAAATGTATAACCCTTCACCAAATAAAAACAACAAATTTCAACCTAGTATAGCGAAAATCCCATCATCATTTATGTGACATAGAAAAGAATGAAAAAATAGCATTAAAAGAGCACTTACATGTGACAACAAGTATATCCGATTATCATCATATGCCAATATAAAATCTCCAAGACAAAAATTAAGATATCCAAACATCAAAATCCATCCATCCATCCAATTTTGTCCTCCAAAAAGAATAGCGAAAATATCTTAAGAGATAATGATCAATCCAAGTAATGATGATCAAATTATTCCATCACACTTCTATTCATACACTTCCTAATGAATTCAATTTAGTTGATTAGGCCTAATTTAGCCCCTATAATAAAATAATGTGCACAATAACACTAACTTTTGTTGACAAGCCCACCAAAGAGCTCAATAATAAATGAATAGGCCTCTAAAGAGGGTTGAATGATCAATTGAGTGAGTCGTTTGTCTTTTTAGGAGTTCTAGAGAAGTTCAAAGGGTTCCATGATGTAGAAATGGACTCCCAACATAGTGGACAAGGGGTTGGTACCTTGTTTTCCAAGAAAAACCTGTGGTGCTCCTGAGTGGATGTGGGGGCACAAGGTCGTCCTCGTGGGCCTCCAAATGGATCGAAAGTGACTTTGCACCACGTGTAGGGGCTGAAATGATGATATAAGTCATGCCTCTGTAGCGGGGAACAACCCTTTGGACCTCGGAACATTTGCCAAGTGTATGGTGCATTTGTAAGTCAGTTGGGCATGGTGAACCAAGTGCATCATCTTCGTCCAAAAGGTGGAATGGGAGAAATCAACAAACGTTGTTGTAGATCCATGAAGTAATCTAGGCTATGGTGGAGGCCCATGACTCTCAACGCTCACCCTACAAGTGCCAATGTGGCCCTCTGGAGGGATAGGACCCTATATAGGGAGACCAAGCCCCAAATGGAAATCTCTCAGTAATCTTGCATAAGATCCAATGTGTCCCCTTCGCCTCCAATACAAAAAATCATAAAATAATCAAGTAAAATATCTTACAAGTCATGGAACCAGTGGGGCACTTCATGGTGGCCTGCTCTTCCATAGTGGGTTTTGGTATGCATAAGTGTCTCCAAGCTCAATAGGGGGTTAGCCAAGGACCCTATTAGGTGGTTTCAAACTCTAAAGGGGATGACATCTCCATGATGCATCCTTTAAGTTGTATGTGGTAAATGATAAAATAATGGAATGGAGCGGGGATCAGGGGAAACATCCAAGCCACGTGTCAGGGTGAAAGAATAGTTATAACAAGGGAAGCCCATACTTGAGTATATAAGTGTAGGAGGGAGAAAATTGTGGTACATGAGTTACCCTGGCCATTCCTTTTCCACCCTTCTTTGTATGCCTTTTTCCTTTTTTTGTTTTTTATTCATAACTGCTCGGGGCCATAGGGAATGGAAAGCATGATGTGTGATATGTAGCAGTGAATACCCCCTTAAGGTCGCACGGTTCATTTCCCACGAGGAGTTGGGACAATCATGGGTTCATTAATGATAGATGGGGCTCATATAGGTCCCATATGAACCAAGGTGATGGCCATGGGTAAGGTGTATAGATCATGTTTGGCTTTTTCCCATGTGCTAAATTTGTATGTCCCGGACATATTTTGCATTTTGTGGTACATTTCTTATTGATAGTAGCCAAATTATGATTTTTCTTTTTCTTTTAGCAGCATCAACCTCCAGGGCATCATTCCAAGCCCGACCCAAGGTGTAGACAAGGGGAGGTGGAGGATAACCCTATGAGGACCCAGTGGACACATGTGGACTCGGATGGGAAAATAGATGAATGGGGCAAAGGGGAGTGATGTAGGTGGTATGGAAGTGTGACAATCATGGGTTCCTTAATGATAGAGGGGGATCATCTAAGGCCCATAGGAACTAGGGTGATGGTCATGGGTAAGGGGTATAACTCATGTTTGGCTTTTCTCCATGTGCTAAATTTGTATGTCCTGGCCATATTTTACATTTTGTGGTACATTCCCTATTGAGAGTGGCCAAATTATTTTTTTTCTTTTCCTTTTAACTGCATCAACCTCTGGGGCATCGTTCTAGGCCCGACCCAAGCTACGGAAAAGAGGGGGGAGGCTAACCCTATGTGGAACCAGTGGACACATGTGGACCTGGATGGGAAAATAGATGAACGGGGCTAAAATGAGTGGAAGGGGAGTGATGTAGGTGGTACGGGAAGCGGGACTACGCAACCAAAATTGATATTTCTTATGTAGTGCGAACCCCAAATCCAAAAGGTCATTAAAGGAGATCCCATAGGAATAGGATACAAGGCTAACCATGAAATCGGGAAATGGAGACAAGAATACAAGCCTAACCCACTCTTTTCGATGAGTCCCCCCACTAATTGACATCCAAAAGTGCCCGTGACAAGTAAGGAAAAATACACAACGATACCAATGAAAAGCCATACGTTTGGGGTTGGAAGGCCCACCTTCAAACATACATTCATGAAAAGTGGTTGAGGGACCACATGGCCGGCTCAAGTGCCAGATAAAATGGCACATCGAGCTATATGGTGGTTGGAAGGAGCTATTGGTTGTCGGTTGATGACCATCTTAGGAGAAAAAATTTCTCCTATATACACTACCCACAAGTGGTGGGTAACATCAATGACCAATGTGCTCGACTCTTGTAGGCATAATATTGTGGGGTGGCCACATCTTTACATGAGTGATCCAAAATTCGGCACAACATACCAGGTGCTCCCAGAAGGCAAGAAAGTTCCAAAATTTCACCTCCAAGATGCACTATTATTCCACCTGGGACATCTTTGTGCTCCTTCAAATGAGCGTGTCAAGATGATTTGGGAGGCGCACTACAGTCGGGTTGTTGGACATTTTGGGGTAGAGAAAACAATGGCAATGTTGCAGAGGTATTTTTATTGGCTAAACCTTTGACAAGATGTTGGGAAGAACATAAATCCTACACTGCCTGTGCCATTTCCAACCAACAATTAAGAAGAAAATCATGACAACGACTGTGTTTTCGTGATCATCGACAGATTCTCTAGGATGGTCATTATGGCAACCTGCAAGAAGAGTATCATAGCAGAAGCCACTACTAAGCTCTTCTTTCAACAAGTGTGGGTACACTTTGGTATCCCACAGTCCATTATCTCATATAAGGACTGCAGGTTCCTAATTACATTTTGATCAAATCTCTGGTTGATGATGGATACCAAGCTCACTAAGTCCATGACTTTCCACCCCCAAACTGATGACCAAACAGAGGTTGTCAACAGGATAATCATACACATTCTACGCATGTACAACTCAAAGCATCCATGCACATGGGATGAAATCCCCCCTATGTCTAGCATAACTACAACAGAGCTCTCCACAGCTCAACTAGCCACAACCCTTTTCAGGCGGGATTGGGATTCCAGCCACTATGTCCCATTGATGTGGCCATATCATTTGCAACTACTCAGGTAGATTTGTCTCATGTCTAGTCTGAAGTTGACAGGGCTAACAACTTCATTGAGTGCATTCATCACATATGGCAATAGGTTCATGTCATATTGGATAGATTCAATGCTAAGTACAAGTAGCGACATGATCAACATAGGGTGCCACACAAGTTCTAGGTGGGCGACAAAGTTAGGTTACACATACATAAGGAACACCTCAATAGGCCCCACAACAAGCTTCACCTGCTCTGATATGGGTCATACACCATCATCAAGATTGTAGGGGACAATTCCTTCGAACTCAGCATTCCATCATTCCTTGGCCTGCATCCAGTATTCAATGTGGACTACCTTTGGCCATACTTTCCACCATTGTTGGACACATCTGATATTGCAGAACAAATAACACCAACGTAGTTAAACCTAGACTGCATGGAACAGGCCAAAAATGATTGGATCATGGACACGCAGATCAAGAACACTTGCCAACAAAGGATCCATATATATTGAGTTGTTAAAGCGGGCCAACTCCTTCACCATGGCAAGTGGTTCGCTAGGGACAAGGTTGAACAGAAATTTCCTCACCTCATGGAGGCTATGTACGCAGTGGGGATCATTGCTTCCTAAGGAGGGACGATTGATATAGGTGGATATTGGTGGCCACCCGCCTATTCCACCTAGACCTCCAGTTGGTTTCATATGTTTCCCTTATTATAGCAACATTTAATATTTTTAGCCTTTTTTTCAGGTCTTGAACTTCCATAGCAGTTTTTAACCCCTAAATGGCATTCTTTTGAGGTTCGTATATAATTTATGACCAGAAATCCTATAGTACTCGAAGTGATCTTTCCAACAAGGTATCATGTGCGCCAATAAGAAATAATATGACCAAGTTATGACCCTGGGAAGTTGGCTGCCCAACTAACCCCAATGAGGCCCACAAACACTTGGTGTTCCATCTCCTGGGGTTAGGGTTTTGGTTGTTTAGGGTTTTCCCTTGCTGTTGAATAATAAAAATGCCCTTAAGCCTCATTGTAACATAGTTCATAGGCATGTAGCCACCACATCTCTTCTCAGAGATAAGCTACCATCGCTTGAGATAGTTTATTTCCATTCTTGTATGTAAGCATATTTATGTTCTTTGCTATTGATGAAATGGAGTTTTATTTCTACTGCATATCTGTGTTTATGCATATATCTATATTTTCTTGTGTTCCTACATAATTCTGGATCAGTGGTATCAGAGACGTCTTCTCTTTCTCTATTTTTCTTTGCATGTCCCCAATGAGGTCAGGGTATAAGGAGTTAGGGCTAGCACTAGTTGAACCTTTACAAGACCAGTCTTTCAAACCCTGATGACCTCCCATGGCAGAACAAAAGAAAGATGAGGGGGTAGGAGATCCTTTCAAAATATTGCTCGAGGAATCCCTCAAGCAACAGAGGAATGCGATGATGGATAAATTTGCCTAGATCCTTCGGCAGCATCCCACATGTGACACATCTTCACTAGTAGATACTCTAGAGGCACCACTATTTTTAAGGTACAAGTTAACTTTGACATTCCCATATTTGAAGGCGAGGTAGATGAAGACACTGTAGATAGATGTTTAAATATGTTGGAAGGATAGTTTTCACTTCATGACTTTTCCAATCGGGAAAATATTACTTTTGCACTCTTTAAAGTCGCCCCACACATCAAGGACTGGTGGGAAACCTACTGTGAATAAAAGGATGAGAGGGAAACCTATTGTTTTCAGCAGCACCCACTTGAAATTATTTCCAGGGTGCCATCAAGGAACAATATTAGCATGTTGGGATATATGAAGATAAATACATAAAGTGGACCATGTTGTGGCAGGGAAGGGACCAAGATGTGTCGGTATTCACAAATATTTTTCATAGCCTTTGCACGAAGTTGGGTATCGGGGATTTTCAACAAAATTTGGTACTCAAGTATCACGGTTGTCTACACAAGTACATCCAAGATGATATGGAATTATTGGACTTCTCCTCGCTTGGGGTCGCCTATAGATACGTTAACAATATCGAGCATAAATATAAACAGAAGAATCGAGACTTTGGATCTACAAATCCGAAGCAAGAGAAAGGCTCTCCCAAACCACAGAGCAATGGACAAAGCCAAGGCAGGGCGACCCAGGACAACCCGACGAAGCCACAAGAAAAGAAAAACACCATGAAGAAAAAGAAGGACATGGTGAAATGGTATGAATTTCATAAGAGCCCCACTCACAACACAAGTGAGTGATGAGCCAAGTAGTTACAGGTGGTCGAGTTGAAGGCTTTTGTATCAGATGCATGTTCTGACTCTGAGTCAGAAACTAACAAGGGGTATGACAAAGGGAAGAAAATTATCGATGTGGATCCTAGTTCCACCGTTGCCACCACCAAGATCCAAAACAATGAACCCGAAGATCCAAAGGAGGGGGAGCATCTCTTCTACTCATAGATGTGGTTGAAGGGTTCTTTGTTGCAGTTCATTGTTGACTATGGGAGCCAGAAGAACCTCATTTTAGTAGGGGTCTTGAAGCAGTTGGGTCTACCATCCACACCACACTTGCAGTCATACACCATCGGGTGGCTTCAGTAAGGGCAAGATCTCCACGTCAACCAACGGTGTCGTCTTCCCTACAACATCAAGCCCTTCACATATGAGGTATTGTGTGATGTTTCTCCTCTTGAAACTTGTGATGTATTATTAAGCCAACCACACTTGTGGAAGAGACATGTTGTATATGTGTCTAGGGATCGCACTATTATTATAGCTTTGGGAAATAATTTGTACAGGATACTGGAGACAGCACCACCTACCGTCATTTCTTTGATCACTACGAAGCAATGCAATAAGATCATTTCCTAGGCTAGGAATTTTTTTTCCTTATGATCCACCCTTAGGGAAAGAATAAGATTGTGGCCACATCCTCCAGACAAGGCTCCTCTATACAACAGTAGTAGATGGAAAAGGTTGTTGAGGAGTACTGGGACATCTTCACCTCACCCAAAGGGGTACCTCTACACTATCAGGTCAAACACTCCGTCGATCTAACCTTGGGCGTGCTTCTAACTAATGGATTGATCCATCGACACTCTGTTCTAGAGAACGATGAAATCAAGAGGCAGATTCAAGATTTTTTGCATAAATGGCATGTCAGGACATGTTCATCACCTTGTGGGAGCCTGATCGTGTTGGTATAGAAGAAATATGGGACGTGGAGACTATGCATTGACTATCGAATGCTGAACAATATCAGTGTCTGGAATAGGTATCCAATCCCACGAATTGATGACCTTCTAGGCCAACTCAATGGGGCCAAATATTTTAGCAATATTGACTTGAAGTCTGAGTATCACCAGGTATCGTTTGAACCCTCCGAAGTGTGGAAAATTGCCTTCAAATCCAAGGAGTGCCTTTTAGAAAGATTGGTCATGCCTTTCAAGTTTATGAATGCCCCTGCGACCTTCATGAGGCTGATGGATGACATCTTGTGACCCTTCACCAACTCATTTGTGGTGGTGTATTTGGATGACATTCTGATCTTTAGCTATAGTTGGGAAGCACACCTCCACCATATTAATAGGTCCTCCAAACCTTGCAGCCACACAAATTGTGTGACAATTTGGAGAAATGCACTTTTGGTATCACCCAGGTTCAATATATGGGGTACATCATTGATGAGTGGGGTCTACATGCGGACCCAAGGAAAATACAAGTCTTTCATTATTGGCTAGCCCCACCCACTCTAACAGAGGTCCGCACCTTTTTGGGTCTTTCCAACTTCTACTATAGCTTCGTGTTGGTGTTTTATCATATCACTTGGCCTTTGAGTCAATTCACCAAGGGAGGATCAAAATAAAAGTTCTTTTGCTATGAATCCAAAAATAAGGTGTTTGCTGAGTTGAAGCATTGCCTCTGCTATGCACTAGTGCTCATTTTACAAAGACCCACAATAACCATTTGAGATCGAGACATATGCCTCTGACTATGTTATTGATGCATTTCTTACTTAGCAGGGGCATCCAGTGGCATATCATAGTTAAGACACTTTCAAACACAATCCAAAAGTATCCAACCTATGATAAAGAGATGTATTCCATTGTGCAGACGGTCGACAATGGAAGCATTACATTATGGGGAAGGAAACGATAATCCACAGACTACCAACCCATGCAGTTCATATAGACACAAGGGAAGTTGCAAAACGATCACCATCAAAAAAGGTCCACATGCCTGCAACAACTCGATTTAAAAATTAAGACAAGAAGGGTAGTACAAAAAATGTTGCAGATAGCCTCAGTCGACTGTCGGTCATAGCGCTGACGAATGTGCTTGACTCTTGTGGGCATGAGACTACGAGGTGGCCACATCTTTACAATAGCAATTCAAAATTCAGCAACACATGCCTAAAGCTCCTGGAAGGCTAGCAATTTCCAAATTTTTACCTCCAAGATGCACTATTATGCCACTCAGGACACCTTTTTGTTCCTTCAATCGAGCATGCCAAGAAGATTTGGGAGGTGAACTATAGTCAGGTCACTGGACATTTCGAGGTAAAGAAAACAGTGGAAGAGTTACAAAACTATTTTTATTAGCCAAACCTTCGGCAGGATGTTAGGAAGTACATCATATCCTGCATTAGTTGTGCCATTGCCAAACTGACCATCAAGAAACAAGTCCTATATACTCCACTTGTTGAAAATAGCAACAAGGAATGATAAAATAGAAATGCTAAAAATAGCATTGCTATAAATAGCATTTCGGGATACATTCCAATTTTAGTTAGTCCCTGAACTAAAATTGAGAATTAAAATTCGAATTTGATTTTAGCAGCTTTTTGAAAAATAATTAATTAATTCATCTTGAGTTAATTAGTTGGAGAAATTCAAACATGAAGTCTGTGTGAAGACATGCAACAATTATCCCTTTGATTGAGGAAGTTATCCCTTAATTAAGGAGATCAGGATGAGTTTTACTTTGAGTTGTAATTAGTTAGCTCAGTTAACTAAGTTAAGTCCAGTTAGATTAGTTCCAACAGTTTGTGGAACTGATTGTGAGTTCAGTTAGTTAATGCATGCATGCATGTAACTAGTGTACTTCAGATAACTAAATATTCCCTCATAAATAACTCATGCATGTTAGTTCAGTTAGAGACCCAGTTGAGATTAGAGGATGGGACAATGTACTATTAGTTGGAGGATTTTTCCTATATAGGAAACTCATCCATGCAGAAGGAATTATCTCCTTCAAGATTGCACAGTTATTTCAGAGGTCAGTGTTGTGTGTGAGGTGAGAATCACACAGGTTGTAGCTGGAGGACCCAAGAGAAACTACGCAAGGAAATAGGAGGCTTGGAGGACTGAAGGAAGGCATATGTGTTGTCTATTCTGTCTATGAGCAGTAGTGAGGGATTGTACTGAGAGCTGGATAGCTTGTGAGCTAAAGCTTTGTGTAATCCTAAGATATTTCCATTTGTATGATAATACAAATAGTGGGGTTTTTAGCTAAGGCTTTCCCTAGAGTATTCTTCTATGTTTCATGTGTGATTGAATCTTCTTCTCTGTTATATGTGTTCTGGATGATTTTGCTCAAAATTGATTAACCTTCCGCAAGTTTGATTATAGAAGTAGATTAAGTATTTTTCTTTACTACATTGCATAATCATTTTAATCTACAATTTCTCTACAAGATATGTAGAGAGCATAATTTCTACACCACTTCCTACTCCTAATCAACCTTGGGAATCCATCTCCATGGATTACATGTCGAACCTTCCTTCTACTAAGCATGGCAATGACTGCATTTTCGTGGTCATCGACAAATTCTCTAATATGGCCATTATGGCAGCCTGCAAGAATATTATCAAAACAAAAGGCACTACTAAGCTCTTATTTGAACAATTCTAGGTACATTTTGGGATCCCACAATCCATAATCTCAGATTGGGACACCAGGTTCTTAAGTTCATTTTGTTCAAGTCTCTGGTCGATGTTGGATACCAAGCTCACTATGTCCATGGGTTTCAACCTCCAAACTGATGGCCAAACAAAGGTCGTCAATAGGATGATTGTACACATTATGTGCATGTATACCTCGAAGCATCCACACACATGGGATGAACACCTCCCCTATGTCCATCACAGCTACAACAGAGCTCTCCATAACTCAACTGGACACAACCCTTTATAGGTGGTATTGGGATTCAAGCCATGTGTCCCATTGATGTGGCAATACCATTTGCAGCTACTTGGGTAGATTCGGATCATGTCCAGTTTGAAGCTGTCAGGGCTAAAAGTTTCATTGATTGCATTCATCACATCCTCCAGTAGGTTCATGACATATAGAATAGAGACAATTCTGATTACAAGCAACAACATGATCAACATTAGATGCCACACAAGTTCCAGGTGGGCGACAAAGTTTGGCTGCATTTAAAGAAGGAATGCCTCATTGGGCCCCGCCGCAAGATTTTCCCGCTACGATATGGGTCGTACACCATCACCAAGGTTTTAGGGGACTTGCCTTTGAGCTCAAAATTCCACCATTCCTTGGCATGCACCCAGTATTCAATGTGGACCGCCTTCAACCATACTTTCCACCATTGTTAGACACATCCAAATTGTAAAACAACTTACACAAATGGAGTTAAACCTAGACTACATGGAACAAGCCACAACTGATCAAATTATTGACAAGCAAATCAAGAACACTCGCCAACAAAGGATTCATCTATATCAAGTTGTCAAAGTTGGCCAACTCCTTCACCAGGGCAAGTGGTTCACCAAGGACCAGGTTCAATAGAAAGGCTTTGTATGCAATGGGGACCATTGCTTCCTAAGGAGGGAGGACTGATCTAGGTTGATATTGGTTGCCATCCACCTATTCAACCTAGACCTCTTGTCGGTTTCATGAGTTTCCTTGATTATAGGAACATTTACTATTTTAGTGCTTTTTCTGGTATTGAACTTCCGGAGCAGTTTTGACCCCCTAAACAGAGTTTTTTTCGGGTTCGTAGTAGGCCCATGGTCATATGCTTGTGGGGTTGTGAAGAATCTTGTAGTACTCAGAGATATCTTTCCATCAAGGTATTGTACACGCCAAACGGATATAATATGACCGAGTTACGACCCCGGGAAGTTATCTGCACAACTAACCCCAACGGGACCCACAAACTCTTGGCGTTCCATCTACTGGGTTAGGGTTTTGGTTGTTTCTTGTTTTCCCTTGTTGTTCAATAATAAAAATTCCCTTGAGCCTCATTGTAACCAAATTTAGAGGCATGTAGCTGCCACATCTCTTCTAAGAGATAAGCTACCATCACCTGAGATAGTTTTTTGTTTTGTTTTGTTTTTTTGTCTTTTGTTTTTTTTTCCCTGTATGTAAGCATATTTTAGTTCTTTGGTATTAATGAAATGAAGTTTTATTTCCATTGCATCTCTGTGTTTATGTGCATATGTATATTTTGTTGCATTCCTACATAGGTCTGTATCAATGGTATCAAAGAGGTATGTTATTTCTCTATTTTTATTTGCATGTCCCCAACAAGGTTAGGGTATAAGGAGTTAGGGCTCAAACTGTTGAACCTTTGCAAGACCAGTCAAACCTGATGGCATCTCATGGCGGGAGAAAAGAAAGAAGAGGGGGCAAAAGATATTTTCAAAATATTACTTGAGGAAGCCCTCAAGCAAGAGAGGAACATGATGATGGATAACTTTGCCTAGATCCTTTAGTGGCAACCCACAAGCAACGCATCTTCATCCAGCAACCAACTCTCGAGGCGCCACTCCTTTTAAAGTATAAGTTAACTTTGACATTCCCATATTTGAAGGTCAGATAGATTTCGACTATGTAGATAGATGGTTAAATCTATTGGAAGGATATTTTTCAGTTCATGACTTTTCCAATCTGGAAAAGATTACTTTTTCACTCTTCAAAGCTTCCCCACACGTTAAGGACTGGTGGAAAACCTAACGTGAACAAAAGGATGAGAGATAATCCTCATTGTTTTTAGTTGCACCCACTTGGAATTCTTTCTGAGATGCCATCAAGGAATAATATTACCCTATCGGGAGCTATGAAGATAAATACATAAAGTGGACAACGATGTGGAAGGGAAAGGACCAAGATGTGTCAAAGTTCACAAATGTTTTCCATACCCTTTGCACGAAGTTGGGTATCAAGGGTTATGAGCGGCATATGGTACTCAAGTACCGTGGTTGTCTACACAAGTACATACAGGACGAGATGGAGTTCCTGGAAATATCCTTGCTTAGCATCGCCTATCGATACACAATCAAGACTGAGAAAAAATTTAAACAGAAGAAGACTTTGGATCTGTGAATCTAAAGCAAGAGAAAGGCACCCCCAGACCGTAGAACAAAGGAAAAATCCAAGGCGAGGTGACCTAGGACAACACGCTGAAGCCACAAGAAAAGAAAAGCACCACAAAGGCAAAGAAGGACACAAGGAAATGGTGTGAGTTCCATAAGATCCCCACTCACAACACAAGTGAAGGTCGAGCCAAGCAGTCACTGGTGTCTGACCTTAAGGCTTTTGAATCAAATGCATGTTCTAACTCTGAGTCAGAAACTGACAAAGGGAAGTAGATTATTGATGTGTAGCCTAGTTCCACCATTTCCACCACCAAAATCTAGAAGGACGAGCCCGAAGATCCAAAGGAGGGGGAGCGGCTCTTCCACTCACAGATGTGGGTGAAGGGTTCTCCACTATAGATCATTGTTGTCAGTGGGAGCCAAAAGAACTTGATTTCAGCAGAGGTCGTGAAGTAGTTGGGCCTATCGACCACACCACACCTGCAGTCATACACCATCAGTGGCTTCACCAAGGGCGAGATCTTCATGTCAGTCAACAGTGTTGTCTTCCCTACAGCATCAAGCCCTTCACAGATGAGGTACTGGGTGATGTTGCGCCTCTTGAAGTTTGTGATGTATTATTAGGAAAACCATACTTGTGGAAGAGGCATGTTGTGTATGAGTCTAGGCATCACACTATTATTATTACTTTGGGAAATAACTTGTACATAATACCGGAGGTAGCACTGCCTACCACCATTTCTTTGATCACTACAAAGCAATGCAGTAAGATCATTTCCTAGACCAGGAAATTTGTTTTCCTTATGATTTTTGATCATGGCAAGAAGAATATTGTGTCCACGACCTCAGGACAGGGCTCCTTTGCACAACAACAACATAAGGACAAGGTTGTGGAGGAGTACAACGTCATCTTCATCTCACCCACAGGGTAGCTCTACACTGTCAAGTGAAACACTCCATCGATCTGTCCCTGGGCGTGTTTCTTACAAATGGACTGATATATCAATGCTCTAATCTTGAGAATGATGAAATCAAAAAGTAGATTTAAGAGTTGTTGCAAAAAGGGCACATCAGGCCAACTTCATCACCCTGTGGGAGCCCGATCATGTTGGTACAGAACAAAGATGAGACTTGGAGACTCTATATTGAATATCAGGCGTTGAACAAGATCATTTTCTGCAATAGGTATCCAATCCCATGGATTGATGACCTTCTAGACCACCTCAAGGGGGCCAAATATTTCAACAAGGTTGACTTGAAGTTAGGTTATCACTAGATATCGATCAAACCCTCTTATGTGTGGAAGATTGCATTAAAAGAGAACTTAAATGTGAGAAAAAGTATATCCAATCATCATCGTATGCCAATATATAAGCTCTAAGAAAAAAATGAACATATCCAAACATCACAATTCATCCATCCATTCAATTTCATCCTCCAAAAAGTATAGCAAAAATATCTTAAGAGAGAATGAGAAATCCAAGTAATGATGATCAAATGATTCCATCACACTTCTATTTATAGACTTCCTAATGAATTCAATTTAGTTAATTAGGCCTAATTTAGCCCTAGAATAAAATAATGTGCATAATAAAACTACCTATTGGTGACAAGCCCACCAAATAACTCAATAATACATGAATAGGCCTATCAAGAGGGTCAAATAATCAACTTGTAGGTTTTAACCCCATACAGAAATTACCTACATACGAATTCTATTTTTTTTTCATTATGTTCCTTTCAATGTTACAATACGTATTTATACATTCCGAAGCATCTAATACCATGGACCGAAATACCATTGCGTCCAAAACCATGGA
Organism: Pinus tabuliformis; assembly: GCA_031772625.1. Lineage (NCBI taxonomy): Eukaryota > Viridiplantae > Streptophyta > Pinopsida > Pinales > Pinaceae > Pinus > Pinus tabuliformis. Next base: position 1,104,202,452 of record CM062813.1, read on the forward strand.
CCGAAAACCATCGCGTCCAAAACCATGTGCAAAAATCATGCACACAACCATAGGTAGGTTCGCCCAACCTAACATAGGGTCCAAAACCAAAATTTTACAGGTCGCTGCCCCAGACCCCATAGAGTGGGGTTACCTACACCCCTCAAACCCCCTGTGACTCCCCCCGCTACGCAATTGGTGCAACAAAGGGGGGGCTCTGCCCCCTTCTAACCCGCTAGTTAACTATGTGGGCTAGTCGTGGAAAGAATATAACACAACCCAACATTCTCCCACTTGTTTTTTTCTTTCCACAGGGGGCTGCAAGAGAGCTTAGTCATTTATCCAACCCTGCAATGCCCATTGTTTCTCTACACCAAGAGAACTTCTCAGAGCTCACAGATTTTGTCAATGCATCTGCAGTATTCTTCAAAGTGTCCACCTTTACCAGCAACACCTTTTTGTCTTCTATCATATCCCTCACAAAGTGATATTGAACATCAATGTGCTTTGTCTTTGAATGATATGCAGGGTTCTTTTCCAAGAAAATTGCACTCTGGCTGTCACAGTCTATCCTTATAGCTCCCTGTACTAACCCCATATTTGAACATAATCTTTGCAACCAAACTACTTCCTTGCTTGCAAGAGTGGCTTCCATGTATTCTGCCTCTGTAGTTGATAGTGCCACTACAGATTGTTTCTTACTCATCCAACTGACTGCACCTCCAAATAGGTTTAACACATACCCACTTGTAGATCTTCTTTGATCCAGATCTCTAGCCCAGTCTACATCAACAAAGCCACGAATATCTAACACTCTGTTCAATCCTGGTCTTCCTTGATAGCACAAACCATAATCACTAGTGCCACACAAATACCTGAAAACCCACTTCACTGTTGTCCAGTGCTCCTTCCCTGGTTTTGACATAAACCTGCTCAATAATCCCACTGCATGTGCAATGTCTGATCTAGTACATACCATCACATACATCAGGCTATCGACTGCACTTGCATATGGAACACGGGACATGTCCTCTTCCTCTTCTTGTGTCTTGGGACACTGTTCAGTAGATAACTTTACACCTACAGGAATAGGAACCTTCACCGGTTTACTATCCTGCATATTAAACCTCTGCAATATTGTCTCGAAATACTTCCTCTGGTTTAACCAGAGCTTCCTCTTTGTCTGATCTCTTTTAATTTCCATGCCCAAAATATAGTTTGCAGCACCAAGATCTTTCATGTCGAATTTGGAGGACAAATGGGTTTTCAAATCCTAGATAATTTCTTTGTCATTTCCAACCAGAAACATATCATCCACCTACAAGACCAAATAAATAACACGATCACCAATTAATTTAAAATACACACGGTGATCTTCTTTGCTTCTGGTGAAGCCAAGTCCCCATATAAATGTATCAAATTTATGATACCACATCCTTGGTGATTCTTTTTAACCCATACATAGACTTCTTTAACTTGCATACCAGTTCTCTCTTACCCTTCGCCGCAAAGCCTTCAGGTTGCTTCATGTAGATCTCCTCTTCCAAATCGCCGTGAAGAAATGTTGTCTTCACATCCATCTGTTCTACCTCAAAATCAAAAGCAGCAACAACATATAAAAGTAATCTAACAGAAGTTACCTTGGCAACAGGAGAAAAGATATCACCAAAATCAATTCCTGACACATGGGAATAACCTTTTGCTACCAACCGAGCTTTGTATTTCTCCACCTTTCCTTCTGCATTTGTCTTCTTCTTGAACACCCATTTGCTGCCAATGGGTTTCCTTCCAGCCGACAACTCCACCAGATCCCAAGCCTCATTTTTGTGCAAAGATGCCATTTCATCAACCATGGCCTCTTTCCAGAGTTTTCCATCCTTTGAATCTACTGCTTCCTTCACAGTTCTGGGATCATCATCAGTAATAGATAAAGCAAAATTTGAACAGAAAGCAGATGGACTATACCTTTCTGGCTGCCTTCTTTCTCGAACTGATCTTCTCACACCCGGAGTTTGTGGCTCTTCATCTTCTGATTCCTCCTTTGTTGTAGAGTCTGATTCTTCCTCCTTTAGCTCAAACTCTATCTTCTCAGGTTCCTTTGGTTGGACTTCATATTTAATAACATATTTCACCTCTCTGAACACCACATCTCGGTTGCACACAACCTTCCTTGTTATTGGATTCTAAAGCTTATAACCCTTTAAGCCATCCTTATACCCAATAAAGATGAAATTTTCAGATTTATTATCCAACTTGGTTCGTTTCTCCTTTGGAACATGTACATATGCATCACATCCAAATATCCTCAGATGTGAAAGAGAGGGTTTTTTACCGGTCCATACCTCTTGTGGAGTTTTATCCTCCAACGCTGATGAAGGTGATTTGTTGACCAGGTAACATGCTGTCTCCACCGCCTCTACCCAGAATTCATGTCCTACTTCTTGCCCTTTCCATCAACGTCTTGTTCATTCTTTATGCAACTCCATTTTGCTGAGATGTATATGGAGTAGTCTTTTGTTGTGCTATACCACACTTCTTACATAATTCTTCAAATTCATTACTGCAAAACTCTCCACCATTATCTCTCCTCAGCACCTTTATCTTCTTCTCTGTCTGGTTTTCCACCAGAGCCTTGAATTCTTTAAACCTGTCAAAGACTTTAGATTTCTTCTTAAGGAAATATATCCATGTATTCCTTGAGAAGTCATCTATAAATGATACATAGTATACAGACTTACCTAGTGATGGAACCTTCACAGGTCCAAACACATCACTATGCACAAGCTCTAATATCTATTTCACCCTCTTAATACTAGAGGGGAAACTCACCCGATTATGATTCCCATATACACAATTTTCACAGAAATCAAAATCCAATGAGATATTACTCATACCTTCTACCATACCTTTACCATTAAGTATTCGAAGGCCCTTCTCTCCAATATGTCCAAGCCTTTGATACCACAACATGGTCTTCTCTCCAGAGACTACTAGATTTTCTGCTCCACTTTCAGGAACCACAGAACCGTTGCACCCATCAACAACCATGCTACCTTGCAGCTTGTATAGAGTTCCAATCCGAACTCCCCGCATCAATACCAGTGCTCCCCGAACCATCTTGTAGGTATCCTTCTCGAACACTAATTTTACACCTACATCATCCAACTTGCTTACAAAACTTAGATTTCTGACCAATTCAGGAATATGTAGAACACTCGAAAGTGTTCTAACCCTTCCACCTTGCAACTCAAACTTTACTTTTCCGCAACCAATGACTCTAGCCTTCCTATCATCCCCTAAGAAGACATCACCACCATCGTATTTCTCATACTCACAGAACCACTCTCTATGGGGAGTGAAGTGAAAGGATGCACCTGAGTCAATCAACCATGCTTCATGATCTACATGTGTACTTGAAGAAGCCAAGTACACATCCCCACCTTCATCTGAGGTGGTTTTTGCCTCTGCAGAAGGAGAATCATCAGATCCCTTTCCTTTATGAGGAGCTTTAGATTTGCAATCCCTTTTGTAGTGCCCTTCCTTTCCGCATTTCCAGCACACCACCTTTACAGGTTTTCCTGGAGATTTAGATCTCCCTCTAGATTTAGATCTCCCACTTGATGACTTACTTTTGTTTCTGTTCTAGGACCATCCTCCTACAGACAAGGCATCACCATTCTAGCTCTCCATATTTTTCCATCTCATCTCCTCCGTCAACAAGGATGAGACTATTTCATTAAACTGCAAGGCAGTTGCATTGCTACCTATTGCAATAACCAAACTATCCCACGAATCTAGTAGAGAACACAAAAAACTGATGCACTTATCTTCATATGAAATTTTAATATCAATAGATGCTAATTGACTTACCATAGTATTAAATGCATTCACATGCTCTGTCACCGAGTCTCCATCTTTCATCCTCAGGTTATACAACTTTTTCCACAAGAATAGTTTATTCACTAGAGACTTAGATTGGTATAAGGTCCCTAACTTGTCCCACAAAGCCTTCACCGTAGCTTCCCCTAATACATTCAGCAATACTGAATTTGAGACACACAATCGTATTGTGCTCTTTCCCTTCCGATCCAACTTCTTCCATTCTTCATCAGACACTCTCGTTGATTTAGTACCTGGATCTACCACGATCCACTGATCTTTATCCACCAACAGATCCTCCATCTTGAGTTTCCACAATTCAAAACTCTAAACATTAAATTTCTCGATCTCTATCTTTCCACTGCTCACCATCTTCTTTCACCACCAGAATCGATCTCGCAGATCTCCCACTGAATAGGGTCTACCACAGGCTCGAGAAAAACCCCTCAGCAAAAAAGGTGTCCCCTTGAAGCCAAAACAACTCTGATACCAAATGTAGGTTTTAACCCCGTACAGAAATTACCTGCATATGAATTCTAAAACACAGAACATAAACAATGCGAGAGCATAACACATAAAACACATATACACAGAGATTTTCCCTTGGATCCCAAAACTAGGACTACCAACTTGATTTTTCATTATGTTCCTTGCAATGTTACAATACATATTTATACATGCAAAAACATCCAATACCATGGACCGAAAAACCATTGCGTCCAAAACCATGGACTGAAAACCATCGCGTCCAAAACCATGGATCGAAAACCATCGCGTCGAAAACCATGTGCGAAAATCATGCACACAACCATAGGTAGGTTTGCCTAACCTAACATGGGGTCCAAAACCAAAATTTTATGGGGCGCTGCCCTGGACCCTATAAAGTGGGGTTACCTACACCCCTTAAACCCCCTATGACTCCCCTCGCTATGCAATCGACGCAACGAAGGGGGGGGGGCTCCGCCCCCCTTCTAACCCCCTAGTTAACTACGTGGGCGAGTCATGGAAAGAATATAACACAACCCAACACAACTGAGTGAGTCGTTGGGCCTTTGAGGAGTCCTAATGAAGTCCAATGGATGCCATAATGTATAAATGGACTCCCAACATCGTGGAAAAGGGGTTGTCTCCATGTTTACCAAGCAAAACCTGTGGTGCTCCCAAGTGGGTGTGGAGGCACAAGGTCATCCTCATGGGTCTCCAAATGGATCAGAAGTGCATGTAGACCATCTGTAAGGACTGAAATGATGGCATAATACATGTCTCTATAGTGGGGAACAATCCTCTAGACCCTTGACCATCTTCCAAGTGTATGGTGCATCTGTGGAGTCAGTTGGGCATGGTGAACTAGGTGCATCATCCTCGTCTAAAAGTGGAATAGGAGCAATCAACGAATGTTTTTGGGGATCCATGAAGTAATCACAACTATGGTAGAGGCCCATGGCTCTCAACACTCACCCTACAAGTGCCAATGTGGCCCTCTGGAGGGTTAGGACCCCATATAGGGAGACCAATCCCTAAGCAGTAATCCACTGGCAATCCTGCATAAGATCCAATGCATCTCCTTCCTCTCCAATACAAAAAATCATTAGAATAACCAAGTAAAAGAGATTAAAAGTCATGGAACCAATGGGGCACTTCATGGTGGCTTGCACTTCCATAGTGGGCTTTGGTATGCATAAGTGTCTCCAAGCTCAATAGTAGGTTAGCCAAAGACCCTATTAGGTGGTTTCAACCTCTAAAGGGGGTTACATTTCCATGGTGCATCCTTTAAGTGGTAGGTGGCAAACGATATAATAATGGAATGGAGTGGGGATCAGGGGAATCATGGTACATGAGTTACCCCAGCCTTTGCTTTTCCACCCTTCCTCATATTCTTTTTGTCTTTGTTGTTTTTTTTTCATAACTACTCGGTTCTCCATGGATGGAAAGCATGATGTGTGGGATGTAGCAGTCAACACCCCCTTAAGGTGGGGCGGTTAATTTCCCACCATGGATTGGGACAATCATGGGTTCCTTAATGATAAATGGGGATCATCTAGGGTCCATGAGAACCAGGGTGATGGCCATGGGTAAGGGGTAGAGCTCATGTTTGGTTTTTTCTCATGTGTTAAATTTGTATATCTCGACCATGTTTTTTATATTGAGGTACATTTCTTGTTGAGAGTGGCCAAATTGGAAATCCATCTCTTAGGGTTGGGGTTTTGGTTGTTTAGGGCTTTCCCTTTTTGTTCAATAATGAAAAGGCCCTTCGACCTCATTCTAACATTATAGTTCAAAGGCATGTAGCCACCACATTTCTTCTCAAAGATAAGTTACCATTGCCCGAGCTAATTTATTTCCATTTCTGTATGTAAGCATATTTCAGTTCTTTGGTATTAATGAAATGAAGTTTTATTTATGTTGCATCTATGTGTTTATGTGTATATATGTATTTTTTTTTTCCTGCATAAATCTGGATTAGTGGTATCAAAGAGGCCTGTTTTTTCTTTGTTTTTTTTTGCATGTTCCCAACGAGGTCAGGGTATAAGGATTTAGGGCTCAAACTCATTGAACTTGTTATCACTCAGAAGTTTTCCTTATAAGTTATCAAAAGAAGGAAGCATCCGAGGTAACCACAAACCAATCTTTTAGGCTAAGGCTCTAGCCAACCTATGTCCAGAGAGGGCTCTCTCTTTATAATTTAGCATTGTTTTTATGGGATTTTAGGCTATTTCTTAGTGTTCATGGGGTTTTTTTTTAATTGAAGGTTGGGTGGTGGAATTCATAGAGCAGATGGATAGGGCTAGGTCTTCAAGCCATTGGGCTATGGAGTCAACACATGGATAGCATAACTGGATCATATCATGAAAGGGAATGTTCACAGGGTAGGCTAGCAAAGCAAAGGGAAAATATTTAGGCCAAATGGGTGAATTGATTCTAACCAGGGTGAAAGGGCACTTAAGAATCCTTGGACCGGGATCAGAATGAAGAATATAGTGTGATCATGAACAAAGGGAAATTCAGAATCCTTTTCTATAGACCAGGGGAGAAACTACGAAAGCTAAGGAGCAGTTAAGAATTCCCTAGCTAAGATAGTTTATGAGAAACATTCAAAATGTAAAACAATCAAGACAAAGTGCATTCAAGCAATTTTTGAAATATCATTCCTTGTTATACATTTAGATTTTAGAAATTTACTTAAAAGATTATGGAAAAACAACATTAAACACAGAAGAATACTTATTTGTATTTCGCTTTACACAAGAATCTTGTAAAATATCTGATCTTTATTCCTTGATCCAACAAGCCAATCCAATCATTGATACAATAGAACTTTGATTTGAGAGAAAAAGTCTATAGAAATGTCTTGGAATCCACCCTACATACTTCGGAATGTGAAGTATTTATACAAAAATATTTACAAAATATCTCAAAACAACTTGAGGCTTAATCTAGGGAATAAGAATATCTTCTTACATGAAGATAGAGACAAATGTTAAAATGCTTCATGATGTGCCTTTTATTTGGTGTTGTTGGCTATTTCTGTTGAGTTTGAGCTCTTTGAGTTGGCTGATAGTTGTGGTATTTCTATGCTAGCGTCTTCTTTACTTTGATCTTTCACTGATACTCTTTGACCCTACTGATTTGTCTTTTACCTATTTCACCTGACTGCCTTCAGATTTACTATAGTAACTTTCTAATGTAAATTTATCATAGTAAATCTGTCATTTTCTCCAACCATTCTGCATCAGGTAACTTTATTTTTACCATCCTTCTGTAGATTTCATCTGCCTCTGTGTATTTTGCAAAATTGGTTTAGTGAGAAACAAATGTTTCACTTCATGCTCTATGAAAAACTTGTTCTCCAATGTATCATATAATATTTTGCATGTAGGCAAAGCTTTAATAGCCGAAGAGTTGGCTTGTTCCTTGGCCAATTTCCTGAGTCTATCACTATAGTCCAATTGGGTCATAAGTTTATCATTGATGACCATTGGACTGGGAAGACCTTTCTCCCTTACCCTGGCTTGTCTCTGCATGGGCTTGTGATGTTGCTCTTTTTGAAGTAGTGCCCCCTTCCCTATTTCTCTTGAGGCTTTTCTCCTCATTTAGAGGATTCTGTAGAACTGGAGGGGTACTCATGGTGGTTTCTAGTTTATCTGATTTCTCTGGTATGTCTATTTGATCTGGCACCTCTAACGGGTCTGGTACTTTTGATCCTTCTAGCACCTGTGATTCTTCTGTCACCTACAGGAAAGAACCCTCATCAAGTTATTTCTCTAGGTCAATGAGTGCATTCTCAATTTCTACTTTGGTGTTGTCCTAATCTACTAAGGTCCCTTCTACCCATTCTGATTGGTTTGCAAAGGCTTCAATTTCAAGAATGGGGTGATGAATGAAAGGTCCTAGCTTGACCTTTTGTCTCTTCTTGGTTATGAATTCCAAAGGGTCATATCTCCAAGTAAAGCTTCTTTGGAATTTCATGCTCTGCAATATTAAATTTGCTTCATGGCCTACTTCCCTTGAGTTACATATGAAGGGGCCTAATTGGTCTTTGATTTTGAAGTTGGCCTTCTTCTTGGCATTAACAAAATTTGTTTCATCTGCACTGATAATCTGCCTGTAATACTCTAAAGCAAATAACCTCATTGGGAGGTATTTGGGGAGTTTGTATGGTGCCAGCATGCAACCATAGATTCTGATCTCGGTATGGTTTTGGTACAAGTACCAATCACCTACCTTGGACTGTTTTGACAATTGCAGGACCCTTTTTATGTCTGAACTGATTCTTGGAGGGCTTCCTATCAACATTGTCACAATTGGATGCACAAATAGGTCAATAAAGTCAGCATATGAATATGGGGAGTGATATTTATGGATCAATGGAGTCCAAAAAATTATTGATCTAGGGTGACCTTTTGTGTCAAGCTTCTGGAGAGTAAAGGGGAACTTATCTACTTGGTAGTATAGAAAAAGGTGATACAAAACAGAGGAATACTTGAAGACTCACTCATTACTCATCCTAAGGAACTGGTCATGCATCCTATTGGCTATAAACTTGGCATAATCATAAATGACAACAAGAGGATGTCCTGGAGTGAAGATGGACATGAAAGCTAGGATGATTTCATCTATATACTCACTGGTGGTATAACCTAGAACTGTTAGGTCCCTATACTACTAGTGTAACCCCTTATTGTTATTAATACAACCCCCTTATTATATTTTTGTGCCCACGTAGTTCCCATATTGTTATTATTGTGCCCTTGCATTATTATTGTTATGACGGCTTTGATTATATTATGACCCCTTAGACTCATATATATAGAAAAGAAGTATTTTCATTTGTATCATCAAAGAATTGTTCATTTGTGTAATGTAAAGGAGGTTTCCCTATCGAAGAGGCCTATTCCTAAGGCGTTGATCTATCTTTTCTATCTTTTTGTGAGTTGGTTTCATAACATTTGGCATTAGAGCTTTGGATTCTAGGGTTTTGCTGCTCCAAATAGGTCATCATGGAATTTTCGCTATAACGTTTTTTCTGCGACGTTTCAGAAGCTAAAAAAAAACCAATTTGAGAATAAATCGTGCTGCACCTTGGGTCCCAATTTCAAATCTTGTCTCGCTATATTGTTGGAGATATGATCCGAGGAAGTTAGGGTTTTTGGAAGCTCTAGAATTTCATCTAAAACAGGTCATCATGGAATTTTCGCTATCACATTTTGGCTACGCAGTTTGAGAAGCTAAAAAGAAAACCCATTTGATACGGAATTGGTCTGAATCTCGGTCCGAATTTCAGATCTTGTTTCGCTATATTTTCAGACATATGACCTAAGGAAGTTAGGATTTTTGTAGACTCCCAAATTACATCCTAAACAAGGATGTTGGGAAAATCGTCATAAATTTCTCTCTGAGCATCAGAATGAAATTTTGAAAGACGTTACAAAAAGAGGACTTCCTGTAGTTTTCTTTATATCAGTTTTAGGTACTAAGGTCGAAACAGTGAGACGTGGCAGATCGTACAAGTTTTCTCTACTCAACTATTCTATAATAAGGTCACCGTGGGAGATTTGGCATAACTTTTTCTTGGATAATCAAATTCTGATCAGAATCACAGGGTTAGAAAGAGAAATCAGAGAGCTACCATAGGAAGAAATTTCATAACTCGAAGATCTGAAATTATAGAGTTACAGTTGTTTCAAGATCGAGCTCCTAAAATCAAGAAAAATCGAGATGAGGAAGTTTGATGGCAAGGATCCGGTAAATCGGATACTACAGATGGAGAAATATTTTGATCTACATGGTGTACCACTATCACAAAAGGAATGTATTGCATCCTCATATTTAGAACAAGATCAATTTTTATGGTATTAAGGGCTTTGTTCTCATAAACCACTTGTTACGTGGTCAATATTCACGGAGGAAATTATAGCACATTATGAGGGTACAAAGAGCAATACCTTCTTTAGAGAAACACCACAACAATTGGAAAAAAAAAAAGAGAAAAAGGGCTTTGTTACAAAGTGGAAAGAAAAATTATGGCAAGAAGAAAGTCTACCCCTCACAACTATAAATATGGAAGTGTTGTTTCTCCTAGCCTTCCACAATCTACAAAGGTTACACCACAACAATTGGAAGAAAAAGGAGAAAAAGGGCTTTGTTACAATTGTGATAAAAAAAATACATTAAAGGTCATAAGTGTGCTAAGAAGAAATTTTTTTACATTGATTGTGGAGAGGAGGAAGAAAAGGATCAAGAAATGTCAAAAGAAGAGTATATACACTAGGAACTAACCCCGGAGAAAGAAGAAATGAATCCGACCACATCTTGTAAAGAATTGGAAATAATTACTACTCCTCAAACTCTTAAGATAGAAGGACATATCAAGAAGAAAAATGTTCAAGAAGTGAAAGACCACATCAAGAAAGAAGAAATGAATCCAACCATATCTTGTAATGCAATGGCTGGAATTACCACTCCTCAAACTATCAAGATAGAAGGACATATCAAGAAGAAAAATGTTCAAGAAGTGAAAGATCACATAGAGCATCAAGAAATGAATCCGACCATATCTTGTAATGCACTGGAAGAAATTACCACTCCTAAAACTCTCAATATAGAAGGAAATATCAAGAAGAAAAAGATTCAAGCAGTGAAAGATCACATCGAGCATCAACAACAATTTCTCGAACTTTTGAAGGATAACGCTACTTTGGTGCAGAATTGAATGAAACAACAGGCAGATCAACATCTCAATGAAAGAAGTTTTGATGGAGGCGATTGGGTATTTTTATGGTTACATACATACAAACAAATGTCCCTCAAGAAAGCTATTTATGAAGAGGAAATGTCGGCAATAATACATGGACTTAAGAAATGGCGACCTTACCTAATGGGAAGACGCTTCAAGGTAAAAACAAATCATGATAGTATTAAATACTTTTTAGAACAAAGATTATCCTCTGAAGAGCAACAAAAATGGGTCACAAAGATGTTGGGTTATGACTTTGAAATCATTTACAAAAAAGGGAACCAAAATGTTGTGGAAGATGCACTCTCAAGAAAGGAGGAGGATGTGGAAGCATTGTTGTGCGCCATTTCTATTATCCAACCAGATGGGATAAAAAAAACAAGGTATGAATGGAAGAAGGATGAAGAAGTGTGGCTACTCATTCAAAAGTTGCAGAAGATCCCAGTTCAAACAATATTTCCAGAACTTGACGAGGAAGGAAAAATCATATTGGATCCTGGAGCAGTCACAGAAACAAGAACCCAACAGCTACGAAATCGATCAATTTCAGAGTATCTCATCAAGTGGAAGAACTTACCAGCTGAAGATTCCACATGGCAGGACAAGAATTTTATAAAGGATCATCAAGAACTACTCAAGCATTGAGGACAACACTTTTTGAAGGAGAGGGGCATGTTAGGTCCCTATACTACTAGTGTAACCCCTTATTGTTATTAGTATAACCACCCTATTATATTGTTGTGCCCATGTAGTCCCCATATTGTTATTATTGTGCCCTTACATTATTATTGTTATGTCGGCTCTGATTATATTATGACCCCGTAGACTCCTATATATAGAAAGGAAGTCTTTTCATTTGTATCATCAAAGAATTGTTCATTTGTGTAATGTAAAGGAGGTTGCCCCCTTGAAGAGGTTTATTCCTAAGGTGTTGATCTATTTTTTCTATCTTTTTGTGAGCTGGTTTCATAACAAAGACACTGGATATCATTGCTACAATGTCCTGGCCAAATGGGAAAAATACGGTATACACATATGGAGGAGGAGATTTTGGGATATGATTTTCCTCCTTGATGAAAGTTTGGAACATCTCAACAATTTTTGTAGTGGTAAGCTTGGGGAATTGGTCTAATAGGTCTCCAATTGAAATAGGGGTTAGGTTTTCCTTGGTTGAAGTTGCAGCATCTCATTGATAGATTCAGCAGTGATGGTGAAAAGTATGGTTTGGTTAGGGGACATCAATGCTCTTTAACTAGGGATATAATTTGCATGGAAGTAATGGACAATTTTTGGGAAAATGTGAACTTAGGGGAATTGGTACTTGGACAAATTGGACTACCAAAAACCAATTTTATCAGCATGGTTCAGGTATTGGTCTCTGTATCGGTAGTATAGTTTGAGAGGGGATTCATGGACAGAGGTGTTCTTTATCTGGAATTACTTATCAGCCAAGGGGAGGTAGTCTAGGTCCAGATGAGGAGTGGAAATATGTCTAACATCCATGGCGATTGGGGCAGCCATTCTTAGTTCTTGTAGATTTGAGAGTGGGGGAGGTGATTTTTAGTCCTTTAGGGAAATGGTGGTTCATACAGAGTAAGTTTAAGTCGCTTGAGTTTCTTTAATTATTTTTTTACTTTAACTAATAAAACTCAGTAACTAGTTATGAAATTGACAGGTTTTCCATTGAATTATGGCTTAAATACCTGGAATTTAAGGAAAACTAGCTCTGAACAGTGCGGCTGGCAACTGCGAATAGTAAAAAAGGCTCTGTGTAGGCTGGGAAGTGAACTGGGTGCTTTGTGGCATCTTTAGAGTGCAATTGGACGTAGGTTGACAACTTTGATGTTCGCAATAGAGTGCATGGAGGTTCACAATTGAAAAATGATAGAGACAAATGATTTGGGCTTTTTGGCTTTATGCGTGAAAGTCAATTTTGGCGGGTACAGGTGAACAGTGGTCATTTGTCACGTAGTGGTCATTCCATCGCACCGCTTTTGGGTGTTCGGTGGTATTGAGGGGAGGCTGCCTGATTCCATACGTTGAACGAAATGTAGCATCGGGGGCCTGACGGAAAACAACTTTATTGGGTAGGTATTGTTCGGACGTTGGGCCCGCCCAATATGGGTAAGGATCGTTAGATGTGGAGGGAGGTAATCATACGGTGATCGGGCGGGGAAGCTGCATGGAGGCTAGTGGAGGGCCCGACGGGTGATTTAGTGCGACGGTTTTTTACTTAATGAAGGATTAGAGCAGGGTTAAGGCGTCGGGATCATTAGCGACAAGTTTAAACATGGGTTTATCTAACTTAATCGCAAATTGATTAGTTAAAGGGTTTTCGGGGTTTGGGTGAAATTATAGTTTATATTTTAAACTAGGGTATAGGGCTAGTTAATATGCGGGAGTTAAATATATATGGGGAAAAAGGGTTTTTATTTATAGGATTTAATAAATAAAATTAGTAATTAATAAAATGAGCGAAAAGGGGCACCATACACTAAGCAAATGCTTTTTCATGATTTAATGTTTTTCCAACATTAACATAAATAGTTAGGATAAGGTGTTTTTGTGGGTTTTTGATATGAAAATGATTTTTGTGGGGGGGTAAATACTTTTCCTAGGTAAAAGTGTTTTAACCTTAGGAAAAGAGTATTATTAAGGAAAATGAATGAATTGAAGGGGGAATGACTTTTTGTAGGGGGAATATGGTACTTGTTATCCCTAAATCATTGAGTCGAGGGTCTAGTCCCTCTAAAAGTCAGAGAAATGCTTCGAGCCTCTTTGACTTAGGGTTTTCAAGTACTTAGAACTTTATAATGGGAAATTAGTAAAGAAAAGGGGTAAAATGAATGGGGGAAGTTAATTAACTGACTTTGTAAATCATTTGCATGCTTGATTGTTCATTGATATCTGGAACTTTTATGATGTGAATGATAAATATGCTTTTGTCTAATCAATCATCATACTTCTGCAACCTTTCTTCTACTTACCCATCTACTCATCCTACCATTTTCACTTCTCTTAATTAGGGTGAATTTGAGCTAGCAAACCCTTATCAAACATTTTTAATTCTCTTTACAATATTAAACTAACTAAATCTAACCTTATTACATCCAAGGGCTCAGATTGAACAGTTGAGCTCCTTTTATTTACTCTACCTATCTAATGATCTACCAAGATTAAACAGTTTGGTCAGATTTTATTCTCTAACTATCAACATGAAATTTAAAGCATGGCATAATCAAGATTAAATAGTTTGATTACCATGGATTGTGGCATGAATAACAAGCTACATAAAATCATTATTATGCATAAAAGTAAATAGTGGTGGCATTTTGACTTGCACACTTTCATGGTCTTTTGTTTTTGGGGTTCATAATTTTCACTTTCTTGGACCTTTTCTTATTCTTTTTTTCCTTTGATTTTTCTTTTAGGACATACCTTTTCATTTTTTGATTTTTTGAATATGGAAAACATTTGCAGAAAGCAAAGGTATGTACATATTATAAGTTTTAATGTCAACCATTCAAAAATTATGACCCCTATTAGTATAGGAATCTAACAGAACCTTTGCAAGACCAGCCTCACAAACCTCGACAGCCTCCCTAGGCAGAAGAAAATAAAGGTGAGGGGATAGGATATCCTTTCAAAATATTTCTCGAGGAAGCCCTCGAGCGACAAAGGAATGTGATGATGGATAAATCTGACTAGAACCTTCAGTGTCTACCCACAGGAGACACATCTTCATCCAACAACTACTCTCGAGGCGCCACTCCTTTTAAGGTACAAGTTAACTTTGACATTCCCATATTTAAAGACGAGATAGATGCAGACGTCATAGATAGATGGTTAACTTTGTTGGAAGGATATTTTTCATTTCATGACTTTTCCAATACGAAAAAGATTACTTTTTCACTCCTCAAAGTCGCCCCACATGTCAAGGACTGGTGGGAAACCTACTATGAACAAAAGGACTAGAGGGAATCTTCACTGTTTTTAGTCGCACCCACTTGGAAGTATTTCCGAGATGTCATTAAGGAACAATATTACCATGTCGGGAGCTATGAATATAAATACATAAAGTGGGCCACACTGCTGTAGGTAAGGGACCAAGATGTGTCAGAGTTCACAAATGTTTTCCATACCCTTCACACGAAGTTGGGTATCAAGGATTCTGAGTGGCATCTGGTACTCAAGTATCGCAGTTGTCTACACAAGTACATCCAGGATGAGATGGAGTTCCTAGACATCTCCTCATTTGGCACCGCCTATCAATACGCTTTCAAGATCGAGAACAAAAGAAACAAGAGTTTTGATCTGCAAATCTAAAGCAAGGGAAAGGCACCCCCAAAACAGTAGAACAAAGGACAAAGCCAAGGCGGGGCGACCCAGGACAACTCGTTGAAGCCGCAAGAAAAGAAGAACACACAAAGACAAATAAGGACACAGGGAAATGGTGTGAATTCCATAAGAGCCCCACTCACAACACAAGTGAGTGACGATCCACGAAGTCACTGATGGCAGAGCTGAAGGCTTCCGAATTAGATGCATGTTCCAACTCTAAGTCAGAATCCGACAAGGGGACTGAAAACGGGAAGCAGATTATCGATGTAGAGCCTACTGCCACCATTGTCACCACGAACATCCAGAAGAATGAGCCTGAAGATCTAGAGGAGGGGCAAAATTCTTCCACTCAATGATGTGAGTGAAGGGTTCTCCACTGCAGTTCATTATTTAAAGTGGTAGCCAAAAGAATCTCATTTAAGTAGAGGTCATGAAGTAGTTGGGCCTACCAAACATACCACATCGGTAGTCGTACACCATCGGGTGGCTTCACTAAGGGTGAGATCTTCGCGTCAGCCAACAGTGTCATCTTCCCTCCAACATCAAGCCCTTCATAAATGAGGCATTGTGTGATGTTTCTCCTCTTGAAGTTTGTGATGTATTATTAGGCCAACCATACTTGTGGAAACGGCATGTTGTGTATGAGTCTAGGCCTCGCATTGTTATTATTACTTTGGGAAATAAGTTGTATAGGATACTGGACGTGGCACTGCTTACCGCCATTTATTTGATCATTGCGAAGAAATGTAGTGAGATCATTTCCCAAACATCGAATTTGTTTCCTTATGATTCACCCCCAGGTAAAGAAGAAGATTGTGGCCACGGCCTCCAGACAGGGCTCCTCCTCATAGCATCAGAAAATGGACAAGGTTGTGGATGAGTAAGGGACATCTTCAACTCACCCACAGGGGTACCTCTACATTGTCAGGTCAAACACTCCATCGATCTGACCCCGAACGGACCACTACCCAATGGACCGATCTATCGACAATGTTTTGGAGAATGATGAAATCAAGAGGAAAATTGAGGTGTTTTTGTATAAAGGGCACAGCAGGCCAAGTTCATCACCCTGTGGGAGCCCGATCGTGTTGGTACAAAAGAAGGACGGAACCTGGAGACTCTGTATTAACTATCGGGTGCTGAAACAAATCATTGTCTGGAATAGGTATCCAACCCCATGGATTGATGACCTTCTGGACCAACTCAAGGAGGAGAAATATTTCAGCAAGATTGACTCGAAGTTTGGTTATCACCAAGTACCGATCAAACCCTCCGATGTGTGGAAGACTACCTTCAAATCCAAGTTGTAATACTAAATGATCACATGGAAAATAACTTCTTCTTATTGTTATCTTGAACATAACTACTTAGATGTAATTGCAGGTTAATGGACCATGCTGGTTGAGAGAGTGATAAAATGTCTATGTAAAAGCCTTGAGTCATGTACAAGTGTTTGTCATGTAAATTCCTAGTCCTAGTGACTAGTTGAGATGTTATAATGTAATGTTATGATATAAAGGCTAAAAGCCTAAGTTTGCCTATGTTTATAAAGGAATTATTATATTAAAGATGTCAATGTAAAATTAGAAGAGAGGGGAGCACACTTGTGTCTAGGGAGAATAACTTAAGTTGATAACCCCTCTCCCATGGAGTCTTCTAGAAGGATCATGAAGCTTATCCAATGTCAATTCAAGGTTAGATCTGGGTGCTCCATTCTAGCTAAGAGAAATGATAAAAGGACCAAGAGAAAGAAATTCATTGCATAAGTTATTTTTCTGTAGTTTTTCATCTACTCTCCAAGGCACACCTATCCCTCTTAAGAACCCAAGGTTTCAAGTTCTCAGTTTTTAGATATAAGAATTCAAAGTTCAGTAGTCATTTCGCCCATAGGTGGTCTATTTTTATGTAGTGTGCCCAAGTAATCTTCACATATACTTCATACAAGATCAGATCTAGTTCGGGTTACTTTAGATCTAACATATTTGCCTCAAGGTGAGTTGATCTAATTCATTTTCACCTTCATGCAAGAAGTTTCTAGTTAGTTAAGGCTTCATTTGTCTCAAGTCATCCTCTCTCCGAGCAAATTGTATTGTAGTGCCCTCAAGAACGGTTTTGTACCTACAAAAATTTTCAAGAGCACAATAAAGTAAGAAGGTCTCTGCTGGGTTTTATACCTTATTGGGTTTCCCCAAGGTAAATATTGTGTATTGATGTGTTTAAGTATTTTAACAGTTTATTTCAATTACTTATGCATGTTGATATTCAGATATAAAGAATTTAAAGTACTCAAATTCATATCCAACAGTCAGATCTAGCAGATCTAAGTGAATAGCAAGCAGATCTAGCAAATTTGAGCGCAGATCTAAATGAATAGTAAGCAGATCTTGCAAATCTGAGTGCAGATATAAGTGAGCAGCAAGCCGATCTAGAAAATTTGAGTGCATATCTAAGTGAACAACAAGAAGATCTAGAAAATATGTGTCTAGAAGGTTGAAAACCT
Source organism: Pinus tabuliformis (assembly GCA_031772625.1). NCBI lineage: Eukaryota > Viridiplantae > Streptophyta > Pinopsida > Pinales > Pinaceae > Pinus > Pinus tabuliformis. Next base: position 1,104,220,385 of record CM062813.1, read on the forward strand.
CAGTTTTGAGGTGTTCTTATAAGTTTGATCATTTTCAATAAGTTGATTTGAAGAACAAAATTTCATGTGTACTTGAAAAGTTAGTTTCTAGTGTTTGTATTTTCAGCTATATATGTGACTGGTACAAGGTCAAAATTTTAATTTTGTTATTGAAGTAATTCAAGATCTTGGTTATTTGATAAAGAAACATGGGACAACAGTCATCTTAAGTTAAGAAAATTTTAACATGGTGTCAAAGCAGGGTGTGTAGAGCTCTGAATTGCAGCATTCAGACTCCAAATAGATGAGAGGCTTATTTTTCTAAATCTACACAAGGTTTATTTGTAGGCTGAGTCATGGCTTCCCCCTCCAATGTTGTTCAAAAGGATATTGATTAGAAGGGTCCTCCAAATTCCATATTTGGATGATGAGGATCACTAACATCCTTCAAGAGCAAGAACTACTCCACTTTATCAATTCTTAACTAGACCACCCTACCTCCATTGCGGGGGGTGTTATTTTTTATAGAAACCAGGCAAAAACTAAGAGAATTATAATTGATTCTGTGAAGGATAATGTCCTAGGGGTAATGACAATTGCAATGACTCCAAAATAATGTATGGATTCACTTTCCAGTTTGTATGAGAAGTCTGAAACAAGTCAAAAGAGATACTTGAAACATAAAATAAAGTTCCTAAAGCTAGAAAAGGGAGAGGCTATTGCAGATTTATGCTCAAAGATTAAGCAGATATGAGATCAGCTTATAGTAGTTGGAGTCAAAGTGGAAGATAGTTGAACAACCTACTTTTGAGATACTTTGGCATGATTGTGTCAAAGAAGAAAACAAAGTAATGATTAGAGAAGGAACCTCCAAGGAAGAGGTTCATGCACTTGCCACTAGAAGAAGGAAAAGAGGAAGGAGACCATCCTTCCAAATGACTTCCACTCCAAGAATTATCAAAAGGAGAAAGGTAAAGCATCCTATAAAGGTAAACACATTGATATTTCAAATATTAAATGTTATAATTGCAACAAATTGGACACGTGGCTAAATATTGCAGGTTCAAGAAGAGAGGTAATTATAGAAAAGGAAAATAATATGCTTCTACTGCTAAAGAAGAAAATCCAAGAAGAATAATTAGGAGTTATTTCCATGAACAAGAAAGTGAAGGTAGGAAGGAATACTTGGGAATTCCAGCTCTCTCTAGTTTGATGTCTTCCAAGCGAGACATGTGGCTGATTGATAGTGGTGCCTCCATCCACATGAAAGGTTACAAAGATTTCCTTATAAACTATAACAATAAATCATTTGGTGTTCAGTTGGAATTAGGAGATGACTCCAATCATGAGATTATTGGAGTTGGTTCCATATCCTTACAACTAGATTTAGGATCTATCTTGCATGTTAATGATGTTTTACATGTATTAGACATGAAGAAGAACCTTATTTCAGTATCTACATTGGAAAATAAAGGATTCAAAATTTCCTTTATAGATGAGGAAGCATATCTATGGCCAAAATAAAAAGGCATCTAGGAAGTTGAAGCAATTGGAATATGCGAAGGTGGAATTTACGAGCTCACTAGCTATCCCCTTCAAGCTCTTGTTCAAAATACTGTCAGCAATAGCAAGATTTGGCATAGGAGGTTCGAGAATCTCTTCCACAAGGCACTTCCAAATCTACATCACATGGCAAGAGGCTTGCCATATATTTCACTTTCAGAAAATGAAGTTTGCAAAGGTGTTTGCTTGGGAAAAATACAAATAAATAGTTTAATAGCAATGATAGCAGATCTAAAGATATCCTAGTGATAATTCCTTCATATATATGTGGTTCTATGACTTGTCCTTCTTTGAGTGGCTATTTGTACTATGTATGTTTTATTGATGACTTCTCCAGAAAATGTTTGGTGTATTTCATGAAAAACAAGAATGAGACCTTTGAGAAATTCAAACAATTTAATGCCCTAGTGGAAAATCAAACTAATAAGAAGATTAAAACTCTTATATCTGATAATGGGGGGGAGTATGAATACCATCCTTTTGTGGATTTCTATAAATAACATGGAAGAAGAAAACAATTGACTAACAGCTTTAATCCTTAGCAAAATGGAGTAGATGAGAGGAAAAATAGAACTATTGTTGAAGCCTCCAAAGAAATGATGTTTAACCAAGACCTTCCTATCTCTCTTTGGGCCAAAGTTACCGCGACAGTGGTTTACATTCAAAATTGTAGCCCTCATTCCATTCTCAAGGATGAAAACACCTGAGGAAGCCTTCACTAGTATCAACCTTGATGTAAGCCACTATAGAGTCTTTGGTTTCCCATTTACATTCATGTTCCCAAGGACAAGAGGTCCAAACTAGAACCCTCTAGGATAAAAAGGCATATATGTGGGATATAGTAAGTCATCCAAAGCCTACAAAGTTTATATACCTGGTCAAAGAAGAATTGAGGTGAGTCAGAATGTCACCTTCCATGAAGAAGCAACCTTTAGAAAGTCAAAATAACTTCAGCTTGAAACTAAAAATGAGCCTACCTCTCCTTCTGTTGAATGTTCAGGTTCAGGGAGTCAGAGGGAGAGAAACCAAGATGATCCCATGGATCATGACTTGTCTCTTGAGCCTACTGAAGTCCTAGAAAAATCACTTGAAGAAGATTCAATTAAAAGAAAACCATCTTGGGCAAAGGAAATTCTACAATAAGTAGAAAAGATAGTTGCTCCCAAAGGAACAATTAGGGAAATCAAAAGACCTCACCAGAATGGTGGTTATGCAACACTTTTCACCGACTTAAGTGAATATGAACCTTCTACTTTTAATGAAGCAAATAAATTACAAGTCTGCAAAGATGCAATGCTCAAAGAATATAAATCTATAAGGAATAATAATGTATGTGATATTTTTCGAAGACCTACTGATAAATTAGTTGTTTCATCTAAGTTAATATACAAGATTAAACATGTTGTAGATGGTAGCATTGAAAAGTTTAAGGCAAAGTTTTTTTCCCGTGGTTTCACCCAAAAGGAATGCATTAATTATGACGAGACATTTGTGCTAGTAGAAAGGTATACTTATATTCGTACAGTCATTTCTTTAGCCTCTATATTTGGTTGGAAGTTACATCAAATGGAAGTCAAAACTTCTTTTCTAAATGGAAATTTAGAGTGGGAAATTTATGTTGAACAGCCAGAAGGGTTTATTTTTCATAGAAAAGACTCACATGTATGCAGGCTAAGGAAGCCTTTGTACAACCTTAAATAGACTCCTTGGGTATGGTATGAAACCATGGACAATTTTCTTAAATATTTGGGATTTCAAAGCAGTGACGTTGATTCTAACTTGTATCTAAGGATGATAAAGAAACAACCTCTATTTTTAGTGTTATATGTTGATGATCTATTTCTGACAGGAGAAGACCACTTAATTGAGTGGTGTAAAAAGGAACTCACAGAAATATTTGAAATGAAAGATCTTCACCTTGTGCATTACTTCCTTGGGTTGGAATTCTGGCAGAACAAAAATGGTATCTTTCTGGCTCAGGGAAAATATATTGTGGACATCCTAAATAGGTTTGGAATGCTTGAATGTAAGTCAACGGCCACACTGATGATCACCAACCTCAAGAAACTACATGACTTAGACACAAGATCATATTTAGTGGACCCCTCTATGTACATGAAACTAATCGGCTTCTTGTTGTATCTAGCTCAAACTCGCCTTGATATATATTAATCAGTGAGTGCACTAAGTCAGTTTATGGCCCAGTCTAGATAGAGACATTGGTTTGTTGCACAACATATTCTGAGGCATTTGAAAGGGACCATTACCTATGGTCTAAGTTACTCTTCCAAAGGTGGTATCTATTTGCATGTTTATGCAGACTCAGGTTTGGGTTGGAAGTCCAGTAGACAGGAAGGGCACAACAGGTTACTGTTGGGTGTGGTTTTTTACCTATCTTCTGCACATTCTTTCCCCAGTTTTGACCTTTCTATCCTCCAAGCCTATGACTTTACATGATCAAATTCCCTGTCTTCTTACCCTTTTAACCTATTCTACTTTCATGTTACTTTGTTTTATTTTACCGAATAATACGAGACTTTTGTCCTTTTTGTGGCTAACTGGGAGAGTATTGAAGAAGTATTTTGGGAAGCTCTTCTTTTCAGGTGATGGCTCGCGAGAAAAAAGATATGAAGTAGAGAGGCAGAGCAGATTAACTGCAGAAAAGGGTAGAACGGTTCGTTGTTACACCCTGGATGTTGTTACAAGTTCCTGTTACACATTGGATGTTGTTACAGCTTGCTCTTACACATTGGATGTTGTTACACCATGCGTTGATACACGAATCCATCTTCACATCAAAAGTGTTGTTGCCAGTGATGTCGCGTCATCCCAAACCACCATTCACTCGATGTTGTTGCGTCGAAGCTGGAAAATGTGGGTACTATTCCACATAACAACTGTCGGTAATAGGGATTGTTTATTTTTGAAGCAACAAGGCTCAAGCAGTTGTAATCATAACTGATGTATATTTGTATTTAGAAATAGGTTGTAACTACTTTTATTTTTTATCAGCATGAGAATCATGAGATTCTCATGACTGGTCTGTTTCTAATTTCGGGTTGTAATAACTATAAAAGAACTCGATTTTTCGTGTACAAGGACACGACATATAGAAGAATATTGTTACTTTGCTTCTGTAATTCTGAGTTTATTTTAATTTCAATCAGCATGGTGATGTCATTATTGTTCTTCAATTGATTAGTTAATCACTTTTGTGTTATTCTTACGCCCTGCTAAGGAGGAAGGGCCCTCCTCTTTGGCAGGGATTGCAGTGATATAGGTAGTGTACATTCTAGTTTAGTTAATTGATTTATAGTTTTTCGTTGTTGTTGTACAAATCGTGGATTACATTCGTTGTTGTTTCTATTTATATTATGTTGTTACACTAAGTTAATCAACATATTGGTAGTAACCAGCAGAAGTAGATATTAGTTCCTTTATGGCTCACTTTTAATTTGATAGCTGCGAGTTGTGATTTAATTTTGTAGAGTGTTTTATGTCTACATGCATGGTTTGATTCAACAATTTAGATCAGTGACATCTTTTACAGTTTTCTGCATTTTCTTATTTTTGGCTGGAGTGTATTGGCACAGACAGTGCGAACTCCATTGAAATAGCAAGACCTACCCTAGGTTGACAATTAAATGTTGCAGTCTCAGTCAATTAAGATTGATTAAAATAACACTACATTTTGGCGTCATTTCTGGGGATAGCAGTTGATGATACAATCAACCAAGTTGTTTGTTTGATATAGAGTGTTCCTGGTCCACAGTTTTTGGGTGGTAAGAAGAGAGGTAAGAACCTGTGCATTGCTCTAACATACCTGGGCAGGCTCACCATTGTGATTACTAGGACACTTAGGACATTTTGATGTTTTGTTAGTGTGTCTTCAGCTCTTCAGTCGCTGGGTGGTAAGACGTGTTGAAAAGTGTGCAACAAGAAATTCTTTTTGAGAGTGCAACAAGATGATGGAGCTTAGTGAAAAGAGTCGCCTTCACTAAGTGGGCCCGCAGGCTATTTTTGGCGCAAGTCTATTTTTAGACTATGTCTATTTTTAGACATATGGATCATGTCTATGGATTGCATGTTGATGTTTATGGATGATTGGTCAAGTTGGGCAAAATAGATGGACTTCTATTTTTTATCAAATTGTGAGTGATCACAGTGTGAGTGATCAAAGTCTATTTTTAGACTGGCTGTCAAAAATAGAAAAGTCAAATATTATTGTCTCATAATAATATTTGGACTATAAACTTGATCTTATTCTCTTGGAGCACTTCAGTTTGAGCTACAGAGGTGGCACATGCAGCTGTCAGAAGGAAATACGCTTTTATTATGAGTCAGTTGAGTTGTTGCATGCATGACTTCAGTTAGAACTCAATCAGTTGAGTTTGGTGGAGTTGATTGTGCAGTTGATGGAGTTGTGTTCAGTTTAGCTTTGTTAAACTAGTTGTATTTAGTCTAACTGATCAATAGACTAGAGATGAGTTGGGTGAATTAGTTATTAATTAATTCAGAAGTTATTAACTCATAATACAACTATAAAATACATCAGTTAACTCAGTTGCATGTTAGTGCATGTTCAGTTCAACAGGGACAGGTGGTAGAGAATCAGATTGCTATCAGTTGTGACTATAGTTGTGCACCAGATCTTTCACAATCAAGGGATTGAGTATGCCAATGAGTTTTCTCACGTATTTGCCCAGTATTGTAGCCTTTTCTCACGTCCAACAAAGTGTGAGTGATTATTTTGAGGTGAAATACGAGTTTGGTAAGCCATTCTCATCAGTTCTTGAGCAGGTATTGAGCTGGAGAGGCAGGCAAGCAGTGGAATAGATTTGGAGATCAGATCTGAGCTGTATTGTGTGTAACAGGTGGAGCTGGTACTGGATTGCTTGTGATAAGCATTGTACTTTGTAATGTTACATGATTCAATCAATATAATATACAGATAGTTGGGGTTTTTAGCGAGATGCTTTCCCCAGGATACATACTGTGTTTATGAGTTTGATTGATGCTTCTATGTGTGCCTGTGAATGTTTCTACTTCTGTAAATTGATGATCAACGTAGAGGAGATTATGTATTATACATGTTCCGCTTATAATTGTATGATCGGGATAATCTCTGTGAATATGTGTTAAATTATTCAAAATTTCTACATGGTATCAGAGCTAGATAATTGTAGAAAAAGTTTCTACATGGTATCAGAGCTGCTTGATTTGTAGAAGAGATTTTTACAGGATATCAAGTGAGGATTGATCATCGGATCTATTATTCAGAAAGTGTTTACATTTTATTTCTTCAGGCAGAGTCTGTAATCGGGCCAGGTAGCCTCTGGATTCATCCTTCCTTTGGAAGGTGAGATATCCGGTGAATGCCCGTACAGTCGATCTCTGTACAAGAAATATTTTGTTCTCACGAATTCTAGATCGGAAGTGGTTGAGTTTTTGAGCTGGTGGAATTCAAATTTAGTTCCAAAGCAAGAGTGAAACTCAGAAACATTCAGTGTGAGAATGGAGACAGTATGCCCAGGTATCTCACAAAGTTCACCCAATTCTGGGATGAGCTGGGAAGTGTGGGGGTGACTGTCGGATGAGGATGGTGAGTCTAGGACTCCTTGACCTTCCTAAGAGTTGGCATAGCTACCATGACTCGGTGAATGGAAGGGAGAAACTGCGATGGGAGAGACTTTGGTCGGATCTTGTGCAGGAGGAGATTAGATGGAGCACCAGAGATAGTTCTTCATCCATGCAGGATGAGGAGAATTGTGCCTTAGCGAGTAAGGTGAAGAAGGGGAAGGGGAAGGTTTCTCTTTCCGAATCCAGTTCTTCCAATGATGGGAAGAAGGTTGACAAGGCGAAGGTGAGATGCTTTCGTTGTCATGAGTTGGGTCATTATGCTACTAATTGCCCAAAGAAGAAGTCCAAGAAGGGATCCGGGGAAGGATCTGAAGGTGAGGCAGCCTCACTTGCTTCACAGTTTGAGTTGAACTTCACACTCTTCGCATGCATGGTTTCATCCATGGTGGGAAGTGGTTGGTTTCTTGACAGTGGAGCTTCTTTCCACATGATTGGTGACAAAAGTTTGTTCAGTACTTTGGAGGAGAAAGATCTCCAGATACTCATAGGGATTGGTAATGATGAGAAGTATAGTGTCTCAGGTGTAGGCATGGTTATTTTTCAGAGGGAGCATGGAGCTCGCCTTACCTTGACCGATGTCAAGTATGTACCAGGACTGAAGAGAAACTTGGTGTCGATCACGATGTTGGAAGACAGAGGCTATGATGTGGTCTTTAGTAAGGGAAAGGTTTTCCTTAGACACATCATCACTAGACAGGTGAAGCAGATTGGTTCACGGGTCAAGAACCTGTATGCTCTTGAGGTTCAAGATGCATGCAAAGCCTTGAGCAGCGAGGCAACTGATGGAGACTTGGTGGTTGAGAGGGAGCGTATATTACCTCTCAACATGCAGATCCAGAAGAAGTCTCAGACGATTGTGGAGGAGCCACGATTGGTGCAGCAGCTTCAGGAGGTTGTGGAGCAGCCACAACAAGGGAAGCTGAGAGGAGATCGAGTAGAGACATCTACTCATCCAGAGACCTCTAGTAGCGGGAAACTTCGAGCCAGATGGGCTGAAGGATCGCATGCAGGCATACCTCCAGGTAGGAGGTGGGGTGAAGTCGATTGATTGTCCCATGGAGGAGGGGCAGGATCCTTGAGGTACCCAACCTCTTGGATGAGACCTTGCTACGGGAGCCCCGATGTGTAGTAGCAGGAACTGACTGATTGGGTAGAGACAGATGCGGATGGAGTGGCAGAGAGAGCGACAGTGCAGGGAATCCCAGGACAGCGCATAGCTAGCATGCTGTAGCAATGCGAGAGGCACAAGTGTTTTGCACAGTGCTAGGTGGCACAGAGAGGTGTGCAATGGTGCGAGATGCATGGAGATGTTGCAGTAGCACATATGTTAGAGAGGGAGCACTTGTCAACAGCAGGTAGAGCTTCAGCATCAGAGGGTGTTTCTAGCCCAACAGGGAGGTCAGTTGGGAGGTGCAGTGCGGATGCAATGCTGGGAGATAGAACCAGCAGCAGCACGGATGCAGTGAGAGATCAAAGTGACAGAGGCTAGAGCAGTCAGATACTGAAGAGCACAGAGATGCAGAGTTTTAGTCGACAGAGGCAATAGCAGTCAAAGACTTTGATGACAGAGCAAGTGGACCGGCCAGATGTGTTGCATGGAGAACATTCCAGAGTTACATGATCGTGTTTGAGAGGAAGCATTTCTTGTTGAGAGGGAGTGTTGAAAAGTGTGCAACAAGAAATTCTTTTTGAGAGTGCAACAAGATGATGGAGCTTAGTGAAAAGAGTCGCCTTCACTAAGTGGGCCCGCGGGCTATTTTTGGCGCAAGTCTATTTTTAGACTATGTCTATTTTTAGACATATGGATCATGTCTATGGATTGCAGGTTGTTGCTTATGGATGATTGGTCAAGTTGGGAAAAATAGATGGACTTCTATTTTTTATCAAAGTGTGAGTGATCACAGTGTGAGTGATCAAAGTCTATTTTTAGACTAGCTGTCAAAAATAGAAAAGTCAAATATTATTGTCTCATAATAATATTTGGACTATAAACTTGATCTTATTCTCTTGGAGCACTTCAGTTTGAGCTACAGAGGTGGCACATGCAGTTGTCAGAAGTAAATACGCTTTTCTTATGAGTCAGTTGAGTTGTTGCATGCATGACTTCAATTAGAACTCAATCAGTTGAGTTTGGTGGAGTTGATTGTGCAATTGATGGAGTTGTGTTCAGTTTAGCTTTGTTAAACTAGTTGTATTTAGTCTAACTGATCAATAGACTAGCGATGAGTTGGGTGAATTAGTTATTAATTAATTCACAAGTTATTAACTCATAATACAACTATAGAATACATCAGTTAACTCAGTTGCATGTCAGTGCATGTTCAGTTCAACAGGGACAGGTGGTAGAGAATCAGATTGTTATCAGTTGTGACTATAGTTGTGCACCAGATCTTGCACAATCAAGGGATTGAGTATGCCAATGAGTTTGCTCACATATTTTCCCAGTATTGTAGCCTTTTCTCACGTCCAACAAAGTGTGAGTGATTATTTTGAGGTGAAATACGAGTTTGGTAAGCCATTCTCATCAGTTCTTGAGCAGGTATTGAGCTGGAGAGGCAGGCAAGCAGTGGAATAGATTTGGAGATCAGATCTGAGCTGTATTGTGTGTAACAGGTGGAGCTGGTACTAGATTGCTTGTGATAAGCATTGTACTTTGTAATGTTACATGATTCAATCAATATAATATACAGATAGTTGGGGTTTTTAGCAAGATGCTTTTCCCGGGATACATACTGTGTTTATGAGTTTGATTGATGCTTCTATGTGTGCCTGTGAATGTTTCTGCTTTTGTAAATTGATGATCAACATAGAGGAGATTATGTATTATACATGTTCCGCTTATAATTGTATGATCAGGATAATCTCTGTGAATATGTGTTAAATTATTCAAAATTTCTACAAGACGAGAGGTAAGAACCTACGCATCGCTCTAACATACCTGGGCGGGCTCACCACTGTCGAAGACTGAGACACTTAGGGTGTGATTTAATACACATAGGTTCCATGTGTGCACTTGTAGGAATTACATAAATAATTAACTCACCCCCACTCTAATAAGTCACAGGAACGACAGCTCGTAAAAAGGAAAGGAAGGGTGAAGATTTAGGAAGGAAGACATTTATCCAGGAACTAAACTCCAAGGTGGAAAAAGAAAAGTCCAACTCTCAAAGGAATGTAAGGAAAATAGGGCTACAGAAAGCTGTTACTCCCATAGCAAAAGCAAAAACCTCTAATTGCTCCATCTCGGGACCATATCATTCTAAAGCTAGTGCCCATACCCCAAGACCAAGGATTCAATTCATGAGCAAAAAGGGGAAGCTAGTAGTCAAAATTTGAGGACTGAGGGGCAAGGGGAAACTGAGGGGGAACATTGGACACCTGAGATGGAAAAGCACCTGTTGGTTTCTCAATATCCAGATACAGGTAATGTGGTGAAATAGCCAACTCCAGGGGTATCTAAGGCACTAATCACATCAACAAGGCCATCACAAAAACAGTTTGAAGGATGTATGCTACAACAAGGGTTGGAATAATTAGTCATGGGGGAAAACAATGATAACAATTCTAAAATAGATGCCACTATCACCACCTTTGAGTTCCCAATCGGAAATGTCAGAGGTGAATCTCCCATGAAAAATATTCCTCTATCATCCTTACCATCCTTTTAGGGGATGACTGTGGAAGATCTAGACACCTTTCTATTTGAATTTGATGTCTTGCGTAGAAGTTATGATTATACCGCAGATGCTCATAAATTAAAGCTATTTCTTGCTACTTTAGAAGGGGCAACCTTGAGATGGTTCATGGGATTGGGATTTGCTTCTATGTCAATGTGGAATGATATGAAGGAGATGTTCTTATCAAAGTACCAGGACAATTTCAGGACTAGGGAATTAAGGGAAGAAATATTTAGAATGACACAGAAGGAGGATGAAAGCCTGGAAGATTATGTGGAACGGTTCCACTATAATCTACAGAGGTCTAAACATAATGATTTAGACCAAGAAATGTTGAATACTATATTCATTAGAGGAATGAGGGATGACTGCCTTGACACCCTGAACCTATTGGGAAAAGGGTATATATTGCAAGAGCCATTTGCTAAAATTGTAAAGCTTTGCCTAAGATGCTCTTGAGGATCGTCCAAAGGAAGGAGTACAATTCGGGATGCCTCTGTTCACATACAAAAATATGCAAGCGGAGGAGTAACCAGAGCGGAGATCAGGAATTTGTTCAAAAATTTCAAGACCAGTATCCTCAGTACTCTCTCGGCCCAGATAAAAACAATGTAGATGAAGAAGACACAAACAGAAGATGACACACCCCTGGATGTGTTCTATTTGACTTGTTGGAAGAAACATCCTTTCAGGGAATGCGAATTTTACAGCATCAGCCTGTGTAATATCTGCGAGCTGGAGCATTCAACAGGGAAATTTCTGGAGCTTCCTAGACTAAAGGCAGTACTCAGAGAATCAAGTGAGGATGTGCGGTCCTCTTATTTCATCGCGCTAAGGAGGCCATGGCAACCACGACCTCCAAGTATGTCTCAAGACTTTTCCTCTTTCAATTCATGGAACAGTGCATATAATAATGAGCAATATCAATGGAAATATTTTGCCCCTCCTTTAGCACAGTTTCCTTAACCCTGGAACCAATGGTCTCCATCTCCTCCTATTTAATATCCTCAATCCCAATCGTATCCTTGGAACCAGAATTGGAGAGGAAATGCCCAGAATTCAACTCTGCCTGGACTACCCATGCAACAACAGCTACAGTTACCTACTTTCCAAGCTCCTGCTCATCCACCACCTGTGCAACTCCAACTACCTGTGCAACCTAACCCAAACCCAAAAAATAAAGCAATGCAAGGTATAGAGGCTCTTATTACCTTCCAGACCTACCTTATTACCCCCATGGGACTTAATGAAATACAATTGCGATCGGGAAAGGTAATTAACCCAAGTCACTCCCTTGTCATTACAGAGGAGGACTATGAACCATCTAGAGTAGATGTTGAAGGCTTTGAGGCGGCTACTGCGCCTACAACAACTGACATAGAGGAAGATGTTACATCTGTAACAACCGACCCGCGAAGAACTGTTATTGTTGTAACAGCTAATTCGGGGAAGGCTAATACACCTGTAACAACAGATTCGATTGTTGTAATGCAGGACCCCATGTATCCTCAGAGATTGGCCAAACCTAGGATGACTTCACAGTCCAAATATGATTTTCTTAAGGAGTTGCAAAATTTGCATGTATGAATTCCTCTGCTGCAAGTGCTTAAAGAAGTACCCATCTATTCTAAGACAATAAGAGATTTGTGCATCAAGAAACTTGGGAGGAAGCCTAAAGACCCTGCCACCATACATATGATGGGGAAATTATCTGAATTGATGGCTGCTCAACCTCTCCTAACTAAGCACAATGATTCAGGAAATCCTACGGTCATTGTCTACTTTAATGATCAATCCATAGCCAACACATTGATCAATCTCGGGGCTACCATTAATGTAATGACAAAGGACCTCTTTATCGCTCTCGGGCTACTGGGACCCAGACATACTCCTATTGTGCTTGAATTAGTAGACAGGTCTCGTGTTGAACCCAAGGGGATGCTAGAAGATATAGTGATTACAATAGCTTCCTGGAGGTATCTGCTGATTTTCTTATCTTACAGCTCAAATCCAATTTGGGGGGGCACCCTTTGATCCTAGGGAGACCTTGGTTGGCCACTATAGATGCATTTATAGGCTGCAGGACGAGATCTATGGTGATCTCGGATGGCTAGGCAACACAAAACCTTAATCTTTATCCCCCAAAAACAAATATGGATGTGTACAACCCTTGGTGGGATGAGTTTGAGCCCGAGTCAGATGCGTAGGTTTTAACCCCGTATAGAAATTCCCTGCATACGAATTCTAAAACACAGAAAATAAATAATGCGAGAGCAAAACACATAAAACACATATACATAGAGGTTTTCCTCTGGATCCCAAAACCGGGACTACCAGCTTGATTTTTCATTATGTTCCTTTCAATGTTATAATACATATTTATACATGTCAAAGCATCCAATACCATGGACCGAAAACCATTACATCCAATACCATGGACCGACAACCATCGCATCCAAAGAACATGTGCGAAAAGCATGCACAAAACCATAGTTGGGTCCGCCCAACCTAACATAGGGTCCAAAACCAAAAATTTTCGGGGTGCTACCCCAGACCCCATAAAGTGGGGTTACGGGTGCCCCTCAAACCCCCTGTTAACTACGTGGAAAGAATATAACACAACCCAACATTCTCCCACTTGTTGTTTTCTTTCCATAGGGGGCCACAAGAGAGCGTAGTCATTTTTCCAGCCCTGAAACGCCCATTATCTCTCTACACCAAAAGAACTTCTCAGAGTTGACAGATTTTGTCAATGCATCTGCAGTATTCTTCAAAGTGTCCACCTTTACCAGCAACACCTTTTTGTCTTCTATCATATCCCTCACAGAGTGATATTGAACATCAATGTGCTTTGTCTTTGAATGATATGCGGGGTTCTTTTCCAAGAAAATTTCACTTTGGCTGTCACAGTCTATCCTTATAGCTTCCTGTACTAACCACATACTTGAACACAATATCTGCAACCAAACTGATTCCTTGCTTGCATGAGTGGTTGCCATGTATTCTGCCTTTGTAGTTGACAGTGCCACTACAGATTGTTTCTTACTCATCCAACTGACTGCACCTCCAAATAGGTTAAACACATACCCACTTGTAGATCTTATCTGATCCAGATCTCCAGCTCAGTCTACATCAACAAATCCATGAATATCTAACACTTTGTCCAATCCTGGTCTTCCTTGGTAGCATAAACCATAACCACTAGTGCCACGCAAATACCTGAAAACCCACTTCACTGTTGTCTAGTGCTCCTTCCCTAGTTTTAACAAAAACCTGCTCAATATTCCCACTGCATGTGCAATGTTTGGTCTAGTACAGACCATTGCATACATCAGGCTACCGACTGCACTTGCATATGGAACACGGGACATGTCCTCTTCCTCTTCTTGTGTCTTGGGACACTGTTTAGCAGATAACCTCACACCTACAGGAATAGGAACCTTCACAGGTTTACTATCCTGCATATTAAACCTTTCCAATATTGTCTCGACATACTTCCTCTGGTTTCACCAGAGCTTCCTCTTTGTCTGATCTCTTTTAATTTCCATGCCCAAAATATGGTTTGCAGCACCAAGATCTTTCATGTCGAATTTGGAGGACAATTGGGTCTTCAAATCCTGGATAACTTCTTTGTCATTTCCAACCAACATATCATCCACATACAGGACCAGATAAATAACACGGTCACCAATTAATTTAAAATACACACAGTGATCTACTTTGCTTCTGGTGAAGCCAAGTCCCCGTATAAATGTATCAAATTTCTGATACCACATTCTTGGTGACTGTTTTAACCCATATAGAGACTTATTTAATTTACATACCAGTTCTTTCTTACACTTCACCACAAAGCCTTCAGGTTGCTTCATGTAGATATCCTCTTCCAAATCCCTGTGAAGAAATGTTGTCTTCACATCCATCTATTCTACCTCAAAATCAAAAGCAGCAGCAACAGATAAAAGTAATCTAATAGAAGTTACCTTGACAACAGGAGAAAAAATATCACCAAAATCAATTCCCGGCACCTGGGAATAACCTTTTGCTACCAACCGAGCTTTGTATTTCTCCACTTCCTTCTGCATTTGTCTTCTTTTTGAACACCCATTTGATGCCAATGGGTTTCCTTCCAGCCGGCAACTCCACCAGATCCCAAGCCTCATTTTTGTGTAAAGATGCCATTTCATCAACCATGGCCTCTTTCCAGAGTTTTCCATCCTCTGAATCCACTGCTTCCTTCACAGTTCTGGGATCATCATCAGTAACAAACAAAGCAAAATTTGAATAGAAAGAAAATGGACTATACCTTTCTGGTTGCCTTCTTTCTCGAACTGATCTTCTCATAGCTGGAGTTTGTGGCTCTTCATCTTTTGATTCCTACTCTGTTGTAGATTCTAATTCTTCCTCCTTTAGCTCAAACTCTATCTTCTCAGGTTCCTTTGGTTGGACTTCATGTTTAATAACATCTTTCACCTTTCTGAACACCACATCTCGGTTGTACATAACCTTCCTTGTTACTGGGTTCCAAAGCTTATAACCCTTTAAACCATCCTTATACCCAATAAAGATGCACTTTTCAGATTTACTATCCAACTTTGTTCTTTTCTCCTTTGGAACATGTACATATGCATCACATCCAAATACCCTCAGATGTGAAAGAGAGGGTTTCTTACCAGTCCATACCTCTTGTGGAGTCTTATCCTCCAACGCTGATGAAGGTGACCTGTTGACCAGGTAACATGCAGTATCCACCACCTCTGCCCAGAATTCCTGTCCTAACCCAGCACCACTGAGCATGCTTCTTGCCCTTTCCATCAACGTCTTGTTCATTCTTTCTGCAACTCCATTTTGCTGAGGTGTATATGGAGTAGTCTTCTACTGTGCTATACCACACTTCTTGCAGAATTCTTCAAATTCCTTATTGCAAAACTCTCCACCATTATCTGTCCTCAGCACCTTTATCTTCTTCTCTGTCTGGTTTTCCACTAGAGCCTTAAATTCTTTAAACCTATCAAAGACTTTAGATTTCTTCTTAAGGAAATATATCCATGTATTCCTTGAGAAGTCATCTATAAATGATACATAGTACACAGACTTACCCAGTGATGGAACCTTCACAGGTCCAAACACATCACTGTGCACAAGCTCTAATATATGTTTCGCCCTCTTACCACCATAGGGGAAACTCACCCGATTCTGCTTCCCATATACACAATTTTCACAGAAATCAAAATCCAGAGAGCTATTACTCATACCTTCTACCATACCTTTACCATGAAGTATTTGAAGACCCTTCTCTCCAATATGTCCAAGCCTTTGATGCCACAACATGGTCTTTTCTCCAGAGACCACTAGATTTTCTGCTCCACTTTCAGGAACCACGAAACTGTTGCACCCATCAACAATAGTGCTACCTTGCAGCTTGTACAGAGTTCCAATCCGAACTCCCCGCATCAATACCAGTGCTCCCCGAACCATATTGCAGGTATCCTTCTCGAACACTGTTTTTACACCTACATCATCCAGCTTACTAACAGAAATCAGATTTCTGGCTAATGCAGGAATATGCAGAACACCCAGAAGTGTTCTAACCCTTCCACCTTGCAGCTTCAACTTTACTTTTCCATGACCAATGATTCTAGCCTTCCTGTCATCCCCCAAAAAGATATCACCACCATCATATTTCTCATACTCACAGAACCACTCTCTATGGGGAGTGAAGTGAAAGGATGCACCTGAGTCAATCAACCATGCCTCATGATCTACATGTGTACTTGAAGAAGCCAAGTACACATCCGCAGCTTCATCTGAGGTGGTTTTCACCTCTGCAGAAGGAGCCTCATCATATCCCTTTCCTTTGTCAGGAGCTTTAGATTTACAGTCCCGTTTGAAGTGGCCTTCCTTTCCACATTTTCAGCGCACCACCTTTACAGGTTTTCCTGGAGATTTAGATCTCCCACTCGATGACTTATTTTTCTTTCTGTTCTGGGACCATCCTCGTACAGACAAGGCATCACCATTTTGGCTCTCCATATTTTTTTGTCTCATCTCCTCCATCAACAAGGCTGAGACTATTTCATCAAACTGCAAGGCAGCTGCATTGCTACCTATTGCAATAACTAGACTATCCCACGAATCTGGTAGAGAACACAACAAACTAATGCACTTATCTTCATCTGAAATTTTAATAGAAATAGATGCTAACTGACTTACCATAGTATTAAATGCGTTCAAATGCTCTATTACTGAGTCTCCATCTTTCATCCTTAGGTTATACAATTTTTTTCCGCAAGAACAGTTTATTCACCAAAGACTTAGATTGGTACAAAGTCCCTAACTTGTCCCACAAAGCCTTTGTTGTAGCTTCCCCTGATACATTCAGCAATACTGAATCTAAGACACACAATCGTATTGTTCTCTTTGCCTTCTGATCCAACTTCTTCCATTCTTCACCAGACACTCTCGTTAGTCTAGTACCCGGATCTGCTACGATCCACTGATCTTTATCCACCAATAGATCCTCCATCTTGAGTTTCCACTACTCAAAACTCTGACCATTAAATTTCTCGATCTCTGTTTTTCCACTGCTCGCCATCTTCTTTTACCACCAGAATCGATCTCGCAGATCTCTCACTGAACAGGGTCTACCACAGGCCCAAGCGAAACCATTTAGCAACAAAGGTGTCCCCTTGAAGCCAAATCTACTCTGATACCAAATGTAGGTTTTAACCTCATACATAAATTACCTGGATACGAATTCTAATACACAGAAAATAAATAATGCGAAAGCAGAACACATAAAACACATATACACAGAGATTTTTCCCTAGATCCCAAAACCGGGACTATCAGCTTGATTTTTCATTATGTTCCTTTCAATGCTATAATACATATTTATACATGTCGAAGCATCCAATAACATGGACCAAAAACCATCGCGTACAATACCATGGACCGAAAACCATCGCGTCCAAAAAACATGTGCGAAAATCATGCACAAAACCATAGGTGGGTCCGCCCAACCTAACATAGGGTCCAAAACCAAAATTTTCTGGGGCACTGCCCCAGACCCCATAAAGTGGGGTTACGGGTGCCCCTCAAACCCCTTGTTAACTACGTGGAAAGAATATAACACAACCCAACAAGATGTTTCCCTGCCACTCCTCACTTTGGGGAAAGCCTAGTGTTTCAAAAATGGGACAGAAGATGATGTCATTAATGGTTTTATTAGTAACTCACTTTCTGTTGTTTCTGTTAAAAATTAAAATGAGGAAGAAGAGGTGGAAGATATAGATTTTGAACAAATGAGAACCGCTCTGAATATTGATAGCAGTCCAATTGCCATTGAATCTGGAAAATTTTTGAATGTTAATCCCAACCTAACTGCTGAACAAAACCAACAGTCGTTACAGAAGTATAAAAAGGAATTTGCATGGGATTATATGGATATGAAATGGATCCACCCTAACCTATGAACTCACCATATTTATTTGAAGGATGGTTGCAAACCAGTCAGACAGCCACAACACCGCATGAACCCTACACTAAAGGAGGTGGTGAAAGAAGAACTGCAAAAACTCCTGAGTGCTAATTTTATTTATCCAATATCTGACAGTCAGTGGGTGTCACTGCTTGTCATCATTCCTAAAAATAATGGCAAGTGGAGAGTCTGTGTTGATTACAGAGAACTCAATAAGGCCACTCAGAAGGACCATTTTCCCTTACCATTTATAGATCATGTCCTCGATACTCTCTTCGGAATGAAATACTTTTCATTTTTGGATGGATTTGGTGGCTACAATCAGATACAGATTACCCCAAACAATGTAAACTATGAAACGGGAACTGATACTGTTACCCGTTTCGTAGAGATAGCTAAAAAGTGACCTGATTTTGAAAATGGGTGATGCAGAACGCACATGTTTTTTCTAGAGCATAGTTTTTGGCACTTTAGTTTTTTTTATGTACATCACGTTTTAGAATGGTAGTGATTTTCATGCTGATTTTAAAAAGTGAGCATTCTGCATCACACTCCTTTCTTAAAAGCCCTGTTTTTTGGCTTTAAATTTTTTAATGTATAAAATAATTATTTAGTAAATTTGATAATTTTTGAAGTGGTCGTTTTCTTCACATTTCCTTGTTTTTTATTATAATTTTAAAAAAAAAAATCGTGAGGTTTTTACTGTTTTGCATTTTTAAATTAGAAGGTCGATATTTAGACTTTTCGATATTCTACATATTTATACATCCTTAATTAATTTTTCAATCGACATGAAATAATTGTTTCTAAAAAACAATATTTTTTAACAATGGACATAAAAATAACCATTTTTAACATAAATATAACTAAAAAACTACACGTTTTGATAATTTTTTGTTAGAATTGACATGTCAAAATCACAATTTTTATACGATAATTTTAACTAAAAATGGTTAAATAATAGTTTTTTCTATGAATTTCATGTCAAAAAAATAATAAAAATCACTTTTTTTTTCAAAAAATAATGATTAACTTAAAAATCAATGCAAAAATCACATATTACCAATATTGAACGTATAACAACCATAATTGAGTGTTTATTCTTCTCATAAAATGTCAAAGTCAAAACATTGCAAAGCTTGATTTACAAGCATAACTTAAATTTAATCAACAATGTCATGTAATCCAAACTCTTCGTCCTCTAGAGTTTCATCATTGTCCTCTTCCACAATATTTTCTGTTTCATTTTGCTCATTTTCCTCTTCTAATGGGTCTTTGATGTCTGCGAAACTCCCAATGTATGTCTTTCCAAACATTCCATGTAATGGTGGTTGGGGTTCCTTTGCCTTTTTTGCCACACGTGATTCACCAGGCGGGGGCGCGGGCTACCCGGGTGGCGCGGCCGAGGCAGGCGCCACTCGGGCGGCCCGCGCCCCCGCCCGACAGGCGGCAGGGCGATTACCAGAATCGCCCTGCCGCTTGCCGGGCTGGGGCGGGGGCCGCCCGGGTGGCGCGGACGATGCAGGGTGGGTGAGGACGCCCCGGGGGGGGAGGGTGGGTTAGGGCGCCCGGGCAGGGGGGCGGGCGGGTCAGGGCGCCGAGCGGGTGAGGTGGGTGAGGCCGCCGGGCGAGCGGGCAGCCGGGTGAGGGCGCCAGGGCGGGCGAGCGGGGGCGCCCGGGCGGGTGAGGCGGGTGAGGGCGTCGGGCGGGCGGGCGGGCGAGGGCGCCTGGGCGGGTGAGGGCGCGGGGCGGGCGGGCGAGGGCGCCGAGCGGGCGGGCGAGCGAGGGCGGGCGGGCAGGTGAGGCGGGTGAGGGTGCCAGGCGGGCGGGCAGGCGAGGGCGCCCGGGCGGGTGAGGCGGGTGAGGGTGTCGGGCGTGCAAGGGCGCCGGACGGGCGGGCGGACGAGGGCGCCTGGGGGGGCAAGGCGGGTGAGGGCGCCGGGCGGGCGAGTGAGGGCCACCCGGGCGATTGCCGGAATCGCCCTGCCGCCTGCGGGGGGGTGCGACCGAGGCAGGGTGGGTGAGGGTGGCCGGGGGGGCCGGCGGGTCAGGGCGCCCGTGCGGGGGGGCGGGCGGGTCAGGGCACCTGGCGGGCAAGCGGGTGAGGGCGCCGGGTGGGCGGGTAAGGGCGTCGGGGCGGGCGGGCGGGCGAGGCTAGTGAGGGCGCCGGGCGGGCAGGCGAGGGCGGGCGGGCGAGGGCGCCGGGCGGGCGAGGGTGTGTGAGGGCGGGCGGGCGAGGGCGCCGGGCAGGCGAGGGCGGGTGGGCGAGGCGGGTGGCCGAGGGCGGGTGAGGCGAGTGAGGGTGCCGGGCGGGCGGGCGGGCGAGGGCACACGGGTGGGTGAGGCGGGCGAAGGTGCCGGGCGGGCGGGCGAGGGCGCCGGGCGGGCGAGGGCAGGCGAGGGCCGGGCGGGTGAGGAGGGTGAGGGCGCCGAGCGGGAGGGCGGGCGAGGGCGCCCGGGCTGGTGAGGTGGGTGAGGGTGCCGGGCGGGCGGGCGAGGGCGCCCGGGCGGGTGAGGCGGGTGAGGGCGCCAGGCGGGCGAGGGTGCCGTGCGGGCGGGCGGGTGAGGGCGTCGGGCGGGCGAGGGCGCCGGGCGGGTGAAGGAGCCGGGCGGGCGTGGGCGCCGGGCGGGCGGGTGAGGGCGTCGGGCGGGCGAGGGCGCCGAGCGGGCGGGCGGGTGAAGGAGCCGGGCGGGCGAGGGCGCCGGGCGGGCGGGCGAGGGCGCCGGGCGGGCGGGCGGGTGAGGGCGCCCGGGCGATTCCGGGAATCGCCGTGCCGCCCGGGCGCCCTCACCCGCCCGCCCGCCCGGCGCCATCGCCCGCCCGACGCCCTCACGCGCCCGGCGGGCGGGGGGGTGAGGGGGCCGGGCGGGCGGGCGGGTGAGGGCGCCCGGGCGCCCTCACCCGCCCGCCCGCCCGGCGCCCTCACCCGCCGGGCGGGCGAGGGCACGGGCGGGTGAGGCGGGTGAGGGCGCCCGGGCGATTCCCGGAATCGCCCGAGCGCCCTTACCCGCCCGCCCGCCCATGCCCTCGTCCGCCCGGCGCCCTCACCCGCCTCACCCGCCCGGTGGGCGGGCGGGCGAGGTCATGGGCGGGCGGGCGGGTAAGGGCGCCCGGGCGATTCCGGGAATCGCCCGGGCGCCCTCACCCGCCCACCCGTCCGGCGCCCTCGCCCGCCCGGCGCCCTCACCCGCCCGCCCGTCCGGCGCCCTCGCCCGCCCGGCGCCCTCACCCGCATCACCCGCCCGTGCCCTCGCCTGCCCGGCGGTTGATGTGACGACCTGCGCTCCTACCCGGGCGCGCGAAGGGCGAGCGACGGCTTCACCTGAGCGCGCACTCCTTCAACATGTAAAATTGGTAAAGTGGGCGTGAGCAAACCATGGCGGGTAGCGTAAAACAGTGAGCTCGCCCACTTTATAAGGCGGATTAACCACGCGACGAGCCGACCATTGAAAAGTTAATTGGAAGGCGGGCCGACAATTAAAATAACGAATGGTGGCGAGCGAGGTGGACCTTGGGGTGTCGGCTTGAGGCGGTGGAGATACTTTGAGAAAGTATATAAAGACGCCAAGCCGAAGCTCATAAGGCATCAAGGATCTCGGTCTTCATATCTCTGAATTGGTGCGCACTTCTCTTGTAAGGCGCAGTTCTATGGTGATGAGCCCGTCGAGCGGGCGAAGGTTGGGTAGCAGCGAACGAAGGTCGGGTCGCAGCAAACGAAGGCCAGGTAGCAGCGAACAAAGGTCGGGTCGCAGCGAACGGAGGTCGGGTCGCAGCGAACGAAGGTCGGGTAGCAGCGAACGAAGGCCGGGTAGCAGCGAACGAAGGTCGGGTAGCAGCGAACGAAGGTCGGGTAACAGTAAACGGACGTCGTGCCGCTAAACCGGACGTCGTGCAGCAGAACCGGGCGTCGTGCAGCAACGAACCAGGTGTCGTGCCGCAGTGAACAGTCGGGTGGAGCGCGAGCGCGCCCAACCGGGAGGCGTTTCGGTGAACGGTCGGGCAGAGCGCGGGCGCGCCTACCCGAGCCATACTTGGTAAAGAGTTTCGGTGAACGGTCGGGCAGGGCGCGGGCGCGCCCAACCGAGCCACACTTGGGTGGAGTATTCCGGAGGACCAACAGGCGGGTAGTCGTGCAGGAGTACATGAACTGTCGACGTCGGGTTTCGGGGTGTACAGAACCACAGCGGATCGGGTGTGCCAGGCAGGACATCGTGCAGAAGCGCACGAGCTGCGAACGACGGGCGCGCGGTTGCAGGTTCTGGTTCTCGGGCAGCAGTAACCGTACTTCGGGTCACAGTATAACGGTGGACACAATATCTGGGCGGGCCGTCGTGTAGGGCTGCACGAGCGGCCGTCCATTGTTGTATGTTATATTGTATTGAGTTGAGGGTCTCGGCGGACCGCCGTGCGGAGCGCACGGGCGGTCGCCCGCCCGGTTGTAAATCTGCAATATAATAAAGAATTGTTATTATGTGAAAACATTGTTGCCATTTGTATTGTTACGATTATGTGGTATTGATTTACGTTAAATGGTTATGTTAATGTTTAATGAAGATTAATGTAATTGGTGAAATAAGTTAAGTATTTGTGATTGAGGCGTAGTCCATAAACGTGCGGTCGGCAAGATTGGGCGTTCGGTGGTGCCGCGCTCCGCCCAATTAGAAAAAAAAAAGATTGGGGGCGTGACAGGTGGTATCAGAGCTCGGTCAGCGAGCTGGTGAGCAATTGCTCATAACAGGTGATAGGCAAAGCTATGGAGAAAGCATGGATGAATCGCTTGGGGTTCGTAGACTTGGTGGTGCATGGTAAAACTGTCCAAGCTTTGGTGGACACAGGGGCCACGCACAATTTCATGACAACTCGGTTGGCGAAAGAGGTCGGGCTGACAATCACCCCATCAAGAATGGAGGTTAAGGCAGTAAACTCTAGAGCCAAAGTAGCAGGATTGGTACATGATGTGCCGGTGCAGATAAAGGAGTGGAGAGGTCAGTTGGACTTCACAGTAATGGAGATGAATGACTTCGACATGATACTGGGTCAGGATTTCTTGAAAGGGAACAAAGCTATCGTTGTTCCTTTCTGTGAGGAAGTGGTGCTGATTGGACAATCACAGATTTGGACTTTGCCCACCCATGGACAAAAGAAGGAAACCAAAGTGCAGCATGTCTCGGCACTAAGCTTTGAGAAGGCCATGAAGGACTCAAGTATGGAAACATATGCGGTAATGTTCAAGGATGTTGAGGAGGAAGGAAAGGGAACACCCGTCCCGGCCGAAATATCTGAGGTACTTACCCAATATGCAGACTTGATGCCAGATGAGCTTCCAAAGACACTTCCACCAAGGCGTGCGGTAGACCACAGCATCGAACTTGAGCCAGGGAAGCAGCCCCCGGCCAAAGCACCTTATCGATTGTCGGGACCTGAATTGGAAGAGTTGAAGCGCCAGTTGAAGGAATTAACTGAAGCAGGATTCATCAGACCCTCAAGGTCCCCTTATGGAGCCCCGGTGCTGTTTCAACGGAAGAAAGATTCAAGCGAGCTGCGGATGTGCTGTGATTACCGAGCACTGAATAAGCAAACGGTAAGGAACAGGTATCCCTTACCACTGGCAGCTGATTGTTTCGACAAGCTTGCGAAAGCTAGGGTGTTTTCCAAGCTGGATCTCAGACAGGGATACTATCAGGTGCGAATAGCGGAAGGAGATGAGAAGAAAACCGCAATAGTAACAAGGTATGGCAGTTTTGAGTTCCTTGTTATGCCATTTGGGTTATGTAATGCTCCCGCTACATTTTGCACCTTGATGAATGATGTCCTTCGACCATACTTGGATTCGTTCGTGGTGGTGTACCTGGACGATATAGTAGTATTCAGTGATAACATGGAAGATCACAAGAAGCACTTGGCAATGGTATTCGAGGCACTAAGAACAAACCAGTTGTTCTTGAAAAAGTCCAAGTGCGTGTTCGCCCAGACCGAGATTCCATTCCTTGGTCATATTGTTGGTCAAGGATGCATACGGATGGAGCCAAGCAGAGTAAAGGCAATTGAAGACTGGGTTGAACCAAAGAGTGTCCATGAGATGAGAGTGTTCTTGGGTATGACCAACTACCAACGGAGGTTCGTGGAAGGGTACTCCAAGGTAACATCAGCACTGACAGATCTACTAAAGAAAGACAAGAGATGGAATTGGACGAACAAATGTCAGGAGGCATTTGATGACTTGAAGAAGAGGATGGTCACTGCTCCGATATTGAAGCTGCCTGACTTCGAAAGACCATTCGAAGTACACACCGATGCTTCGGACTTTGCTATAGGAGGAGTCCTCATGCAAGATGGGCATCCAGTAGCATACGAGAGTCGGAAGCTGCAGGATAGAGAACAGAGATATCCAGTTCATGAGAAGGAGATGACCGCTATCATTCACTGTCTTCATGTGTGGAGGCATTACCTGGTCGGGAAGCCGTTCATTGTCAAGACAGATAACATTGCAGCAAGCTACTTTACATCACAACCGAAGCTTTCAGCAAAACAAGCTCGGTGGCAGGATTTCCTGGCAGATTTCGACATGACTATCGAGTACAGACCGGGGAGACACAATGCGGTGGCAGATGCCCTTAGTAGGAAGGGGCAGCTAGCAGCATTGGAGGGAGAAGAGGATCAGGCCGGCAGGGGTAGAAGTCGAATTCAGATGACGGAGGAGATGCAGAAGAAGATCAAGGAAAGCATTGGGACCGATACTTGGGCACAAAATATAGTGAAGCAGGTGAAGGAGGGGAAGACACGGAAATTCTTCCTACGGGATGGATTCTTGTTCTTTGGGAACCGGCTCTACGTTCCGAAATCATCAGGGCTCAGGAGACACCTTTTGAGGGAATGTCACGACTCTCCATGGGCGGGACACCCTGGACAAAGGCGAACCCTATCATTATTGGAGAGGGGCTTTTTCTGGGAGAAGATGAGGGAGGAAGTAGAGGAGTATGTGCACACATGCATCATTTGTCAGCAGGACAAATCAGATAACCAGAGATCAGGAGGACTATTGCAGCCTTTGCCGATTCCAGAGAGACCATGGATGAGTGTCTCAATGGACTTCATCACACAGCTACCACAAGCTCAGGGGTATAATGGGATCATGGTTGTGGTTGACCGTTTTTCCAAGTATGCTATCTTTGTTCCTACAAAGATACCCTGTGGAGCTGAGCGGACAGCGGAATTGTTCTTTAAGAACGTAGTGAAGTATTGGGGAATGCCGTTGAGCATAGTGTCAGACAGGGACCCACGGTTCACAGGGAGATTTTGGACAACATTGTTCAAACTGATCGGGACAGAACTATTGATGAGCTCGAGTTACCATCCCCAGACTGATGGACAGACCGAGAGAATCAACGCGTTGCTAGAAGACTACTTGCGACACTATGTGACAGCTGATCAGAAAAATTGGCCGGAGCTCCTGGATATTGCTCAGTTTAGCTACAATCTCCAGAAGAGCTCTGCAACAGGGTACAGTCCATTCGAGTTGGTGAATGGGCAGATGCCGGTTGCACCGCATACTGTAGTAACAGGGGGCGTCTTGAGGAATCCTCATGCGAAGAGATTCATGAAGGCATGGGAAGAGACCCTGGAGTTAGCAAGGGTGCGCTTGCACGATGCTGCAAAGAGGATGAAAAAGTATGCTGACCGGGGGAGACGGGAAGCACGCTTTAGTGAAGGGGACATGGTATTTCTCAGGATTACCGGAGAGCAGTTCCAGCCAGCCAAGGGGACGACGGGTAAGCTGAGACGGAAATATGAGGGGCCGTTCCGAATAAAGGGGAGAATGGGGGAAGTGGCTTACGAACTAGAGCTTCCACGCCATATGAACATGAAGCACCCCGTTTTTCATGTGAGTCAATTGAAAAGATGTCGACTTGATTCCAACCACCCGGAGAGAGTTGAACCAACAAGGGGACCAGCTGGGATTGTGGATAGGCCAGGGCTGGAGTTGGAAAAGATTGTGAATCTCAGGACTACAGGCGTTGGCTGCCATCGACGACGGGAATTCCTTTGCAGATGGAAGGATGCACCAGAAGAAGAGAGCTGGGAGACAGAAGACTCGCTTTGGAGATGGAAGAGGAAGATCGCAAGGTATGACAGAAAATTGAGGAGGAAGGCTGGAATTGTCGGGACGACAATGATTTCGGGTGGGGGAGAGTGTGACGACTTGCGCTCCTACCCGGGCGCGCGAAGGGGCGAGCGACAGCTTCACCCGAGCGCGCACTCCTTCAACATGTAAAATTGGTAAAGTGGGCGCGAGCAAACCATGACGAGTAGCGTAAAACGGTGAGCTCGCCCACTTTATAAGGCGGATTAACCACGCGACGAGCCGACCATTGAAAAGTTAATTGGAGGGCGGGCCGACAATTAAAATAACGAATGGTGGCGAGCGAGGTGGACCTTGGGGTGTCGGCTTGAGGCGGTGGAGATACTTTGAGAAAGTATATAAAGACGCCAAGCCGAAGCTCATAAGGCATCAAGGATCTCGGTCTTCATATCTCTGAATTGGTGCGCACTTCTCTTGTAAGGCGCAGTTCTATGGTGATGAGCCCGTCGAGCGGGCGAAGGTCGGGTAGCAGCGAACGAAGGTCGGGTCGCAGCAAACGAAGGCCGGGTAGCAGCGAACGAAGGTCGGGTCGCAGCGAACGGAGGTCGGGTCGCAGCGAACGAAGGTCGGGTAGCAGCGAACGAAGGCCGGGTAGCAGCGAACGAAGGTCGGGTAGCAGCGAACGAAGGTCGGGTAACAGTAAACGGACGTCGTGCCGCTGAACCGGACATCGTGCAGCAGAACCGGGCGTCGTGCAGCAACGAACTAGGTGTCGTGCCGCAGTGAACAGTCGGGTGGAGCGCGAGCGCGCCCAACCGGGCGGCATTCGGGCGAAGCGTTTCGGTGAATGGTCGGGTAGAGCGCGGGCGCGCCTACCCGAGCCATACTTGGTAAAGAGTTTCGGTGAACGGTCGGGGAGGGCGCGGGCGCGCCCAACTGAACCACACTTGGGTGGAGTATTCCGGAGGACCAACAGGCGGGTAGTCGTGCAGGAGTACACGAACTGTCGACGTCGGGTTTCGGGGTGTACAAAACCACAGCGGATCGAGTGTGCCGGGCAGGACATCGTGCAGAAGCGCACGAGCTGCGAATGACGGGCGCGCGGTTGCAGGTTCTGGTTCTCGGGCAGCAGTAACCGGACTTCGGGTCACAGTATAACGGTGGACACAATATCTGGGCGGGCCGTCGTGTAGGGCTGCACGAGCGGTCGTCCATTGTTGTATATTATATTGTATTGAGTTGAGGGTCTCGGCGGACCGCCGTGCGGAGCGCACGGGCGGTCGCCCGCCCGGTTGTAAATCTGCAATATAATAAAGAATTGTTATTATGTGTTGCCATTTGTATTGTTATGATTATGTGGTATTGGTTTACGTTAAATGTTTATGTTAATGTTTAATGAAGATTAATGTAATTGGTGAAATAAGTTAAGTATTTGTGATTGAGGCATAGTCCATAAACGTGCGGTCGGCAAGATTGGGCGTTCGGTGGTGCCGCGCTCCGCCCAATTAGAAAAAAAAAGATTGGGGGCGTCACAGGTGAGGCGGGTGAGGGTGCCGGGCGGGCGAGGGCACCGGGAGGGCGGGCGGGTGAGGGCGTCGGGCGGGCGAGCGGGTGAGGGCGCCGGGCGGGCGAGGGCGCCGGGCGGGCGAGCAGGTGAGGGCGCCCGGGCGATTCCCCTGCCCGCCCGCCCGGCGCCCTCACCCGCCTCACCCGCCCGGCGGGCGGGCGGGTGAGGGCGCCGGGCAGGCGAGGGCGCCGGGCGGGCGGGCGGGTGAGGGCGCCAGGGCGATTCCCGGAATCGCCCTGCCGCCCTCACCCGCCCGCCCGCCCGGCGCCCTCACCCGCCTCACCCGCCGGGCGGGCGAGGGCACGGGCGGGTGAGGGCGCCAGGCGCCCTCACTCGCCCACCAGCGCGGCGCCCTCGCCCGCCCGGCGCCCTCACCCGCCCGCCCACCGGGCGGGTGAGGCGGGTGAGGGCGCCGGGGGGGCGAGCGCGCCCGGCGGGGGGGCAGGTGAGGGCGCCCGGGCGATTCCCGGAATCGCCCTGCCGCCCGGGCGATTCCCGGAATCGCCCAGCCGCCCGGGCGATTCCCGGAAACGCCCTGCCGCCCGGGCGATGCCCGGAATCGCCCGGGCGCCCTTACCCGCCCGCCCGCCCATGCCTCGTCTGCCCGGCGCCCTCACCAGCCTCACCCGCCCGGTGGGCAGGCGGGCGCCCTCACCCGCCCGCCCGCCCGGCGCCTCGCCCGCCCGACGCCCTCACCCGCCTCACCCGCCCGTGCCCTCGCCCGCCCGGCGGGTGAGGGCGCCGGGCGGGCGAGGGCGCCGAGCGGGCGGGCGGGTGAGGGGGCCGGGCGGGCAGGCGAGGGCGCCGGGAAGGCGGGCGGGTGAGGGCGCCGGGCGGGCGAGGGCGCCGGGCGGGCAGGCGAGGGCACCGAGCGGGCGGGCGGGTGAGGGCGCCCAGGCGATTCCGGGAATTGCCCTGCCGCCCGGGCGCCCTCACCCGCCCGCCCGCCCGGCGCCATCGCTGCACCGGGTGGGCAAGGGCGCCGGGCGGGCGGGCGGGTGAGGGCGCCTGACCGATTCCCGAAATCACCCGGGCGCCCTCACCCGCCCCCCCGCCCGGCGCCCTCACCAGCCTCACCCGCCGGGCAGGCGAGGGCACGGGCGGGTGAGGCGGGTGAGGGCGTTGGGCGGGCGAGGGCGCCGGGCGGGCGGGCGGGTGAGGGCACCCGGGCGATTCCCGGAATCACCCGGGCGCCCTTACCCGCCCGGCCCCCCATGCCCTCGTCCGCCCGGCGCCCTCACCCGCCTCGCCCGCCCGCCCGCCCGGCGCCCTCACCCGCCTCGCCCGCCCGCCCGCCCGGCGCCCTCACCCGCCCGTGCCCTCGCCCGCCCGACGGGTGAGGCGGGTGAGGGCGCCGGGCGGGCGAGGGCGTCGGGCGGGCGGGCGGGTGAGGGCGACGGGCGGGCGAGGGCGCCGGGCGGGCGGGCGGGTGAGGGCGTCGAGCGGGCGAGGGCGCCGGGCGGGCAGGCGGGTGAGGGCGCCCGCCCGGCGTCCTCGCCCGCCCGGCGCCCTCACCCGCCCGGCGGGTGGGCGGGTGAGGGCGCCCGGGCGATTCCCGGAATCGCCCTGCCGCCCTCACCCGCCCGCCCGCCCGGCGCCCTCACCCGCCTCACCCGCCGGGCGGGCGAGGGCACGGGCGGGTGAGGGCGCCCGGGCGATTCCGGAAATCGCCCGGGCGCCCTCACCCTCCCGCCCGCGCGGCGCCCTCGCCCGCACGACGCCCTCACCCGCCCGCCCACCGGGCGGGTGAGGGCGCCGGGGGGGCGAGCGCGCCGGAAGGGGGGGGCGGGTGAGGGCGCCCGGGCGATTCCCGGAATCGCCCTGCTGCACGGGCGATTCCCGGAATCGCCCTGCCGCCCGGGTGATTCCCGGAATCGCCCGGGCGCCCTTACCCGCCCGCCCGCCCATGCCCTCGTCCGCCCGGCGCCCTCACCCGCCTCACCCGCCCAGTGGGCGGGCGGGTGAGGGCGCCTGACGGGCAGGCGCCCTCACCCGCCCAGTGGGCGGGCGGGTGAGGGCGCCTGACGGGCGGGCGCCCTCACCCGCCCGCCCGCCCGGCGCCCTCGCCCGCCCGCCCGGCGCCCTCACCCGCCTCACCCGCCCGTGCACTCGCCCGCCCGGCGGGTCAGGTCGCCGGGCGGAAGAGGGCGCCGGGCGGGCGGGCGGGTGAGGGGGCCGGGCGGGCTTGCGAGGGCGCCGGGCGGGCAGGCGGGTGAGGGCGCCGGGCGGGCGAGGGTGCTGGGCGGGCAGGCGAGGGCGCCGAGCGGGCGGGCTGGTGAGGGCGCCCAGGCGATTCCGGGAATCGCCCTGCCGCCCCGGCGCCCTCACCCGCCCGCCGGCCCGGCACCATCGCCGCGCCGGGCGGGCAAGGGCGCCGGGCGGGCGGGCGGGTGAGGGCGCCCGGGCGATTCCCGGAATCGCCCGGGCGCCCTCACCCGCCCCCCCGCCCGGCGCCCTCACCCACCTCACCCGCCGGGCGCACGAGGGCACGGGCGGGTGAGGCGGGTGAGGGCGTTGGGCGGGCGAGGGCGCCGGGCGGGCGAGCGGGTGAGGGCGCCCGGGCGATTCCCGGAATCGCCCTGCCGCCCGGGCGATTCCCGGAATCACCCGGGCGCCCTTACCCGCCCGCCCGCCCATGCCCTCGTCCGCCCGGCGCCCTCACCCGCCTCACCCGCCCGGTGGGCGGGCGGGTGAGGGCGCCGCGCGGGCGAGGGCGCCGGGCGGGCGGGCGGGTGAGGGCGCCCGGGCAATTCCCGGAATCGACCGGGCGCCCTCACCCGCACGCCCGCCCGGCGCCCTCACCCGCCTCACCCGCCCGTGCCCTCGCCCGCCTGGCGAGTGAGGCGGGTGAGGGCGCTGGGCGGGCAAGGGCGCCGGGCGGGCGGGAGGGTGAGGGCGACGGGCGGGCGAGGGCGCCGGGCGGGCAGGCCGGTGAGGGCTCCCGGGCGATTCCGGGAATCGCCCGGGCGCCCGCCCGGCGTCCTCGCCCGCCCGGCGCCCTCACCCGCCTCACCCGCCCGGCGGGCTGGCGGGTTAGGGAGCCGGGCGGACGAGGGCGCCGGGCGGGCGGGCGGGTGAGGGCGGTGGGGCGATTCCCGGAATCGCCCTGCCGCCCTCACCCACCCGCTCGCCCGGCGCCCTCACCCGCCTCACCCGCCGGGCGGGCGAGGGCACGGACGGGTGAGGCGGGTGAGGGCGCCGGGCGGGCGAGGGCGCCGGGCGGGCGGGCGGGTGAGGGCACCCGGGCGATTCCCGGAATCGCCCGGGCGCCCTTACCCGCCTGCCCGCCCATGCCCTCGTCCACCCGGCGCCCTCACCCGCCTCACCCGCCCGGCGCCCTCACCCGCCTCACCCGCCCGGCGCCCTCACCCGCCTCACCCGCCTGTGCCCTCGCCCGCACGGCGGGTGAGGCGGGTGAGGGCGCCGGGCGTGCGGGCGGGTGAGGGCGCCGGGCGGGCGAGTTCGCCGGGCGGGCGGGCGGGTGAGGGTGGAATCGCCCGGGCGCCCTCACCCGCCCGCCTGTCACGCCCCCAATTTTTTTGTTAATTTTGGGCGGCGCGCGGCACCACCGGGCGCTCACTTTTGCCAAGTGCGCGCCTATGGTCTACGCCTTCCAACCGAAACAACCATTTGTTTACCGATTAACTTATTCTTCAACCGATTATAAAACATCAACCAATGAACTTTATCATGAATAATTAAACATTGTTCTTCACATAACAATTATAACTTATTCATATCTAACACAAGTCTAACATCAACAAGAACACATATATGGGGAGGGCACTCCAACCGAGTTCACCCAATTTGTTTTATCATAAACGGATTCCAACTTTACAACTAGTGCGCCGGACCAAGTCTCGGCCGCACGGTAATAATATCAGAATTTTACAATTGTCGAGTGTGCCGACAAACCTCAGCCACACTCAACACAGACCTCCGTCTATGTACAAACTGTCCAACCGCATAAGCTCCCTGTCCTTCTGTTGACACAGCTCTGTGCGCATCCCACGATCCTGAGTAATCCACTTGGCCAGGTTACCAAGACCCGACTGTTCACTACCGCATACTCTTCTGCTCTTTCGCCGAGGTTGGCACCCACGCGGGTCTCCCCAACCGCTCCAACGCTTTAGCACTGTCGTATGACTGAGCTGCCGTCCAAATCTCGATACCAAACCTTGTATCAAACCAAGATCACAGTCCTGCACTCGACTGTTCAACTACCACTTGTCGGAGTTCCTTATACGCTGACCCCCTGCGTATTTACATTATTTATCCAGCACACCCGTGTATATAAATCAACGTAAATACAGACGATTTCACCGCGTGGTTGCTCCTTGGTCTGTCCACGTGACAGTCCCTCAGCAACCCACCGCACTGCTGTATAGAACCGACAACCCCTGCCGGCGTATCAATGCACCTGCATATATATAAACCCGTGAGCTCATATAAAACCATCCACGCGTCGTTTCAGCAATTCTGCGCTATCAACTTCGCTGCTCCTTCAGACGTATCGATGTAGATATATGAACCAACATATATATCTAATTCCACGCGTCAGACTATCAACCAGAGATCTCTGACCACGTGCCACTTTCCAAAGTTCGACTGTACACTACATAACCTTCGGCACTGTTTATTTAGACGCACCAGCGTGTATATAACTCCACGTATATACACCTGTCCACGTACCCGACCATCAACAAGCCGCGCAAATCAACCAATCGTCAGAACGATTCGCTGCATACGTATATCTCAGCGTGATTGGCCGAGAACCCCAAACGTTCACCCAGTCCACGCACTCATACGTCTGCAGCCACCATTGACCTCCTTTTGTCAATTATTACAAACTGTTATGTATGTCTATTTCGCTGTGGCCCGAGCATACCCAGTCATTCACCCGGCCTGCGAAATCTCATACCCAACCCGCTGTCCAGCAACCTCAACCGGGTCTCCTTCCCGCATAACAGATCTCCAGAATATACGAATTCCCCTTGACTGGATGCGCACAAGACCTGCGCATCCTACAGTCTTATTCGCACTCCTTGTCTGTTATCGAAGGAGAGATATTGAGCGAATAACTGATGCCTCCAACGAGCTCTCATTCCTCCATATTTATACTTTTTGCTAAGGGGCTTCACCGCCTTAAGGCCGACGTCCCTTTTTACATAAAAACTCACGCATTATTATTTTAAATCAACCGCCATCTCTTATTTCCTCATAAAGCATGTCGGTTGCCTCATCCTTTGTCCCTTACGCCCATTCTTGCTGCCATGTGGAACGCACTCAAGCCTTGGGTGTAAAGTGCTATTTCGTCTTATTCTCTTACTCATATACGTACTCCCTTCCATAACGTAACGGCTGCCTCGTTATATCATAGAAGTCCCGTATATAATATACTTTATTCCCATGCGCCCTTTATTCTCTAATGGCTGTCCCATTCTTCATATAAAGCCGTGCATCTTTACCCATCGCTCCATATGTTGACCATACATATCAGCTCCAATGGTTATTATTTTTATGCATATGTTCCGCTTATTTACATAAGCTCCACATATCGCAATTACATGCGTCTTTCTTCATCTCGTTCGACACTTGGCCACATCCGGCCAATGTGTCGTATTGCTGGTTCCGTCTTTGTGCACAGTTATCACCCGAGGTGGCTTTGCCCGAGCTCTCTCCTCAACCTGCGCACTTTGACTGTTACCCGAACCAGGAAGCTGCCATCAAACTCGACCTCCCGTTTACTCAGCTCGGACGCTTGCTGCTGGTGGCTAAGACAGTCCTCCCTTTCAATACTGTTCGGTCTCCTTTGATAACCCGACCTGCGTTCAACCTCCGTGTCTGTCCGCCTTGGTGACGAACCACACTGCTTGCCCTTAGCTTCGGCAACCATGCCTCTGCTCCGTTTACTGCTGCCCGACGGGTGGGCGCGCCTCTGCCCAACTCGCCTTCCACCCGACTCCCGTGTGCGTCTGCTCGGCGCGCTTCTGCTCAGCTCGCCATTTCGTTCGTGGGTGGGCGCGCTCTTGCCCAGCTCGCCTTCCACCCGACTCCCGTGTGCATCTGCCCGGCGGGTGGGCGCGCTTTCACCCAGCTCGCCACCCGACCGTCGTCCAATTTGTCCGCCCGCTCGTGCCAACATGCGCTCTCCGTCGTGCACGAGGGCGCCCGCCCATCGTGCACGCCTACCCGAGCCTTAAGGGCGTCACACCGCCCGCCCGGCGCCTCGCCCGGCACCCTCACCCACCTCACCCGCCATCACCCGCCCGCCCGCCCGGCGCCCTCGCCCACCCGGCGCCCTCACCCGCCGGCCCGGCGCCCTCGCCCAACCGGCGCCCACACCCGCCCGGCGCCATCGCCCGCCCGGCGCCCTCACCCGCCCGCCCGGCTCCCTCACCCGCCCGCCCGCCGGCACCCTCACCCGCCCTCGCCCGCCCGCCCGGCACCCTCACCCACCTCACCCTACCTCACCCGCCCTCGCCCACCCGGCACCCTCACCCGCCCGAGCGGCAAGGCGATTCCGGGAATCACCCGGGCGCCATCACACGCCCGCCCGCCCGGCGCCCTCACGGGCGGGCGGGCGGGCGGGCGGGTGAGGGCCCCAGGGCGATTCCCGGAATCGCGCGGGCGCCCTCACCCGCCCGCTCGCCCGTGCCCTCGCCCGCCCGGCGCCCTCGCCCGCCTAACCCGCCCGGCGGGCGGGCGGGTGAGGGCGCCCGGGCGATTCCCGGAATCGCCCTGCCGCCCGGGCGATTCCCGGAATCGCCCGGGTGCCCTCACCCGCCCGCCCGCCCGTGCCCTCGCCCGCCCGGCGCCCTCACCCGCCTCACCCGCCCGTGCCCTCGCCCGCCCGGCGGGTGAGGCGGGTGAGGGCGCCGGGCGGACGAGGGCACGGGCAAGCGGGTGGGTGAGGGCGCCGGGCGGACGAGGGCACGGGCAGGCGGGTGGGTGAGGGCGCCCGGGTGATTCCGGGAATCGCCCGGGCGCCCTCACCTGCCCGCCTGCCCGTGGCCTCATCCGCCCGGTGCCCTCACCCGCCTCACCCGCTCGTGCCCTCGCCCGCCCGGCGGGTGAGGCGGGTGAGGGCGCCGGGCGGACGGGCGGGTGAGGGCGCCCGGGCGATTCCGGGAATCGCCCAGGCGCCCTCACCCGCCCGCCCGCCCTTGCCCTCGTCCGCCCGGCGCCCTCACCCGCCTCACCCGCCTGGCGGGCGAGGGTGCCAGGCGGGCGACGGCGCCGGGCGTGTGAGGGCGCCGGGCGGGCGAGGGCGCCGGACGGGTGAGGGCGCAGGCGAGCGAGGGCACCGGGCGGGCGGGCGGGTGAGGGCGCCCGGGCGATTCCCGAAATCGCCCGGGCGCCCTCACCCGCTCGCCCGCCCGTGCCCTCGTCCGCCCGGCGCTCTCACCGGGCGATTCCCAGAATCGCCTGGGCGGCAGGGCGATTCCCAGAATCACCTGGGCGGCAGGGCGATTCCGAGAATCACCCGGGCGCCCTCACCCGCCCGCCCGCCCGGCGCCCTCACCCGCCCGCCCGCCCGGCGCCCTCACCCGCCTGGCGGGTGAGGCGGGTGAGGGTGCCGGGTGGGCGAGGGCGCCGGGCGGGCGGGCGGGTGAGGGTGGGTGAGGTGGGTGAGGGTGCCGGGCGGGCGGGCGAGGGCGCCCGGGCGGGTGAGGCGGGTGAGGGCGCCGGGCGGGTGAGGTGGGTGAGGGTGCCGGGCGGGCGGGCGAGGGCGCCCGAGCGGGTGAGGCGGGTGAGGGCGCCGTGCGGGCGGGCTGGTGAGGGCGCCGAGCGGGCGAGGGCGCCGGGCGAGCGGGCGGGTGAGGGCGCCCGGGCGATTCCCGGAATCGCCCTCACCCGCCCGCCCGCCCCTGCCCTCGCCCGCTCGGCGCCCTCACCCGCCTCACCAGCCCGGCAGGCGGGCGGGTGAGGGCACCGGGTGGGCGAGGGCACCGGGCGAGCGGGCGGGTGAGTGCGCCCGGGCGATTCCCGGAATCGCCCTCACCCGCCCGGGTGCCCTCACCTGCCCGCCCGCCCGTGCCCTCGCCCGCCCGGCGCCCTCACCCGCCTCACCCGCCCGGGCGCCTTCGCCCGCCCGCCCTCCCGACGCCCTCGCCCGCCCGCCCGACACCCTCACCCGGCTCACCCACCTGGGCGCCCTTGCCCGCCCTGCGCAGGGTGATTCCGGGAATCGCCCGGGCGCCCTTGCCCGCCCGGCGCAGGGCGATTCCGGGAATCGCCCGGGCGCCCTCACCCGGCCGCGCCCTCGCCCGCCCGACGCCCTCACCCGCCAGGGCGCCCTCGCCCGCCCGACGCCCTCGCCTGCCCGCCCGGCTCCCTCACCCTCCTGGGCGCCCTCTCCCGCTCGCCCGCCCGGCGCCCTCACCCGCATCACCCGCCCTGGCGCGCTCGCCCGCCCACCCGCCCTACGCGCTCGCCCGCCCGCCCAGGCGCCCTCACCCGCTCGCCTGGGCGATTCCCGGAATCGCCCTGTCGCCTGCCGGGAGGGCCCGCGGGCTGCCCTGGTGGCGCGACCGAGGCAGGCGCCACCCGGGCAACCCGCGCCCGCGCCCGCGCCCGACATTCGGCAGGGCGATTCCCGGAATCGCCCTGCCGCCTGCCTGCGGGGGCGCAGGTCGCCCGGGTCGCGCCGCTGCGCGGCGGAGCCAGGCATCACCCGGGCAGCCCGCGCCCCCGCCCGGCAGGCGGCAGGGAGATTCCCGGAATCACCCTGTCGCCTGTCGGGGGGCGGAGCGAGCCGCCCGGCAGGCGGCAGGGCGATTCCGGGAACCGCCCCCGACAGGCGACAGGGCGATTCCCGGAATCGCCCTGCCGCCTGCCGGGCGGCTCGCTCCGCCCCCCGACAGGCGACAGGGCGATTCCGGGAATCGCCCTGCCGCCTGCCAGGCGGGGGCGCGGCCGAGGCAGGGTGGGTCAGGGCGCCCAGGCTGGTAGGCGGGTGAGAGCACGCGGGGGAGGGCGGGCGGGTGAGGGCGCCAAGTGGGTGGGGGCGCCCGGGCCCAGCGGGTGAGGGCGCTCGGGCTGGTGAGGGCGCCCGGGTGGGGCGGCGGGTGAGGGCGCCGGGCGAGGGGGCGGGTGAGGGTACCCGGGCCTGGCGGGCGGGCGGGTGAGGGTGCCCGGGCCGGGTGGGCAGGCAGGTGAAGGTGGGTGAGGGCGCCCGGGCCCGGGGGTGGGTGAGGGCGCCGGGGCCGGTTGGGGGGGCGGTTGTGGGCGCCCGGGCTGGTGGGAGGGGGGGTTGAGAGGGTTGGGGCGCGGGCGGTTGTGTGCGCACCCGGGCGGGGGGGGGGTTGGCAGGGTGCCTGGGCCGGGTGGGTCGGCGGGTGAGGGTGGGTGAGGGCACAAGGGCCGGGGGGCGGGTGAGGGCGTCGTGGCCGGGTGGGGGGTTGGTTCTGGGGGCGGGTGAGGGCGCCCGGGCCAGGGGAGGGGGGCGTTGAGAGGGTTTGGGCACGGGGGGTTGTGTGGGCGCCCGGGCGGGGAGGGTTGCAAGGCGCCCCGGCCGGCGGGGGGGGGGTTGGGAGGGTTGGGGGGGCGGGGGTTGAGAGGGCGCCCGGGCCGGGCAGGGGGAAGGGTGAGGGCGCTCGAGCAGGCGTTGGGTTGGGTTGGTAGGGATTAAAGGGGCCAGGGGTGTGGGTTGTGGGTGAAGGTAGTAAGGGTGTCGAGAGGGGGGTTAGAGGTAGGGGACGAGTCACGCTGTGGCGCCCACCCTAGCATGTTATGGTTGAAAACATGTTAAATTTATACTTAGGAAAGAAAAATGATATTCTACCAAAAACATTAATGTGTTTTTTTTCCTCATAAACAACTTTGTTTGACACATAAAAATTTGGTTTTATTAGCATTTTTTAAAAATGTTGAAAATTGACCCTAAAAAAAATAAATCATTATTCCAGTATCATCACTTTCATTTTGAAGCTATATTTTGCACGAAAATTTCATAGTAAAGTTCGTAGTTACTGCCATTTTTAAAACATGTTCAAAATTAACGCCTAAAAAATAAAAACATCGTTCTAGTATACACACTTTTCGTTTTTAGCACTGTTTTTGATGTTTTTTTGGGGTTTTTGGCCAAAGTTCCCGTTTTGAGTTTATAGTTCCTGTTTCATAGTTTACATTGTTCCCAGAAGACCAAGATAAAACGACCTTTACTTGTCCTTGGGGAACCTATGCATACAAAGTACTTCCTTTTGGGCTCTGTAATGCGCTAACAACCTTTCAAAGGGAAATACTAGGAATTTTTTCTGACTTGTTGAATGACTGCCTGGAAATCTTCATGGACGATTTCACACCATATGTAGATGCTTTTGAAACAGTATTAGTCAATCTGGAAAAAGTGTTGGAATGGTGTGTACAATGAGAAATGTCACGTGATGATGACTGAAGGGAATCAAGGTAGACCCTACAAAAATAGAGGTAATTCTAAAAATTCCAACCCCCAAAATGCAAAAAGGGGTACGTAGTTTCTTGGGGCATGCACGGTATTACAGGAGATTTATAGAAAAAAAAAAAAATTCAAAAATTGCATTGCCATTATTTTCCTTGCTCATGAAGGATGTTGATTTCTTGTGGACAGGGAAGTGTGAGCAGGCCTTCTTAAAGCTGAAATGTTGTGTATCAGTGGCTCTGGTCTTGCGAGGACCTAATTGGGAACTGTCGTTTCACATAGCTATGTATGCATCCGATATTGTTGTAGGTTCTATTTTGGGCCAACTCGAGGATAAGAAACCTTATTTTATTTACTACATAAGTAAAAATCTAACCCCCGATTGAGCTCAACTACACATTGACTGAGAAGCAGTTCTTAGCAGTCGTGCATGCCATCAATAAATTATGACATTACATCGCCAGGTATCAAGTATTTGTACACACTGACAATTCTGCCATTCGTTTTTTAATGAAGAAGCCAATTACCAATGGTAGGATTACAGGCTGGTTATTGTTGTTACAAGAATTTGATATCACTATTGTAGATAAGCCTAGAAAAGACAATGTAGTAGCTAACTTTCTTTCTAGGCTAACTATTGATGACAATTTTACTCCCACTGAGGATTCTTTCCCTGATGAATATATTTTTGCTATTTCTACTTACTCACCTTGGTATGCAGATATAGCCAATTATCTTGCTGCAAGGAAGTTTCAACAGTATTTGTCCTCCAAGGAGAAAAGAAAAATCATATAACAAAGTGCTACATATACCTAGATAGATGGGAACCTCTACTACACTGGACCAGATTTCTAGATCAGATGCTATGTCAGAGAAGATGAGATCTTTGATATCCTTAAAGCCTGACACCAGGAACCCTGTGGAGGACACTTCGCGGACAAACAAACAGGATACAAAGTCCTTTCAACAGGGTATTATTGGCCAGCAATATTTCAGGATGCCAAGAGGTTTGTGAAGGGATGTGATAGTTGTCAAAGGATGGGGCAACCACTGCAATCGGATGAGATTTCGTTACAGCCCCAAATCATCTTAGAACCTTTTGAGAAGTGGGATCTAGATATTGTGGGACCAATTAATCCTTCATCTCGACAGAGATCCTACATCTTGGTCTGCACTGACTATGTCACAAAATGGTTTGAGGCAAAGGCACTGACCAAAGCCACAGATCTGACTGTCTCAGACTTTCTATTTGAAGACATCTTTGTTCAATTTGGCATACCCAGGGAGATAGTCACAGATGGAGGGCCCCAGTTCACATCTCATAAGATCCAAGAGTTGGTCGAGAAATATAAAATCCATCACAGAATCACAACACCTTATCATCCACAAGAAAATGGCCAAGTAGAAAGCACTAAAAAAGTCATTGAGGGGATCCTTACTAAGACTATGGCTAGTCATCGAAGAAATTGGGATGACAAACTTCCAGAAGTGTTATGGGCATACATGGCTTCATGAAGGAATACCACTGGATTCTCACCATATGAACTTGTGTATGGCAAGAACCCTTTATTCCCCATTGAATTTGAAATCAAGACACTAAGGACAACATTGCCGGTCAATTTGGATTTGGCTACAACACAAAGGTAGAGATTGAATGAACTCAATGAATTGGAGGAGAAACGGTTGGCTGCTATCTAGCAAACATAGATTATCCAACAGCAGAGAGCTAAGTGGCATGACAGATTTATAAAGAAGAAGAAGTTCCAGAAAGGAGATTGGGCTCTCTTATATGACTCAAGGTTTAAAGACTTCAAGGGTAAGCTCTGCACCAGATGGCTAGGTCCTTATGAGGTAGATGTAGTCTTTGACAATGGGACTATAAATTTGGTGACCATTGACAGTGCGAGGACACCATTACTTGCAAATGGGCACCGTCTTCAGTTATATCACAAACCTACCTCAAGGGATTCATTTGTCAACATTGTCACAAATTCGGATCTACAGATTACGAGAATAGGGGAAATCCCCCTATGCTGCAAAAATTTAATTTTTCTAATAAGTCTAACATCTGAAAATCAACTTCGGTTGGTGATTGTTACACCTTCAAACTGTTAAAAAAATAAATAAATAAATAAATAAATAAATAAAAAATATGGTTGTGAAAACCTTTCCCAAGCGCAGATAGACACTTTTGTAGCAGTTGAAAACCACCTGGTGGTGGTTGTTACATACTCCATAACAACATTTGTTATTTCCAAGCATATCTTACAATAAGTGTTGTTACATGATATTTTCTTCTTTTTTCATTTTGTAGAAGTTAAAATAATATATATTAGGCATCTTAGTTGTTACACCTGTAATAGCTGAGGACTTTCCAGGAATAAACGAGATATTTTATTGTAATAAGTAGCAGAACATCACCATGATCCTCATCATTAGAATTAAGTTCGCACCTCTCGTTGTCAGAGCTTGGTTCGCGCATCATGCCGCCCATTACTTTGCCCCACGTCACCTAGGGATGTCATCAAGAGGTAATATTGAATTTGTTTTATTTCGTAATTATGGAAACTTAACATGACTCTTGACGGTCGAGGATGGCTGTCATATTTAAGCCAAGGGGAATAAATCATATTGCGGCGTGACCGTCACATGATTTGTGATTATTCGAAAAATCCTGCAATTAAGGCATGATGACCTGGTAGTTATTGTTACTTAATGTTGATCATACCAAAAAGGGTAAGTGTACCATCAACAAGACCTCCCCATGACTCAACCTTAAGGCAAAATTCATTGTGCAGTATGAACCATGTGTGCCAAATCCCAATTCAAAATCCTCACTTGCGCCACCCTACCATTTACCCCTATTAGAAGCACTGAATCCCCATTCAGAGTGCTCGAAGAAGAGGAATATAGCAATGTAAGCTGAAATAGCTAGATTGTGTGTCGACTACCCCAGAGCACTTGAAGGGAAGGAGAATCAGGTGGAACAGCACTAAATTGCATAAGCAATGGGAGGAGCAACAATATGACATGAGCCAAGGTCCACAAAAACGTTGCAGGATTTCCCAGAAGCATGCCAGATTTTCAAGGATGCAGGCTGGTTCAAATTCTTTCAGAGGTTAGAAGAATCAGACGGTGGTGTTGTCATGGAATTTGCAAAGAATCTAGAGAGAAACCAGACAGAGATCAGAGGGTTGAAGCTGGAAGTCACGTAAGAGGTGATTGCTAGAGTAAGAGGATTTCCAGTGGAAGGGAAGAGATGGCTCAACAAGAAGGTCAATGACCCCTCCCTGAAAGGGGATTACCTCCAAGAAGAAGAGTCACTGGTAAAGAAAGGAAGGGGAATTGATAGACTGTCACTCCCCCAGCCATGGGCAGATATTTCCCTCTATCTCATTAATTACATTACTTGCGAGGGGAGGGCAAAAATTGTGTTTAATTATCATTTTCCATTGTTGAACCACCTCTGACATCAACAATTGATCAACCTTCCTTATTTCTTGCTGGGAAACATTAAGCACATGGTCGCGGCTGTGAAAATAGTTTCACATCCAGAAATGTGTGTCACCAACCATGGCCTTATCAAACTCATTGTGTTGGACGCTTTGAGTCGACAGGGCAAGAATTAGGAAGAATTCATGCGGAAAAGGCCACGGACCACCCGCAGAAGGAAAACATAGACGTCTGAGGAAGCTCAAAAGGTGAAAAAGGAACAACCCCAGACCTCGACAGTAAGGGTTATCAAGAGGCCGATTAATAATCCAATTGGTGACATGAGGCCGAAGCAGAGGATAAGGGTTAGCGGGCACCCAGAGTCCCCATCCATGTCAAGAAAGAACAAAGAAGCAGCAGAGAAGAAGGACGAGGAGAAGGCTTAGCCAGAGGAACCTTCTTCACCTGG
The DNA here is from genome assembly GCA_031772625.1 of Pinus tabuliformis. Lineage (NCBI taxonomy): Eukaryota > Viridiplantae > Streptophyta > Pinopsida > Pinales > Pinaceae > Pinus > Pinus tabuliformis. The sequence goes on from CM062813.1 coordinate 1,104,262,672, forward strand.
TAAGAGCGAAACCCAATCCTTGCTGTCAAAAATTAAAATTCTAGAGAAAGAAATTAGAGAATTGAGGGAAAAACTACCAGAAGGAAAGGTAGAGCCAAGAGCCCCAGGGCTAGATACTTTGGCAGAGGCCGTAGACAGGAATAAAAGGGGAGATGTGTTAATCTAGGTTGTCATTGATGTCAATATAGCAGCGTTTGTGATGGAAAATTCTTTAATACATGATGTTGCCCATTGATGCCCATTGATCATAATACTGCTCATGGAGGATCCAAGGATTGAATACAGACATAATAGAAATAGTGGAACCGAGGAGGAAAGATATCAGAAGCCATCAGAAGAGAAATAGAAAGAGAAAGAGTAAAGAGGAGAATCAATAGAAGCAGGTTACGGAGCAACAAAAGCAGGTTTTTGCATATGCCCAAGGGTAAGTGCTATCAGAAGAAAAAAGAGGAACATTGCATCGGAGGAATTATATCGGTGGGTTATCGGCGGCTTTACCATTTTATTATGTGTCACGTTGAATCCCCCGACTGCGATATGTATTGCGGACCCGAAAACAGGTTATGGTAACCGCCCTATTGTAAGATCACATCTACATGTATCGGAACCTTCGCGTCGCGAGTTATGAAGGCTTGTCACATTAAAACCCCTGATTGCAATATAATGGAGTCAAGAAATGAACGACGGAGATCAAACCCAAGTGCTTGCGGAAGGTGAATCATGGAAATTGATTTGGATCATCAGATCAACAGTGGTTATCAACTGCGGGAGTAGGAAAGTACGGATTTCCTTGATTGTGGTTGAAGTCCCACACTCAATCCTAGCCATCGATCTCATATTCAACTCTTAGATCACAGTCAATTGCGGGGATTAAGGTTGTTTTAATCCATGTGCCAGTCGAAGTCCCGCAAACCATAGATTGCGATATATATGCAGACTCGACTGCTCTATTAGAATGCATCATTATGTTATATCACATTTGCCGCGTTTGAAGTTATGTACTGCAAGTCTTAAAGGATGTCACGTTAAAAAACACCGATTGCGATATTATTGCGGACCTGACTGTACCACTATAATATGACTCAATATGATATCGCGTCCATTGAATCGCACGCTTCAAAGAAATTTCAAAATGCCGATTTTGATAAGGGTGTGGACACAACGGACCACCGATTACAATAGAGTTGTGTACCCAATGAGCTTATCAAAAACAATTTATTGTATACCGCATCCGCTTGGTCGACCATAGGGGATTGAATATGTTATAAGAAGACCTCCGGAAGTTGCGATTGCGATTAAGGTGATGATGTGGTAGGTGGGACCACCCATTATATGGTTTTAACTATGTCGATAGGTGAATATCGATGATGTTGATATCGGAGGACAAAGCATGTGCACACTTGTAAAACCTCTGATTTTCATGAAAGTTGAGATTGCAATTAAAAATATGACGTTGCGTGTGGGGACATCTATTAATGTGGATTTTCATGAAGGTTGCGATTGCGGGGGTACAGTGATGACATGACAGGCCCTCCAATATATTTTAATTTACCACCTCATGCACAAGTCAACCCCTCCACCTTTGAACGAGTCATTTCGATTCATTGGCAAAACTCACAGATATATATATATATATATATACAAGTTGAAACACGTCACTGGATTCAAGTGTATCAGGCATCTATTAAAGAGAACAAGGAAAGTTCACAACTCGTGAACTTGAAGAAATAGAGGAATCTGAAGGTCTGGAAGATGCAGAAGGTGCAGTAGAAGCCAAAGGTCTGGCAGACACAGAAGGTGTAGCAGAAGACGAAGGTCTGGCAGACACAGAAGGTACAGTAGAAGACGAAGGCCGAGCAGAGAAGGGAACTAAAGACAGAGCAGGAGGACAATATTTTGACCTGATTCATCTTGAAAGATAGGGTTGGAGCCCTTGGGGTTGGTGCCTCAGAATTGGAAGGATTAGTGTCCTTGGAGTTGGTGCTCCTAAATCCAAGGTTGGTGCCTTGACAAGATAGGATCGAAGCCCTAGAGGTCGGAGCCTCATCAAAACCAAGTTGGAGCTTGGAACACATTTATATTGTATTTATTATTTTACTCAATAAAATTATACTTATACATTTCTCTATTTAAATTGTGAAGAATTAAACTGGTAATAATTACAATTAAAAGAAAATATTGGTTCAACCCCCTCTCAGTATTTCCAACAATTGGTATCAGAGCCAAGTTCTTCATATCAGCCTAACAACTAGAAGAAGGATTCTTAGTCACAATGAAAAATCAAGAAGTATCAGGAAGACCTCCTCTGTTTGATGGTGCAAATTTTGGTTTTTGAAAAAATGAATGTCCTACTACTTAATGTCCCTTGGACCTGAAGTTTGGCATTCGGTTTTAAATGTGTACACAGCTCCTTCCACTCTTCCAAGAAATCCAGACGAAAGGAAAGCTTACATTGCAAATGCAAAAGCCTTAAATTCCATCACTAGTGGAGTCACTGATTCTGAATTTACAAAAGTCATGAATTGTGACTCAGCCAAAGAAGTATGGGATAAGCTAGTTAGCTTATATGATGGGGACTCAAAATTTAAGAAGGCAAAGCTTCAAAGCCATAGAAGACAATATGAAAGTCTGAAAATGGATGATGAAGAAGGTATTGCATCATACTTTCTCCAAGCACCTGAAGTAGTCAACTCTCTTAAAGGATTGGGAGAAAACATTGAAGAAAGCACTATTGTTCAAAAGGTCTTAAGATCTCTCCCAGACAGATTTGACTCCAAAGTGAGTGTTATAGAAGAAATGAAGGACCTAGATACTCTCACGATGGATGAACTTCATGGAATCCTCATTGCCTACGAGATGAGAAAAGTGTTAGGATCCCACCCTAACCCCCTTATTTATGTAGTGGGATCGAGTCATAGTAAAGAGTCAATAAAGCCCATATTAATAATTGTAAGTGGTTAACCCGCAATTAATGACGGGACCACAGTTAGTTGCAAATGGGCCATGGTATTAGATAGATGGTATTAATAAAACCCATGGTATTGATCCATGGTATTGCATGTATGAGTCATATATAAAGGATAGAGACTCCCTCCGAGGAGCATCATGCCTTATTTTTGTATCGATCTCTGCTCTATTGGAGGTTGCCCCCTCGAAGAGGCCAGTGAACATTGTTTTCTGAATAATAAAATATTTACTGTTGTCTCTCACTATTCTATGTTCTGGGTATCCTTCTTCGCATATTCTGTATTTGGGTATCTTTTTGCAGGTTAAGAGCATAACAAGTGGTATCAGAGCACTTTCCAAGGCCGGTGGGATCTCCATTTCTTAGCAAAAAAACAATTTGGCTAGAGACGTGTTCTGACGTCTTTAAACCATGGGATTTGTCATTGAGCGCATAAACCTGCAGATTTGGGGAGGCATGCACGCAGGAAATACAAGAGGTGGTCACGCTTGTTGGACTCCCTTGTAACCCCTGTGGGTACCCCTTCGAGTAGTAGCGCATTAGACAGAACCGCGTACGAACTGTCTTCCAAGTACCTTCTGGGTATATCAGAAGCCCCTTAGCTCCTCTACAACTTCGCCATAGATAAACCGTCGGCTGTCTTGCTGCTACAATACACCGAGAATAGCACTCGGAGAGATTACTCGCCCGTACGATAGGGTAGTCGGGTTGAACGGCTAAGGGTACGGTTGATCCTCCTTAGTTAGAGCCCTGAAACATTGGGCCAAGTACTAATGTTAGACCCTTATGTATATTGCGATCTGTAGCACCTGACACTCCTTGAGACCATAATTCCATTTTCTATCTTGGGATCACACATCATCTCTGCTAGATCCGCTCGCGCAAAGGGGTGCAGCAGCAGCAGACATCAGTCCCGTAGTTCCAACCAGCCATTCCGATCTATTAGATCCATCAGATCCACAACAGCAATCTATTCCGTCGTTCAAAGTTATCCGATCCACCATTCAGATCTCTCAGATCCACCGAATCTGAGTAGTTGTGGGGGGTTCCTATTCCGGGGCGCTTATTGGTGATCTAGCCCATCAGAATCAGGACGACGAGCTGAGCACGGTGGTACCATTCAATTCTTAGTGAAAAAAAAATTTGGGCGGTCCCAAATTTTAAGAACATCAGGTCGGTGCATGGTAGAAACTAGAGCTCAAGCTATGGCCAATGAGAGGATGGACAAACTAGAACAAACCTTGCAATCCCTCCAACTTCAGATTGACAGACTAACTAGCATAATCCCGAAGGGCAAGGAGGAAGCCCACGAGGAGGCATATATTGGCAATGGACACAGTGAGGGTGAGTCTAGCCACTCTCTTCACCTCTGGGGCCCCTACCAACAATCTCATTCGTGACCTCCCAAGTTGTATATGCATAAATTTGATGGTTCTCACCCGACAGCATGGATAGCACAAATGGAGCAGTATTTCAATCTGAATAACATCTTAGATAATGAGACTCAGCTTATGGTGGGGAGCATGTACTTGGACACTGAAAGGTGGCAATGGTGGGAATGGCATCAATGTTGCAATGGACCTTTTGTGACTTGGACCACCTTCAAAAAGCTCTTACAGACTGCTTTGACCAGGAATCTTCTTTTCTGGGTCGTCTTACTAAGCTCCGACAGACTGGCACAGTAGATGAATATGTTACAGCCTTTGAAGCCTTAGCCTTCCGCACTAGGGGTCTCTCAGATGTGTTCTACATGGAATGTTTTGTCAGCGGTCTTAAAGAAGCCATAAAATCCCACATCCTATTGCACCACCCTCCCACATGGATGGAGGCTTGAAAGGTAGCTCGTAATGTGGAACGTGCGTTAGCAGCCCAGTATAGTCGCCCAAATTTCACAGCTAAGGGTCGCCCCCCACAGGCTCACAGCAAGACTCAAACACTTAAGGTTCAAAAGGTGTCCCCTGCAGAAATGGCCGAAAGAAGAAAGCAAGGATTATGTTACTACTGTGATGAAAAATACTCCCCGGGTCATAAATGCAAGGAGCCCAAATTTTTTCAAATTGATGCCACTGATTACAGCTCATCGGAGGAAGATCCACCACTGGAGGAACATGAGGCAGTAGAAGAGGACAACCAAAAGGACAATGTCCCTGACGAACCCGTTATTTCGTTGCATTCTTTGGCTGAGATTTCTTCACCTCAAACTCTCAAAATCAGAGGTTTTATTAAACATCGCCTAGTAGTAGTCTTGATTGATAGTGGAAGTACACATAATTTCATCCATAAAAAAGTCGCGGACGCAGTGCATTGTTTTGTACGAGCAGTTTCTAACTTCCAAGTCCAAATTGCGGATGGGGGCACAATGAAATGTGAAGGCCGCTGTGAAAATGTCAAACCTCAAATGGGGGATTATCATCTGAAGACCCACATGTTTGCCATACACATGGGAGGGTGCGACATTGTCCTTGGTGCTGAATGGCTTTGCACCCTTGGGCCAATCACAATGGATTTCCAGGAGTTATATATGAGTTTTAAGCAGAACAACTCCACACATACCCTCTGTGGACTCCAGGCAGGAGCTCCCTCTATCATCAGCTCGCATAGGATGGAAAAATTGCTAAAAAAGGGCCATAATGTAGTTATAGCTCAATTTAATGCCATCCAGGCAGTCGAAACCAGTCTCTGCCGATTCATCCTGAGATGCAACAGATTTTAAATAACCATCTGCTGGTCTTTGACAAGCCTCATGAGCTTCCACCCTCGAGAGGGGAACATGATCATAACATCACCTTGGTTCCAGGGGCCCAAACCCCAAATGTGCACCCATATAGATATCCGTTCACCCAAAAGAATGAAATAGAAAAAATAATCGAGGAACTTTTGGAAGCAGTTGCCATTCGTCCTAGCATTAGTCCTTATTCATCACCAGTGGTCATGGTGCTCAAGAAAGATGGGGAGTGGCGGAGGTGTCCAGACTTCAGGGCCCTCAATAAGTTGACAGTCAAAGATAAATTTCCCATCCTGGTGGTTGATGACTTACTCGATGAACTCAATGGGGCTCAATTCTTCACTAAGCTAGATCTTCGCTTAGGCTACCACCAAATTCGCATGAAGGAAGTCGACATTCCAAAGACTGCTTTCCGAACTCATGAAGGCCATTATGAGTTCCTGTTCATGCCATTTGGTCTTTGTAATGCCCCATCTACCTTTCAGAGCCTTATGAACCACCTTCTCAAACCATATCTCAAGAAATTTTTCCTTGTCTTCTTCGATGACATCCTCATCTATAGTTGCACTTGGGTCGCACATCTTCAGCATGTAGATCTACTCTTGCAACTGCTCTGCAAGCATAAATTATTTGTTAAGATGTCCAAGTGTTCCTTTGGCATGGAAGAAGTTGAGTATTTGGGCCACATTGTGGGGCGTGAAGGTGTCAAGGTGGACCCCAAAAAGATCCAGGCAATGCAGGATTGGCCTCAACCTAAGACCTTGAAGAGCCTGAGAGGATTTTTGGGTCTCACAGGCTATTATGGCAAATTTGTTCGCAATTATGGTCGCATAGCGAATCCCCTCACTCAACTCCTGAAGAAAAATTCATTCTTCTGGAATGAGGATGCACAACAGGCATTTACAGCTCTCAAAAATGCCATGTGTTCCACTCCAGTCTTAGCACTCCCTGACTTCACCAAATCTTTTGTCATTAAATGTGATGCTTCGGGTACGGGTATTGGGGCGGTCTTAATGTAGGAAGGGCGACCTTTGGCCTTCACAAGCCAACAACTAAGTGGGAAGAATCTGGGCCAGTCTACCTATGAGAAGGAAATGATGGCCATTTTACATGCAGTAGAGACCTGGAAACCCTACTTATTGGGGAGACGTTTCCAAATCCGCACAGACCATCACAGTCTTAAATATTTTTTGGAGCAACGCCTATCCTCCCCACAACAAAATAAATGGCTTGCCAAAATGCTGGGATATGATTATGAGATCATTTACAAGAAAAGACAAGAAAATAGTGTAGCAGATGCATTATCTCGCCAATTTGAGGAGGGAAGTACCCTGTTAGCAATTTCCCTTCCCATTCCAAAATGGATTGAAGAGGCTCACAGGGAATGGTTTTCACATCTCAGGCTCTCCCAACTCATTTCTCAATTGCAGGCGGATCCAAATTCCACCAAGGGCTACTCGTGGCAAGATGAGATTCTTCGCTAGAGGGACAGAGTAGTAATATCACCAACATCCACCCTCAAAAGTCGCATTTTGGCAGAATTTCACTCATCCCCCATTGCAGGACATTCAGGCTTTCAGAAGACGTATGCTCGCACCAGAAGATCATTTTTTTGGACAGGCATGAGAAAGGACATCCTTACTTTTGTAGCAGAATGCGATGTCTGTCAACGCCACAAAGGGGAGACCGTCAAAGCACCAGGCACATTACAACCGTTGCCTATCCGGGCAACAATATGGACGGAGGTTTCTATGGATTTCATTACAGGTCTTCCAAAGTTAGGAAACAAGTCATTCATCATGGTGGTTGTGGACAGACTTTTGAAGTATGCTCATTTCTGCGCCCTACCCCACCCGTTTACACCGAATTTGGTCGCCCAATCTTTCATGGATCAGATCTTCAAATTGCATGGCATGCCCACATCTATTGTGTCCGATCACGACCCGATCTTCACCAGTAATTTTTGGCAGGAACTCTTCAGGCTACAAGGCACCCAACTAAAACTCAGTACTTCTTATCATCCACAAACAGATGGTCAAACTGAAGTCGTCAACAAATGTCTGGAAACCTACCTTAGGTGTTTCACTTCAGAAAAGAAACATCTTTGGGTACAGTGGTTACCTCTGGCTGAATGGTGGTATAACACCAACTATCATGCCACCACCAAAATGACTCCCTATGAAGCAGTATATGGTCAACTCCCTCCTTCTCCTACTTATATCAAGGGGTGCTCATAGGTACAAGCAATGGATCAACTCCTACAAAACCGCGCAACCATGCTCGCTCATCTTAGAGATAATCTTCACCAAGCTCAAAACCACATGAAGCAACAGGTAGACCAGCATCGCTCAGAGCGCCAATTTCAAGAAGGGGATCAGGTCTTTTTGAGGTTGCAACCATATAAGCAAACATCACTCAAAGACAAGGGTTGTTAGAAACTATCTCCAAAATTCTATGGACCATATCAAGTACTTCAGCGCATTGGAGAAGTAGCCTACAAGCTGGCTTTGCCGCCTACTGCAAAAATCCATCCAGTTTTCCATGTCTCATGCCTCAAGAAAGTGATTGGGAACAATTTTAGAATTTAAACCAGTCTACCTGAATTGGACGAGGAAGGGTCAATCTGGCTCCAACCTGAACAGGTCCTAGACACACGAGAAAGGCACCTGCGTGGCCGCATGATTAGGGAAGTTCTCGTCAAGTGGAAAGACACCTCTCCGGAAGATGCAACTTGGGAACCAGCCACTATTCTTCAGCAGTTTCCACAGCTTCAGCCTTGAGGACAAGGCTATTCTTAAGGGGGAGGGCATGTTAGGGTCCCACCCTAATCCCCTTATTTATGTAGTGGGATCGAGTCATAGTAAAGAGTCAATAAAGCCCATATTAATAATTGTAAGTGGTTAACCCGCAATTAATGACGGGACCACAGTTAGTTGCAAATGGGCCATGGTATTAGATAGATGGTATTAATAAAACCCATGGTATTGATCCATGGTATTGCATGTGTGAGTCATATATAAAGGATAGAGACTCCCTGAGAGGAGCATCGTGCCTTATTTTTGTATCGAGCTCTGCTCTATTGGAGGTTGCCCCCTCGAAGAGGCCAGTGAACATTGCTTTCTGAATAATAAAATATTTGATCTTGTCTCTCACTATTCTATGTTCTGGGTATCTTTCTTCGCATATTCTGTATTTGGGTATCTTTTTGCAGGTTAAGAGCATAACAAAAAGGAAGCCCAAGTTCCAAAGATGTAGCATTCAAGGCCTCAAAATCAAAAAAGGGGAAATAATGGAATACCAGTAGTGATGACTCCGATGTTGAATCCGAATTGGCGCAATTTGTATGAAGACTAAAGAAAGGATCTAAGCTAAAAGGTAAGTACCCTCTTATTTGTTTCAAATGTGGAAGAATAGGTCATTATGCTGCAAAATGTCCTCTTAAGCATGATAGTGATGGTGAGGAAAATTCTAAAAGGATGGTATACAAAAAAAAGGTTCAATAAGAAGAATTTCTTCTCTAAGAAAGATGAGTCTGATGAAGATGAATTTGTAGTCATCAAAAAGAAATCAACTAATCATTTCCCTCATCACAAAGGAGGTAATGATGAATCAGATGAAGAAAATGACTATGCTGGAAGCCAAGAAGTATTATTCATGGCATTCACAAATGATGATGATTCAGGTCTAGAAGGAAATGTAGATGAATTGTTAATGAGTGCCATTGAAGAAAATGAGAAATTACGAAATAAAATCATTTCTCTCAAGGTAGAAAAGGAGGAAGCAAAAAGAAGGGAAGACCTCTTGAAAAATAAGTTAAAAGAAAAAGAAGAAATTTGTGAAGAACGTGAAGCCGAAATAGTATCTCTGAGGAAGGAATTGGAGCAAGTCAAAAAGGGTTGGGAAAGCTCTCAAATACTTGAAATTATCCTAAATGATCAAAAACCTCAACATGAGAAATATGGGATAGGGTTTAAAGGAGAATCATCAAGTACTAAGAATAATGTGAAAAGTTATGGCGAAATACTTTCCAGCAACCCAAAAGAAGAAATATTATTTCATCAAAGGCTCACCTCAAATCCAAAGAATGGAGAGAGAGTAACTCCAAGGAAGAATGTTGATTCAAATCATGGCTATTACAACAGGTACAAAACTATCTTTTTTGGGCATTGTTTTTATTGTAAAAATTTTCGTCATCAACCTAAACATTGCATGGCTCGTAAGAATGAAACACCAAAATTGAAGGATCAAACAAACAAACCATATGGTCTCAAAGCGTAAGGAAAAATCAAGACCTACAACTCTTTTGATCCCTTGGCCAAATTTGATCCAATTTTCTCATTATGTAATGATAATGGACATAATGAACAAAATTTCCCCCTCAAAAGAAGAGAAGCAAAAAATTAGAATCCCAACACGGATAAATGTGGCCTAGCTCTATGTGCTCACAGTGATTAATATCATTGATTTGTGGATAGTGGGTGCTCCAGACATATGACAGGTGACAAAAGGAAGTTTTTCGCATTGAACAAAAAGGAAGGAAATGTATCCTTTGGAAGTGGATCTGCCAAAATTGTTGGAAAAGGAATTGTTACCCTTATTAATGGAAAAGGAAAGTCTCAAAATTATTTGCTAGTAGACGGGCTCAAACACAATCCCTTGAGTGTTAGCCAAATCTGCGATCAAGGACATAATGTTGTCTTTAGCACTAAAGATTGCGAAATAAGGAACTCTTCCTTAGGGGAACTTGTGGCGAAAGGAGTTAGAACATCAGATAATGTCTGCTTTTTGAACAAACTTCAAGAAGATAAATGTTACTTAAGTCAAACAGATGAAAGTTGGTTGTGGCACAAGTGACTTGGACATACAAGTTTCAATAACTTGATCAATATCAACAAGATTAATGCAGTACGAGACATCCCAAAATTATTCAAGCCAAATCAAGGAGTATGTAATCCATGTCAACATGGAAAGCAAACTAGAACCAGCCACAAGACCAAGGAGTCTTCTACATCAAAACCTTTGAAGATCATCCATGCTGATTTATGTGGACCAACTAGAACTCTGGCACTCCAAGGAGAAAGGTACTTTGCTTTATTTGTTGATGACTATACTAGAATGATGTGGGTATATTTCATAAAATATAAATCCGAAGCATTTGAATGTTTTAAGAATCTTAAAGCTCTTGTAGAAAATGAAAAGGATTCTAAGATTAAATGTCTTAGAACGGATAGAGGGGGAGAATTAACATCAAAAGAATTTGATGAATTCTGTAAAGTACATGGAATTGAAAGAGAAATATTGGCTACCAAAACACCCAAGAAAAATTGGGTAGTTGAACGAAGAAACCGAATTGTTCAATAAATGGCAAGAAAAATGTTAATAGCAGCTGACTTGCAGCCAAAATTTTGGAGAGAAGCAGTTGGGACAGTTGTTTATATCTTGAATCGAACACAATGAAGACCAAATAATGAGAAGATTCCTTATGAATTATGGAAAGGAAGACCTGCTTCAGTGAAATACTTCACGATTTTTGGAATCAAGTGCTTCATAAAAATCAATGATGACTAACCAAGAAAGACGAAGGAATATTCCTTGGATATTCTACAAGGAGCAAAGCCTATAAGGGCTACAATAATCAACTATGGAAAATAGTGGAAAGAATTGATGTGAAGATTGATGAATACCTTCCAGAAAAATAAATTGAAGATCATGAAGTTGACCCTCTCATTGAAGAAAACGAAGAAGAACCTGAAAAAGAGGAAAAATTCAAGAAAAACACAAGGAAAAAGAACCATCTCAAACCCCTTCAAAGGTGAAGTTTCTCCAAAAACATCACCCAGAAGAGAAAATCATTGGAAATATAGATGAAGGGATGCAAACCCGAAGAAGGATGACACGTACACCAAAGAAAAAATATGTTGCCCTCCTATCTATGATACAACCAGAAACATTTACTCAAGCAAGGATCCTCATTGGGTAAAAGCCATGGAAGAAGAAATGTCTCAAATCGAGAAGAATGAGACATGGGATCTAGTACCTCGTCCAAAGGATAAAAATATAATTGGAACCAAGTGGGTGTTCAAAAAAAAAATGAATGAAGATCGACAAATCATCAGAAAAAGGCAAGGCTTGTTTGTAAAGGTTATTCACGAATTGAAGGAATCGACTTTGAAGAAACCTTTGCACTAGTAGCTTGTATGGAACCTATAAGGATGTTATTGACATTTTCTTGCTCAAAAGGGTTCAAACTATATCAAATGGACATAAATCAACATTTCTGAATGGGTAACTCAAGGAAGAAGTCTACATGGAGCAACCAGAAGGGTTTAATCTAGCAGAAGGAAAAGACTTTGTTTGTAAGTTGAAAAAGGCATTATATGGGTTGAAACAAGATCCTAGAGCTTGGTACGCAAGATTGGATCACTATCTACAACAAAAAGGCTTCAAGAAGGGGGTGGCAGGAAGTAATCTCTACATAAAGATGGATGAGCATAAGTTACTAGTCACTCTTGTCTATGTTGATGATCTGATTTTTGCTAGTAATAATGATGATATGAGCCATGAGATTGCTCAAAATATGTCAAAAGATTTCGAAATGTCGATGATAGGAGAGTTATCTTACTTCCTTGGACTACAAGTATCTCAAACCATGGCAGGCATGTTCATATTGTTGGGCAATTTATTGGGCTTAAATTGATGCATTAAATTATCAACCAGGGAAACAGGTAAGCTTGTGATGATGCCAGCAAAATATATGCAGGAGTAGGCAACTAACTCTATGTCTAACTAAATGATTTACGATTCAATATAATATGCAAGGGAAGAGGCTCCTAACTAAGGAGGTCCTGGTTGTCCTTCCCTACAGTATCATAGAGAAATCAGTGATTATATAAAACTAGAAACTTGAAATGAAAACAAGAGAATGAACTTTAATTGTTGTTCAGATTCAAAGAGAGAGAAAGACTAACTTAGTCTCTTGATTGTCCTCTCATGTACTAATCCAAACTAAACTAAGATTCATTCATAAGCATAAGAAATGAAATGACTTGAAACATAAAAGCAAAAGAATGAATTTCAATTATCATACAAATCAAATGGAGAGAGAGAGTCTAACTTAGACCCTTGGTTGTTCTCTCATATGCTGATAAGATTCTAATTTAAAACTCATTCATCAATCATAAACAAATCCTCAAACATCAAACATCTAAGCAATTAAATGAAATAAGATCTAATATGAAATAACATGCTCCTTTGATCCTTCTAGAGTGAGCTCAATTCTCCTAAGAGCAAAGTGACAAGCTATTCCATATACTACATTAAGGCAACTTATATCTAAAACTACATAATGGAAATATATGTACAACTTATATCTAAAACTATATAATGAAAATATATGTAAAATGAAGCTTTATTCTATTCCATCATAAGTTGGATACAATGCTCCAAGAGTCCTCCTTTTGGAATGGAGGAGGTACTCCTATTTATACAATGAGATGAGATAACAAACTCATAATGATGATCCACTAATCTCTCTTTAGTTCCATACATTTCTCAACCATCTAGACACATAACCCTATCCTCCATGATCTTCTCCATGAGGTCCATGATCTTCTCCATGAGATCATGATCTTTTCCATGAGGCTTATCTTATCAAATTCGAATTTGATCATTCAAGGCCACATAAAGATGCCCTGGAAGCTTCCTTTGTACCTACACATGTCAACAAACTCATTCTAATTGTTAGGTATAAGTATAAGCATATTATTTTCTAAAGTTTAGCCATAAATCCACTTAAAAATGTTAATAATTAATAAACTTTGGAAAAGCATTGTTATAACCCAATAATGAGGTAAATGTAATGATATGGAGGTGGAATGGAGGTGACATGAAGGTAAAATGTGAAGAAATTGGTGAATAATGGAGTGAAAATAGGGACTATTTTGAGGCCCAACACATATCTCAAGCAAAATATCTTAAAGACATGCTTAAAAGATATGGAATGGAAGACTGTGCACCCATGAGCACACCTATGACCACAGATTGCAAATTAAGCAAAGATGATGACTCTCCTCCAGTAGATGCAACTCATCACAGGTAAATAATTAGAGCCCTCCTATACTTAACTGCTACGAGACCTGACATTACGCAAGCAGTAGGAATGGTGGGAATATTTCAATCAGCTCCTAAACAATCCCATTTGTTGGCTGTAAAAATAATTCTCAGATACTTGAAAGGAACTCTTGATTTTGGTCTTTGGTACCCTAAGAGCTCAACTCTTACTATGACTGCATACACCAATGCTGATTGGGCCGGAAGTGTTGATGATAAAAAAAGTACTAGTGGAAATGTGTTCTTCCTGGGAGATTGTCTAATATCTTGGCTCAGCAAAAAACAAACATCCATATCACTATCTATAGCTGAAGCAGAGTATATAGCTGTTGTAGATTGGTGTACTCAAATATTATGGACGAAGGAAGCTTTAAAAGATGTTAACATAGGTACCAATCAACCAATCACCATCTATTGTGATAACACAAGTGCTATCAATCTCAGCAAAAATCCAGGGATGCACTCAAAGACCAAACATATACCAATCAAGTATCATTTCCTTTGTGAACAAGTAGCTGAACAAAACATCAACTTGGAATATATCAATACTAAGGAGCAGATAGCTGATATTTTCACAAAACCTCTTCCTCAAGAAGCATTTGAACATCTTTGCCAAAAGATGGGGGTTATTTCTCTAGCATCACATTATGTTGATTCATAAATATGTTGCATGACAGGGGGAGCAGTTCGACATGGGAAGTTCTTGTGCACCTTTTTTCCATTGATGTCAAAGGGGGAGAGAAGAAGAATATTGACATCAATGACAAAGGGGGAGATTGTTAATCAAGGTTTTCATTGATGTCAATATAGCAGTGTTTGTGATGGCAAATTCTTTAATACATGATGTTGCCCACTGATGCCTATTGATCATAATACTACTCATGGAGGATCCAAGGATTGAATACAGACATAATAGAAACAGTGGAACCGAGGAGGAAAGATATTAGAAGCCATCAAAAGAGAAAGAGAAAGAGTAAAGAGGAAAAGCCATCGTGAAGCAAAAAAGTGAGAGGAAGAGTTCATCGGAAGCCATCAAAGAAGCAGGTTACAGAGCAATAGAAGCAGGTTTTCGCATATGCCCAAGGGTAAGTGCTATCGAAAGAAAAAAGAGGAACATTGCATCGAAGGAATTATATCAGCAAATTATCGGCACTTTACCATTTTATTATGTGTCATGTTAAATCCCCCGACTACGATATGTATTGTGGACCCGAAAATAGGTTATGGTAACCGCCCTATTGTAATATTGCATTCGCACGTATCGGAACCTTCGCGTCGCAAGTTATGAAGGCTTGTCACATTAAAACCCCCAATTGCAATATAATGGAGTCAAGAAATGAATGACGGAGATCAAACCCAAGTGCTTGTGGAAGGTGAATCGCAGAAATTGATCTGGACCGTCAGATCGAAAAATATGTTAGATTGATGGTGATTAGCAACTATACGGGTACGAAAGTACGGATTTCATTGATTGTGGTTAAAGTCCCGCACTCAATCCTAGTCGTCGATCTCATATTCAACTCTTAGATCACAGTCAATTACGGGGGTTAAGGCCGTTTTAATCCATGTGTCAGTCAAAGTCCCGCAAACCATAGATTGCGATATATATATGTGGACCTGACCACTCTATTAGAATACACTGTTATGTTATATTGTGTCCGCCATGTCGGAAGTTATGTACCACAATTCTTAAAGGATGTCATGTTAAAAAACACCGATTGCGATATTATTGCAGACCTGACTGCACCACTATAATATGACTCAATATGATATCGCGTCCATTGAATCGCATGTTTCAAAAAAATGTCAAAACGCTGATTGCAATAAGGGTGTGGACAAAACGGACCACCAATTGCGATAGATTTTTGTACCCAACAAGTTTATCAAAAATAATTTATTGTATACCGCATCTGCTTCGTCGGCCATAGGGGATCAACTATGTTATGAGAAGACCTCTGAAAGTTGCGATTGCGAGTAAGGTGATGATGTGGCAGGTGGGACCACCCATTATATGGTGTTAACTATGTTGATATTTGAATATCGATGATGTTGATATCAGAGGACAGAGCATGTGCACACTTTTAAAACCTCTGATTTTCATGAAAGTTGCGATTGTGATTAAAAATATGACGTGGTGTGTGGGGACCTCTATTAATGTGGATTTTCATGAAGGTTGTGATTGCGGGGATAAGGTGATGACATGGTAGGCCCTCCGATATATTTTAATATACCACCTCATGCACAATTCGACCCCTCCACCTTTGAACGAGTCATTTCGACTCATTGGAAAAACTCACACACACACACACACACATATATACAAGCTGAAACGCTTCACCGAATTCAGGTGTATCAGGCATCTATTACAAAGAACGAGGAAAGTTCACAACTCGTGAACTTGAAGAAATAGAGGAAGCCGAAGGTTTGGAAGATGAAGAAGGTGCAGTTGAAGCCGAAGGTCTGGCAAACGCAGAAGATACAATAGAAGCCTAAGGCAGAGTAGAGAAAGAAGCTGAAGACATGGAGGACAACCATTTGACCTCATTCATCTTGAAAGATAGGGTCGGAGCCCTTGGGGTTGGTGCCTCAGAATTGGAAGGATTGGTGTCCTTGGAGTTGGTGCTCCTAAATCCAAGGTTGGTGCCTTAACAAGATAGGGTCGAAGCCCTAGATGTCGGAGCCTCATCAAAACCAAGTTGGAGCTTGGAACACATTTATATTGTATTTATTATTTTACTCAATAAAATTATACTTATACATTTCTATATTTAAATTATGAAGAATTAAACTGGTAATAATAACGATTGAAAGAAAACACTGATTCACCCCCCTCTCAGTATTTCCAACAAGATGTCTCAGGCACTGTGTGCGTAGCCTATGCTGAGAAGTTGGTGGTAACAGGATTTAAAGTCTGTGTAGCAGACACTACCTCGAGGGAGACTCAAACTGAAATCTGGGAAGCTATTACACAAGAACACATCGAGGACTTTTTTGTTACACAAGAACCAACAATCGAGACGACACAATCCACGGGAAGTGATCGGGTAATGGATACACAGGATCCCTTGGCTAATAGTGTTGTTTCAGCAAAACCAACAGTGGAGGAGGAAGTCAGCGAAGGGAAGGAAGGGAAAGATAACATCTATATGCCTACGGTCAACACTGCTGCTATACAAGAACCAACAGTAAAGACAGAAGTCAATCCAGAGAAAAACGATGTACAGAAATTTGTGGATAACATTGTTGCTACACAAGAACTAGCAGTGAAAATGGAAGCTGACCAGGAAGATAAAGAAACTGTGACAAAATCCATTGACAAAGTTGTTGTTACACAAGAACCAATAGTTGAGGTGGAACAGTTTCACCCTCAGGAGACTGATACACCCTCAATTGATAGTGCATGCAGAAGAACATCGGGTCCTGAGGAAGGATGGTGTTCTAAGAGAGTGTTGTTGTTTCCAAAGCTGCAAAAGTGGAAGCAGTTGGCGCTCTCTCTACATGAGGGAGTGATCTCACTCAAAGTGCATAAAAGAATGATGGATTCCCTAATAGAAAAATGGCTAAAAGAATAATTGGAAAGAGAAGAGGATGCACAGAGGCACAAATAAGTTATAAAGAAGAAGGATGAATAGTTGTATTAGTTGAATCTACAGGTCTTGGACCTGATGAACGATAAGACCAAACTCTGTGACCTTGCTCTAAACCTGCTAGCATGCAGGCGATCGTCCTAATCATACCCAGTGTTCCTTTGGGAACGTTATTACTTATTTCAATTAAAGGTAGTCTTTTAAGGTAGGTCCTATATGGGTTCTTCAACCCGTACTTTTTTGGAAATTTTTCGCTCCTATGACTTTGATGAGCAGAGCTTATTGTGCGAGTTGTTCTTGCACAATATCATGTGTGAATATGTTAGCACGGAGATGGTGGCGAGTGTCCTCTCCTACATGGGGGACTTGTAGTTTCAGGCCTTCCTTTCATTCATGAGGAATCAAATTAAGTGGCACTTGGCCAAGAAATCAGCAGAAGCTAACGAGGAAAGAACAACATTGTGGATCAGGGTTGAACCAGGGATGGCTTATGAACTCCAGTGTGAGTTTAAACTATTCTTGAGCACTCCAGAAATCAGAGAGAAATCAACCATGTATAGGAAAAGGATCGTGAGGATCTGCCTCAACCTATATATAGACATGAAAATTCAAGCGTTAGCAGGATGTCTCAAGTGCACTGAGGTCTGTAGCACTGAAATACAAGAAGGGGATCCTTTTGAGTATAGGAACTTTTTCGTTGTTGTTACACGGGTGTCGGAATATGCTTAGATTGTACAAACACCAGGGGTGTTCTAGATTGGCCTTAGATTCAAATTTCCTTTGATATGGTTGCTAGTGGAGGAGTATCAACCTGATTATCGCCTCTATGACTATGAAAAGGAATCTTGCCAACATTAGTTGATATCCATTCAAGGGTTCAGAGCTCCGAGAAAAGACACTGTTGGTGCCTACAATTTCACAAACTTGCATCAGAGGTACAGTAGAAGGAGCTGAGATTCTGCATGGGGACATGCAGTTGCTTCAGTCAGGGGGAGATGTTGGGTGTGTTTTTTTACCTATTTTCTGCACATTCTTTCCCCAATTTTGACCTTTCTATCCTCCAGACCTATGACTTTACATGATCAAATTCCCTGTTTTCTTACCTTTTTAACATATTCTACTGTCATGTTACTTTGTTGTATTTACTGAATAATACGAGGCTTTATTCCTTTTTGTGGCTAACTAGGAGAGTATTGAAGAAGTATTTTGGGAATCTCTTCTTTTCAGGCGATGGCTCGCGAGAACAAAGGTACGAAGAAAATAGGCACCACAAATTAACTACATAAAATGGTAGAATGATTCATTGTTACACCTTGGATGTTGTTACAGGTTGTTGTTACACATTGGATGTTGTTACAGGTTGTTGTTACACATTGGATGTTGTTACAAGATGCTGTTACACCACGCGTTGATACAAGAATCCGTCGTCACATCAAAAGTGTTGTCGCCAGTGATGTCGTGTCATCCTGAACTGCCATTCACTCGATGTTGTTGTGCCGAAGCTGGCAAATGTGGGTACTATTCCACATAACAGCTGTCGACAGTAGGGATTGTTTATTTTTTAAGCAACAAGGCTCAAGCAGTTGCAATCATAACTTATGTATATTTGTATTTAACAAAAGGTTGTAACTACTTTTATTTTTTATCAGCATGAGAATCGTGAGATTCTCATGACTGATATGTTTCTAATTTCGGGTTGTAATAACTATAAAATAAATCGATTTTTCATGTACAAGGACATGGCATATAGAAGAATATTGTTGCTCTCCTTCTCTAATTCTGAGTTTATTTTTAATATCAATCATCACGGTGATTCCGTTACTGTTCTTCAGTTGATTCATTAATCACTTTTGTGTTATTCCTGCACCCTGCTGAGAAGGAAGGGCCCTCCTCTTTGGCAGGGATTGTAGTGATATAGGTAGTGTACATTCTAGTTTAGTTAATTGATTTATAGTTTTTCACTGTTGTTGTAAAAATCGTGGATTACATTCACTGATGTTTCCATTTATATTACGTTGTTACACTGAGTTAATCAACAGAATGGTAGTGACCAGTTGGAGTAGATATTATTTCCTATGTGGCACGCCTTTACTTTGATAGCTGCGAGTTGTGATTTAATTTTGTAGAGCGTTTTTATGTCTACATGCATGGTTTGATTCAAAAATTTAGATCATCGACATCTTTTACAATTTTCTGCATTTTCTTTTCCTTGGCTGGAGTGTGTCGGCACAGATAATGCGAACTCCATTGAAACAACAAGACCTACCCTGGGTTGACAATTAAATGTTGCAGTCTCAGTCAATTAAGATTGATTAAAACAACACTACAGTTACTATTTCAGTCTTGGATCAGACATGATTTCTTGTTCCAGTAGAAAACAAGGATCCATTTCTCATAGTACAAAAGAGATTGAATATATTGCAGCAAGTGATGCATGTAGGGAACCTTGGGTTGACAATTAAATGTTGCAGTCTCAGTCAATTAATATTTATTAAAACAACACTACAGTTACTATTTCAGCCTTGGATCAGACATGATTTCTTGTTCCAATAGAAAATAGGGGTCCATTTCCCATAGTACAATAGAGATTGAATTCATTGTAGCAAGTGATGCATGCAGGGAAGTAGTGTGGCTCAGCAAGCTGATTTTTGGGTTGTAGAAAACTTGGTTGGAGACTACAATCATATTTTGTGACAATCAAAGCTACATAAAACTGGTTGAGAATCCATTGTTCCAAGAAATAACGAAGCACATAGACTTGAAATTTCATTATGTAAGAGATGTGGTCCAAAGTAAAATAGTCAAGCTACAATGCATAGCAACACAAGAGCAAGTTGCAGATACCTGACCAAGCCCTTGCCAGTAAAAATAGTTTGTGCACCTAAGAGGTAAACTTGGAGTTGCAAAGAGTGCCTCCCTTGCTGAGAGGTAGTGTTGAAAATAGAAGCATCGGAAGTCATTCTCCAATGAGAGGCCTAAAATGGACACCCTAAGGCAAGCCACGGAATATTTGGAGAATCAATAAATCCTGTGAATCACTACAAAATTCAAGGTGAAGGTAGAAGCCTTGTGAGCTTTGATAAGATCCAGGATGAAGGAGCTGATAGTGGATGCCTGGTGAGCCATGTGTAAAATCCAAGGGAATGTCGTGGAATCTCTTTGAGCAACAGTAAAGACTAAGTCTAGCAAGGGTCGGGATGAATGAATAAGTCTTGTGAGCTAGTACTAGCATGTGTGATGGACTCCTTGGCTTGTTGTGAGGTGACTACCTAGAACCTAGCCCCTCCTAAGCTTACTCCAACAAGTGTCCAAGTTGTAGTATTAAATGATCACATGGAAAATACCTTCTTCTTATTGTTATCTTGAGCACAAGTACTTAAATGTAATTGCAGGGGAATGGACCATGCTGGTTGAGAGAGTAATAAAATGTCTATATAAAATGACTAGGTAAAATCCTTGAGTCATGTAAAATCCTAGTCCTAGTGACTAGTTTATATTTCATAATGTAACGTTATGATGTGAAGGCTAAAAGACAAAGTTTCCCTAAGTTTATAAAAGCATTATTATATTAAGGATGTCAATGTAAAATTAGAAGAGATCGGGGCACACTTCTGTCTAGGGAGAACAACTTAGGTTGATAACCACTCTCCCATGGAGTCTTCTACAAGGATCATAAGGCTTATCCAATGTTAATTCAAGAGAATATATGGGTGCTCCATTCTAGCCAAGACAAATGATAAAAGGACCAACATAACGTAAGTCACTACACAAGTTCTTTTTCTACAATTTTTCATCTACTCTCCAAGGTGCACCTATCCCTCTTGAGCACCCAAGATTTCAATTTCTCAATTATTAGATATAAGAATTCAAGGATCAACATTCATTTCGTCCAGATCTGGTCTATTTTTCTACAGTGCACCCAAGTAATCTTCAGATCTACTTCATACGATCTCAGATCTAGTCCAAGTTGCTTCAGATCTAACATCTTTGGCTCAAGGCGAGTTGATCTGAGTCATCTGCACATGCATGTAAGAAGTTTCATGGAATTTAAGGCTTCATTTATCTCCATTCATTCTCTCTCCTAGTGAATTGTATTGTAGTGCCCTCAAGAATGGTTTTGTACCTGCAAATTTGTTCAAAAGCACAATAAAGTAAGAAGGTCTTTGTTGGGGTTTTCTCCCTTATTGGGTTTCCCCGAGGTAAATCTTGTGTATTGATGTGTTTGAGTATTTTAAAAGTTTATTTCAATTACTTATGCATGTTCATATTTAGATCTAAAGAATTTAAAGTACTCACATTAATATCTAGCACTTAGATTTAGCAGATCTAAGTGAACAACAAGTAGATATTTTAAATTTGAGTGCATATCTAAGTGAACAGCAAGGAGATATAGAAAATCTGAGTGCAAATCTAAGTGAACAACAAGCAGATCTAGCAAATCTAAGTTTCTAGAAGGTTGAAAACCTCAGTTTTGAGGTGTCCTTATAAGTTTTTATCATTTACAATAAGTTGATTTGAAGAACAGAATTTCATGTGTACTAGAAAATTTAGTTTACATTGTTTAAATTTTCAGCTATATATGTGACGGCTACACATTCGGAATTTTAATTTTTTTATTGATGTAATTCAAGGTTTGGGTTATTTGAAAAAGAAACATAGGACATCAATCACCTTGAGTTAAGAAAATTTTAACACTCTACATGGAAGCAGCATATGGACAAGGTTGTGGAGGAGTATAGGGACATCTTCACCTCACCCACAGGGCTACCTCTACACTGTCAAGTCAAACACTCCATCAATCTCACCCCGGGGTGCCAATACCCAATGGACCGATCTATCAATGCTTTGTTCTAAAGAATGATGAAATTAAGACGCATATTCAAGAGATGTTGCAGAAAGGGCACATCAGGCCAAGTTCATCACCATGTGAGAGGTCGATCGTGTTGGTATAGAAGAAGGATAGGACTTGGAGATTCTATATTGACTATCAGGTGTTAAAGAAGATCACTGTTCAAAATAGGTATCCAATCCCATGGATTCATGACCTTCTGGACTAGCTCAAGGGGAAAAATATTTTAGCAAGATTGACTTGAAGTCCATTTATCACCAAGGACCGATTGAACCCTCCGATGTGTAGAAGATTGTGTTAAAATACAAGGAGGGCCTTTTCGAGTGATTGGTCATGCCTCTCAGGTTAACAAATGCCCCTGTAACATTCATGAGGCAAATGGACAACACCTTGTGACCCTTCACCAACTCATTCGTGATGGTTTATTTGGATGAAATTCTGATCTTCATCCAAAGTTGGGAAGAGAACCTCCACCATATTTGACAGGTCCTCCAAACCCTATGACAACACAATTTGTGTGCCAATTTGGAGAAATGCACTTTTGGTATGACATAGGTTCAATATCTGGGGTACACCATTGATGATTAGGGTGTGCATGTGGACCCAACCAAGATACAAGTCATTCGAAATTGGCCAACCCAAACCACTCTAACAGATTTTTGCATCTTTCTGGGTCTTTCCAACTTCTACCGTAGGTTTGTGCTGGGGTTATCTCATCTCACTTGTGTAGAAATTCCTTGTAGTTTCAAACTGATAATTGTAATATGCTAAAACAATAGACTTGAATCTACTCTACTCATCAGGGGGGGAATTAAACGATCACGAAATCACGAAGCATACAAGATAAAGAATTCAATCAACACATTACACAATGATTTCCGAGGGAAAGCCACAGCTAAAAACCCATGCTATCTGTATATTGCATTAGTCGGAAAATATGAAAAGATTACAATAATTTTCTCAAGCCAAAGAACCTATGCACTATCTCTATTTGTCTCACTGCTTCTTAGACAAGCCCAGGCCAATACTTAACCAATTTTCTGCTTGCCCAAGTCCCTATTTATTTACATTGTTCCTCAAGGAATTAGCACCTTATTAAATAGGGAAATTCGTCAATATTAATTGTGCAATCCTCATAGGCCTTCCTCTGACTGCATGCACCACCTGTACAATTCAGATGATTATACAACTGACAGTACACTTTCCCTGAACTCTAATCTCAACTGGGTAACTCTCAAATCTGACATGCATGAGTTATTTATGAGTTAATCATCAGTTTACTGGTTCATCACTACAAGCAACACCACAATACTATACCTCCCACTAGTTCCTCCATCATTTGGAACTAGTTTAACTGACTTTAACTCAGTTAGACTGAATTAATTAATTACAACTCAAAATAAACTCAACCAGGGTTCCTATAAAGTAGGAGACACTCTACATGACTCTAGTTAGACCCTCAACTCGAATTAACTGAGCCAACTAAGTCAAATTAGCTTAGTTAACTAATACAAGTTGTCATGAGATGTCGAATTACAATTTTATTCCCAAATTAATTCAAGGAAAAAATTAAATTAGGATTTTCTTGTTGCATTTTCAACACTCACTTTCAAAAAGAAAGGGATTATCTGCTACCCCGATCCTGCCTCTATGAAACTCGAATTTGCAACTTGACAATGACTTTATCAAAATATTTGAATCATGTTCTTCTGTAGGAATGTACTCCAACAACATGATTCTCCTTTGCACACAATATCGTAGATGGTGATACCCGATGTCGATAAGCTTGGACTGATCATGAAAAAATGGATTCCCAGAGAGTTTGATACAACTCTAACTGCCATAGTAAATCATTGTAGTATCCATATGTTGACCAAATAACCCAACAAGTTTTTTCCTCTTCCAGATAGCCTCACAAGATACTTGACTAGCAGCCATGTACTTTGCTTCTGTCAAACTGAGTGCAACTGATCTCTACTTCCTGGTGTACCAAGAAATTGTTGTTGACCCAATACTAAAGATTCCCCCTGATGTGCTCTTTCTGTCAGATGGACTCCCTCCCCAATATGTATTTGTGAATCCTTGAAGCTTCACTCCCTCTATCTGTTTTTACCAATGCCCAAACTGAGTGGTACCTCTGAGGTATCTCAAGACATGTTTAGCTGCCTTCCAATAGAGTTTGGTTGACTTAACCATTGCTTGACTAAGCTAGTGAACTGCAAAACATATGTTAGGTCGTGTGTTCACCAAATACATAAGTGAACTCACAAGTTGCATGTAAATAGTATCCTCCACTACTTCACCTGAAGTAGCATCTTCCTTCCTCCAGTTTCCTTATACCTCGTCTCTAGGGGTTTTTTTCTCTCCACGTGGAACTTCTTCAGTATCTCGTTGCCATACTTGCTCTAGGAGACAAACAGTTCATCGTCTCCTTGTCATACTTCCGTACCAAGGAAATTATGCATGAGCCCTAGGTCCTTCATATTGAATTTTCTTGCAAGGTCCTCTTTGCAAGATTTTACGACTTTCTCATCACCTATTAGAATTAAATAATCGACACATAGTACTATAATCAACAATTTACCTTCAACCACAACATGTTAAAGGTTTGCATTTTCTTCACTTTTAGTGAAGCCCAACCTGGTGAAATATTTGTCAATCCTAGTGTACCAAGCACGGGGTGCTTGTTTCAATTCATACAACACTCGCTTGATTATGCACACATATGAATCTCTGTTAAAGGTCTCAAATCCTTCTGATTACCCAATTTACACCCCTTCCTAAATCATACCATTGAGGAATGTTGTCTTTACATCCATCTGATGTATCTTCCATCCCATCTACGCTGAAAGTGCTAGAATAGATCCAATTGAAGAGTACCTTTCTACTAGAGAAAAGGTCTCCTCGTAATCATTTCTTTCTGCCTCAGTGAACCCTCTAGCCACAAATTTGGCCTTGTATTTCTCCACACTCCCATATGATTCTTGCTTTACCTTATAAATCCATCTAGAACTCACTACTGACTTGTCTGTTGGTCTTGGGTCCACTTCCCAAACACAGTTTCTGATAATGGATTCATATACCTCAACCATGGAATCAACCCATATTGGGTTTTCCACTGCTTCCTCAAATGATGATGGCTCAATATCTACACTCTCATTCATCAAAACCATGTAGCTAGTGTATCGATCTAGTGAGCTCCTCTGCTTGCGTTGTGATGCGGTTACTCCCAAATTCTCTCTAGCATCATGCATCAATTTGTTAGCCTCTCTAGTGCACTTCCTTCCATCTCTTGAAGTCTCTGCATGAATGGGTGCTTCCACTCTCTACTCCTTTGCATGTGGTTGCTCCATATCATCCTGAGGTTCCTCCTTTGGAGCTAAAAGCTCCTCATCTGCATGAAAGTAAAGCTCCCTTTCAAGGGAACATATCATGGCCTTCTCTTCATCAAACTTCACATCTCTACAGAAAATTGTCATCCTATGCAATGGCAGGTACATTCGATAGTTGTGAGGTGTATCAATGTATCCCAAAAATATGCCTAGCTCATTTTTTGGTTCTAAATATTTCCTTGCATCCTTGGTAACATGAAAGTAAATTGATGAAACAAAGATCCTAAAGTGTGCCACATCTGGTTTCTTACCTGAAAAATCTTCTTCTGGTGTACTCATCCCGAGAATTCGATGAGGACTAGTATTCTGCACATATATAGTTGTGTTGCATGCTTCAGCCCAAAAGTGCAACAGTAGGCCCTGATCATGTAACATTTCTTGTGCATCTCCCACAATACTTTTGTTCTTCCTTTTAGCCACCCCATTCTGTTGTGGGTTATGGGGTGCTATTAACTCCTATCGAATTCCTTTTGATGCACATAAGTTCTTGAATTCATTCGACACATATTCTCCACTATTATCGCTCCTGAGAGCTTTAACTTTCCTGCCAGTGTCTTTCTCAACAAGTGCTTAAAATTCACAAAATTTAGTGAACATCTGATATTTCTTCTACATGAAGAAAATCCAGTACTAACGAGAAAAATCATCTACAAATATTACATAATACATGTGTTTGTTCGTGGAGGCTATCGAGAGTGGTCTACACAGGTCTGAGTGAACTCTTTCAAGAATTGCTTGCAATCGATTGTCCTTATCATGAAAGGTAGCTTTGGTGTACTTCCCCAATGTACACCCTTTTCATGCATCTCTCTTCTCTAGTGTACCCTTGTGAAGTCCTGTAGAAATTTGCTCCATTATATTCAAAGCTCTATGGTGCAAGTGACCCAATCTTCTATTCCACAACTCACTGATGTCTCCACTCTACACCTTATTTTATTTTGTGCTCAAAGCAACACAATCTTCTACATCCAATTTGTAGAGGTTGTTCACCCGATCCCCAATCCACTTCACTTGTCTTGAGGCTATGTGACAAAGGAAAACCTTTCCCTTGCTAAATATCACATCATAGCCATGGTCCTCCAACATGGCAACTAACACCAAATTCTTGTTCAAACTCGGAACATACATGGCATCTTTTAATGTGAGAGGAGAACCAGATTCCCTCTAAAAGGTAACAATACCGATGTTGGTCGTGCTATACCTCCCATCATCTCCCATTTCAATGTGCATCTAGAGGTCCTTCTCCTCTAAGTCACTGAATAATTCTTTGTTTCCAGTCATATGGAATAAGGCTCCACTATCCATATACCACACACTACCCATAGTGCGTACACTTCGTGGCATAGTGTCTCAGCTCATGACAGTAAAAAAAATTAATCTTTGACATGTCCTTCTTCTTGTTGCCATGACTGGAATCTGATTAGAATGGGATGACTTTAGTTTCCCTTCACCTTTCCAACTAAGGCACATTTATCCTCATCATCATGCTTGGATGAGGATCCATCTCTGGTGTTTTGCGGAATCTCTTATTGCACCTAGTCAGACCACAAATTCTCCCTCTAGTAGCTTCTCCCTCCCATTTACTGAGTCCTAGTAGTTGTGCCAGCACTTTGGAAGGCCTAGAAGTGTTAGGTTGACCAGATCGTCTTCAGCAACTGTAACAGGGACACTTCCAGTCTCATCCCAACATTGGGTGAACTTGGTCAAGTACTTTGGTTTTGTGTTTCCCTTCTCCATCTTGATTTTCTTGAGCTTGTCCTTCAATGTCAGCTTCATGTGGTCACTGTTGTTTTGAAACAAGTCTATCAAGGCCTTCCACATCGCATATGGATTCTCCTTACCATGGAGGTTCAAGACAATATGATCTCGAACTCCTTCTAGGATAATCCTTCTCGCCTTTTCCACACATTTTCTCCACTCTGCCAAATCTTGAGCATTAGCTGTTGAAGGCTTAGGAATATCTTTGTCTATGAATTCCTTAAGCTCGTTTTCTTTCAACACTTCCTAAATATTGTCCTTCCAATAAATATAGTTCGAACTACCCTCAAGGGCATATTCGAGTCTCAATTCGTAGAACGACATCCCATTGGCTCTGAAGTATGATACTGTAAATTTGATTTCACCTGCAAAAGACAAACTCGTATTCTTCTCTTCTAAAGTTATTTCTGCTCTGATACCATGTAGAAATTCCTTGTAGATTCAAACTGTTAATTGTAATATGCTAAAACAATAAAGTTGAATCTATTATCTTCATCAACGAAAACAACTAAACGATTGCGAAATCACAAAGAATATAAGAGAAATAATTCAATGAACACATTACACAATGATTTCCTAGGGAAAGCCACAGCTAAAAAACCCTGTTATTTATCTATTACATTAGTAAAAAGATATGAGAAGATTACAATGCTTTTCTCAAGCCCGAGCAACCTTTGCACTATATCTATCTGTCTCACTTCTTGCTAGACAAGCTCGGGCCAATACTTAAACAAATTTTATGCTTGCTCAAATCCCTATATCCTTGCATATTTCCTCAAGGAATTAGCCCCTATTAATTAGGTAAATTCCTCAATATGAATTGCACAATCCTCATAGCCATTTCTTTGACTACATGCACCACATGTATAATTCGGATGATTATACAACTGATAGTACATTGCCCCTGAACTCCAATCTCAACTAGGTAACTCTCAAATCTGACATGCATGAGTTATGTATGAGTTAAACATCAGTTTACTAGTTGATCACTGTAGCCAGCACCACACTCCACTACAAGTAGTACCACACTACTATACCTCCCACTAGTTCCTCCATCAATTGCAACTATTTTAATTGACTTTAACTCAGTTCGACTCAATTAATTAATTACAACTCAAAATAAACTCAACAAGGGATCCTATAAATTAGGAGACACTCTACATGACTCTAGTTAAACCCTCAAGTCAAATTAACTAAGAGAAATACATAAAATTAACTTACTTAACTAATATAAGATGTCATGAGATGTGGAATTACAATTTTATTCCTAATTTAATTCAAGGACAAAATTAAATTAGGATTTTCTTGTTGCATTTTCAACAACTTGGCCTTTGAGTCAAGTCACCAAGGGAGGAGAAAAACCAAAGTTCTTTTGGTCTGAATCCTAATAGAAGGTGTTTACTGAGTTGAAGCATCAACTTTGCTTTACACAAGTGCTCACATTACCAGATCTACATTTGAGATCGAGACAGATGCCTTCGACTATGTTATTGGTATAGTTCTTACTCAACAGGGGCATTCAATGGCATGACACAGTCTGAAAGTATCTAACCTATGAAATAGAGATGTATTCCATTGTGCAGGCCTACCGATAATGGAAGCACTACATTCTGGGGAAGGAAACAGTCATCCACACAAACCACCGACCCCTACAGTTCATACAGAAACAAGGGAAGTTGCAGACCGATCACCATAATTGTCCACATACCTGCAACAATTCCATTTGAACATTAAGTACAAGAAGGGCAACACCAACAATGTTGCACACTGCCTCAACTGACCTTCATTCATGTCGTTGACCACTGTGCTCGACTCTTGTGGGCACGAGACTGCGGGGTGGTTACATCTTTACAAGAGTGATCTAGAATTCAACAACACATACCAAACACTCATGGAAGGCAAGCAAGTTCCAAATTTTCACCTACATGATGTACTGTTATGCCACCTAGGACATGTTTGTGTTCCTTCAAGTGAGCATGCCAAGATGATTAGGGAGGCGCACTATGGTCAGATCGCTGGCCATTTCGAGGTACAAAAAATAGTGGCAGCGTTGCAGAAGTATTTTTATTGGCCGAACCTTTGACAGGATGTTGGGAAGTACATCATATTCTGCACTGCCTGCATCATTGCCAAACTGACCATCAAGAAGCAAGGCCTATATTCTCAATTGCTTACTCCTAGTCGATCTTGGGAATCCATCTCCATGAATTACATGTTGGACATTCCTTCTACTAAGCATGGCAACGATTGTGTTTTCATGGTCATCGACAGATTCTCTAAGATGGTCATTATGGCGGTCTACAAGAAGAGTATCACAACAAAAGCCACTACAAAGTTCTTCTTTGAATGAGTGTGAGTACACTTTGGGATCCCATATTCCATTATCTCATATCAAGACAACATGTTCTTAAGTAAATTTTGGTCAAGTCTCTGGTCGATGTTGGATACTAACCTCACTAAGTCCACGGATTTCAACCCCCAAATTGATGGCCAAATAGAGGTCGTCAACAGGATGATCATACACATTTTGTGCATGTACAACTCAAATCATCCATGCACATGGGATGAAAATCTCCCCTATGTCTAGAACAACTACAACAGAGCTCTCCATAGCTCAACTGGACAAAGTCCTTTTCAAGTGGGATTGGGATTATAGCCACAATGTCTCATTGATGTGGCCACGCCATTGCAACTCCTCAGGCAGATTCAGCTCATGTCCAATCCAAATCTGACAAGGCTAACATCTTCATTGATCACATTCAATACATCCACCAACAAGTCCATGACATATTGGATAGAGCCAATGCTTAGTACAAGCAGCGACATGATCAACATCAGGTGCCACACAAATTCAAGTTGGGAGACAAAGTTTGGCTACATCTGCAGAAGGAAAGCCTTGTTGGGCCCCAATACAAACTTCGCCCAATTTGATATGGGTCGCACACCATCACGAAGGTTGTAGGGGACAATGCCTTCGAGTTCAGCGTTCCACCATTCTTTGGCCTGCACCCAGTATTCAATGTGGACCGCTTTTAGCCATACTTTCCATCCTTGTTAGACACATCCGACATTGCAAAGCAACTCACACCAACGGAGTTAAACCCAAACTACATGGAACAAGACAAAAATGATCATATCATGGACACGTAGATCAATAATACTTGCCAAAAAAGGATCCATCTATATCGAGTTGTCAAAGCGAGCCAACTCCTTCACCAGGGCAAGTGGTTCACCAAGGCCCATGTTCAATAGAAATTTCCTCACCTCATGGAGGCATTGTACGCAATGGGGACCATTTATTCCTAAGGAGGGAGGACTAATCCAGGTGGATATTGGTGGCCACCTGCCTATTTCACCTATACCTCCATTTAGTTTCATCAGTTTCCCTGCTTATAGCAACATTTAGTATTTTTAGTATTTTTTCAGTTCCTAAACTTAAAGAGTAGTTTTGACCCCCTAAAAGACATTTTTTTAGGTCCACATCAAGCATATCCATAGGCACGGGCCTATAGTACTCAGGGATATCTTTCCAACGAGGTATGGTACGTGTCCAACGAAGATAATATGACCAAGTTACGACCCCAGGAAGTTGTTTTCCCAACTAACCCCAATAGGGCCCACAAACTCTTAACATTCCATCTCCTAGGGTTAGGGTTTTGGTTGTTCAGGGTTTCCCCTTGTTGTTCAATAATAAAAAAGACCTTGAACCTCATTGTAACTGTTGTAACTCATTTTAAAATTGGTCTATGTTGTATATATCTTACCTTATTTAAAAAAAATTCAAATACTCAAGTAAAAATAAAAATAAGATGAAAGATACTTCATATTTGATCATATTGAAATGATTTAGTTCTTATTAAGGTATCTTACTAAGGACTAATCATTGGCACCAAGCACTTGACATAAGTTTCATTCAGCGAAGGAGGGACCGTGTGTCAAGGTCTGCAAGGTTAAAAAGAAAACAAGTTGAATGTCGGAGATGAGTTAAAGTGATGGGGCTCGAACGATGGTGCAAACTCGACACCACAAACTACTCGATGGTTATCATAAGGGGTTACTCCACAAAGACTTGGATTCGGGTGAATTGACCTCAGATCAGCCACACAGATTAACTACGTAGACACTACTCCGAAAATTGCTCCATACAAAGAAGTCCCTTTGCAGTCGCGTCATCAAGCAAGCCAGTTACGTCATCAAGCGAGCTAGACCCAACCCATTTCTCCGCCATGTCATCTCCCTTTTGCCAAATGTCATCCTAATTTGTCTAATCATTCATTAAATTCATCCTGCTAAGAAATTAAATTTCCCACGAAAATAATAAATGTTGTTTTCCCTTTGCCGTTATTCCATATTACCTATAAAATCTCATCCCCAAGTCATTATTTTTCACTTTTCCTCTCACTCTGGCTGCTGGAGACTCTGAAAACTCCAGCTAGTGTCCCAGTCATGATAACCTGTCAGCACCGCGTATTTATATCACAAAAAGGGACATATTTTATACTATCTATCCTGTAAAACACCTTGAATGTTATCCACATATTCATCTAAACCAGTCCAATTATCGCATTTATGCTGCAGAAATAAGGTCAGCTATTTTGTCATCATTTGTTCCTCATGCCTGTCTTTTTCAAGAGTTTATAAATTGGCTAGTCTCAGCAATGTATCCTCATAAATGCTTTGTTATGAATAGATTAAGAGAAAATATTTTTCAGGTATCTTCACTTCTAATCCAACAAGAATTATGTTATTCTTCTAAGGATTCATATTTTTCTTTCTCTGAAGAAACCATATCTGCTTATTTCCAAGATTTATTCGGATCATACTATGCTCTCATCATCTTTTACTTTATGCCTAATGGAAAGTAGTTTTCTTTGGATTCAACTCAATTTCCTTTAAATGATTTTGTTGAAGATGTTAAACCTATTCTTCAAAATTTAGCCAAAATTTTGGGAAAATAGGACACTACAGTGATTGATAAAGCAGTTTTGGGGATGTTTAGTGTGATGATGAAACCTGATGTTGTTTTAGATATACCTACTTTTTGGGAAGGAGTCATGAATGCTCAGTGCATGAATCTTTCACTCACTGATTGCTTCATATTTCCCTCCATAATAACTTATCTCTTCATGTATACTCATGTTGAATTTTTTGTGGATTTGGGGTTGAACATTATGGATCCTCACAAAAATAAGAAATCAGTAGTCTTATGTATTGATACAATAAGGAGTGATTCTAAAAATGAAAAGTTGTTTGGTTTTTCTTCCTCTTCCCTCTCAATAGTATATTCAATTATAAATGGTTCACTTGCACTATGTAACATCAAGATCTTCTTCAATTGAGCAAAGATGCAAAGGTTGGAGATTGGTTTTCTTTTGAAGATCATGTAGAAATCAGATTGTATGGGGCTAAAATTGTGCCCTACAGGTTGCCAACTTTTGTTCCTATGAGGTTGTTTTCTTTGGAGTTCATAAGGAAGAATTTAAATGTAGATCAAATACATTTTGTGCCTACAAGGAAAGGACATCTTTTCAGATTACCTAGAACTATTGGATCTTTCATTTTGAATACTAGATAGGTAGCAGAAGAAGTCCAGAAAATGTTAGAGGAGATGAATTTATTACTGGGAGAAAAATGGGGCTATGACCCATGTCATATAATTTCAAATAGAAGAGTGGAGAATGGGTAACCTCCTTTTATACATAAGTCTAGACCAGAAATTGAAAATTTGGCTAATGACGGGAATTCTGCATCATCAGTTGAAGCTGGAGAAAGCTAATTTTAGAGCTTTGAATACCCAAAATGAATAATTGAAAAAATTGATTGTTAAAATTGGAGTGAACCCAGAATAGAGAACTGCAATCCAAAAAATATTACAGCGTGTTGAAACACAGATTCAGGTGTTAAGGAAGAAACTAAAGCTTCCTTTCGTAGAACATCCAATGGCTAGAGAGGTGGTAGAAGTTGAAAAAAAAAAAATGTTGGTTCAAGATATTTTGCAAAGAAATGAAAAGGTAAAAAAATTAAAAGAAATGAATCTTGTTCTACATCAGAAGATTGATTCACATGTCTATAGAATTGTGGAGAAGAAGACTCATAGGATCCCACCTTTAAGTTAACTCGGGTTATGACTGAGTTACAAATTGTTGAAAGTGAACCGAGGAAAAAGCAACAGATTTAGAAAATGCTCTGAAAATTATCAAGGCCACTGAACAAGAGTTACTGATGTCCAAGGAAACTGCAGAGAAGTACAAGAAATATTATCAAATTTCTCACCAGGAAATCAAGGAGTTAAAAGAAAAGATGAAAGGAAACATGTCCCTTACACAGACAAGGGAAATATTGTGGAATGATATAATTAATACAGTGAATAACATGTGGGAATTTATGGTCATCGTGGAAGAAGAAAAAATCATTGTTAGAGACTTAGAAGGAATCATCATGGCTAACAAACAAAAACTACAACAAAGAGCCCAGTTTGCTAAGAAGATGATTGACTTTTTGAATTCTAGGTCTACACAAGAGCTAAAGGAATTTGGGGTAGAGGACAAAACTGCACATATAATGAAGATCAATAAGATGATAGTGAAGAATTCGTATAGGAAGGTCACAGAGAAAAAGCTAAATGAAGTCAAGGAAGCAGTGATGAAGTTCAATGTCATTTTTAACAAAAGAACCAGAGCTAGTCTACCATCTTGTTGGGACCAGCAAGGAAATTTGTTGCCTTGGGAAACATATGAAACATTACTGGTGGAGGCTAAATGAAAAATTAGTTCTACACATGAGAAGACTGCAGCGTTGAAAGGAATTTCCATTTTTAACTATTGTCATAAAGATTTTCAACTCCTTTGGATGATGAAGACACTTTTCATTGAGAATCCAAAATACAACAGGGTTACCGATTTCAGGATGGCACATGTAAAGTTTATCAAATGTCCCAACTCAAGTATAGAAACTTGGATAAAATGCAGGGAATGGATGTCTCCACAGGCAAACACTACAGAAGCAAAACCTTCTATTGTCCCGCAGTCACATATTATTGAATGAAAAAGTGCTTTATTTCTTAATGGTTTTTATTTTATGAAATCATGTAAATTTTATGTTTTAATGTAATGATCGAATGTGAGGTAGTTTAGGAAGTTGACAGTTCCCATAACTGTCCTTTTGAAAATTTTGTATAAAAGAACTTGAAGAAGATGAATGAGGGTTCCAGAATTTTGGCACCTCAGGAGAAACTACAGTTTTGTACTTTGGATCTTCATAAGATATTGAATAAATCTTTTCACAGTGTTTCCAAAAATCGTTGGGTATGATTTGTCTTCTCTATTACATCTTATGTGTTATTTTCTTCATTGAAAAGAATTGAAGCAGTCGGGCCTTAATTTTTCAGTTCTTTGGTTCTAAGTTTCTGTAAATCTAAGGTTAAAAATCCTTAAAAAAATGCTCTTCTTTTCAAATTCCATTTCATGCTAATTACATTTTCTTCTAAGTCAAAGATAAAAGATTATGTATAAACAACATGTTATCTGAAACTTTCACCAGCACTTCTTACTATTTCCTGTTCATTTGTATTCAACATTTGAAGGCCACTTGAGAAGTATTGTTCATATATTGAAGACTAAAGGGTTTAAAATAAATATTTTGGGATTTTACAAGATGATGGGACAACAAATCAATCAATTTTCAATTTTCAGTAAATGTCTTGGGCATTAATCCCTACTCAACCATAGATAATCCCTCAAGGTACAACATTTTTTTGGTGTCATTTGTGGGGAACGAAGACTCGAAGTTATTTTTCCCCAGGTTGTTATTAATATCATTTCTTTGATTGGTGAGCAAATAAAGTGATTAGGCTTAGTTTCTCATCAAAAAGTAGACCTGGGTCCAAAAAGAGACCACACACGAGGTCGGATACCTCACAGCAAAAATAACCTATTCTTTCTGACCTAGAAAAAATAATTTCTATGAGAGTTTGGAAGCCCAAATCACTAGTGACTCCAAACCCTAATTTTCCTGCTCCCGCTACTAGTTTTGTTCATCATTTATTATTATTTCATTCAGAAGAAGTGATAAGAAATCTCGACTTTTTCAAAGAGGATTCTACATCTCCCCAAACAGTTTTTCATGAACCAACTTTGGAAGAGAAGTATTTTGAGTTAGTTTCATTTTATTTTCCATAATTTCAAGAAGTTACAACAATTGATTTTTCAGCTTCAATACAATTTGTTTCCAATAAAAATCAACCAGTGCCTATATCTGTATTACCTCCTCAATCTTTTGTTTTTCAATCTGGTAATTCTTCTGCAACTAACTTGAATTCAAATATGGCTATCCCTACTTTCCTTCTGAATAGATATGCTCCCCTAAATCTTCCCCACTAATGAACGCAATGCCTCAAGATTATCTTGAGTTGCTGCACTGTTTCACAAGAGAAGATAAAATCACAACAGAAAAACATATTGCTGCATTTTGTGCATTTGCTGAAAACTTGAATGTTGAATTTTTAGATGTGGTGATGAGATTATTTGTTGAGTCGTAGGATGGGAAGGCAAGGAAGTGGTTTAAAACCCTTCCTGCTAATTCTATTAATACATGGGAAGAGTTGGAAAATGTGTTTACACAAAGATGGGAAGAGAAAAAAGACCATGATTATTTTCTAACTAAATTCAATGCTATAAAAAGGATGCTTGAAGAAAAGTCAAATAATTTATTAAGAGATTTAACAAATTTGCCTAAATAAATTAAGCCACCTCCTGCATGAGAAAAAGTAGTATTTTCAAGAGCATTTGATTCTGTTTTTTGTTTCACCCTAAGGGAGAGGAGATATCCTACTCTTGACCAAATATAGACTGATGCCCTTGAAATTGAAGCCAATTTGTCTATTGCAGGAAAAATTAAGCCAAAAGAATCAGAGTAGGATAATGGCAAAGGAAAAGAAGAAGAAACAAAGGCTGCCAGTCAGTCAAAAGATTCTTATGAGCAGAAATTAGATGAAATGACAAAATTCATTAAAAGTTTGTCTAATAAATTGGTGAATATGGAATTGGAAAATAAGAATGCACCAAGACAATTTCAACAGATGAAAAATAGAAATTTTAACCCCCAATTCAGGAGACAACCACTACAAATTATGCAGAGGGATAGAAAGGATCAAGATTAGATCCAACCTCCCTTATATATAGAAGATGAATCTAAAGATGTAGTAGAAGGAACTTCAAAATAATAGGAAAATCAAATATCTGCATTGTATGGAGAGGAAGAAGATACTATTGCAAGTGAAGATTTAAATTTTGAGTCGCAGGTTTCTTTGGATGAAGATGAATTGAAGAATATTGCAAAAACATTATTGATCTTATGCAAGAAGAATTACACATGAAATATGACCTTAGATCGAGGAAAAGGTCAAGGATGAAGGATGGTGTGGAGGAACAAAAAGATCCAATGTCTCAACATATGGCGACTCCATAGTAACTTCCAAGACAACTTGATAAAGGAAAGAAACAAGTTTATTTAGTCACAAAGACTACATTTCAACAAGGAGAAAGCTCAAAGGAGAAATCAGGTATGGGAGTATTGAATAAATCTGCTCAGCAACCTATAGATAATTCTCATGAATTTACAAAACAGAAGATGAATGATGAAGAACAAGAAAAGCTAGTGAAACAGGGTCACTCTTTTAGCTTGGCAAAGGAGTTAGAAAAAATCAAAATTCAAATTCCTTTGATTGAACTGGCTAAAACCCCAGCATATAAAAAACAAATTTCTAAATTCATCAATCTCTCTTAAGATGATCATGTGGCAAACACAGTAAATTTGCAGGAAGAGAGATTAGTGGTAATGTTTGGCCCTCATGTAGAAGAGGTGGATTCTTCCACTCCTCCTTTCTATATTTCTTTACTGGTACATTCTTTTATTCTTCATAACTGTATGTTAGACTCTGGAGCTTCCCATAACTTGATGCCATTATCAGTTATGAAACAATTAAATTTGCATATCACTAAACCTTACAAGGATATTTACTCATTTGATTCTAAGAAGGTTAAATGTGTGGGAGTGATTAAATATTTGGTTGTTTCCTTGGATCAAATTCCAACCAGAAGTCTTGTGATGGATGTGGTTGTGGCTGATATTCCAGCGCATTTTGGAATGCTTCTTTCTAGGTCCTGGGGGGCTAAGTTGGAAGAGTGTTGAAGTTGGTCATTACATATGCAATAATACATGTCTTTAGAGGTGAAGAAAGGAGATTATACAGAGAAACCAGATTTATTAAAACCATTACAAAGGAGGGTTCTAGTAATTCTCCTATGTCCAGTCAAGAAAATGATAACTTTTCTTGTTTTATGTTGCAAGAAATAGAAGAAATTGTTGAAGATAGTAAAGTGCAGCTCCCTTCAGTAGTTGAAGGTAAGGAGTTGACAGTCAGTGGAGTCTAGAAACTTTATTTTGATGGTACTTATTCAAGAGATGGCAGTGGAGCGAGTATACTGTTAATTTCGGCAAAAGGTCATTTCATTCATTTTTCTTATAAGTTGGAATTTGACTCCACAAATAATATCACTAGGTATGAAGCTTTGATTCTTGGACTACAAGTTGCTAAATGTTTAGGAATGCAGTGTATTTCTGTTTTTGGGGATTCTAAATTAGTATTTAAATAGATCATGAATCAATGCCAAACAAAGCATCCAAGATTGAGGACTTATAGAAATGAGGTATGGGATTTGATAGACAATTTCTTTGTTGCTTTCAATATACAATTTATACCTAGCGAAGGCAATACACTTTCTGATTCTTTAGCAGTAGCAACCAGTACTTTTAAACCTCCACTCAATCCCAGATTAAGGTATGAAGTTGAAATCAAACACAGGCCATCTATCCCAGATAATATAAAGCATTGGCAGGTGTTTGAAGATGAAGAACAGACCAAATATTTTCTTGAAGTGATTGGAGAATTTGAAAACTTGGAAATTGATCAGGAAGAAGAAGTTGAAGAAGAACATAAGGATGAATTATCTTTTAAAGATTCAATAGGAAACCAGAAAATTCTGCAGCTTAAGGACAATGTGATACCAAAAGGTTTGGTGCCCTTGGAAAGGTTGTTTAATGCAAATGATGTTGCTATCAATCCAAAGAAGACAAACTTGGAAGAATATCTTGAGGAGTGCAATCTGGGAACAAATCAGCAACCAAAAATGGTAAGGTTGGCTAAAGATGTTCCATAATATTTTAAACAAAGATATATAAGTCTTTTTAAGAATTTTGTTGATGTATTTGCATGGTCATATGAAGATTTAAAAACTTATGATACCAGTATCATTCAACATAAGATTCCTTTAAAGCCAGGGGTTAAAGCTTTTAGGAAAAATTTGAGACAGATCAATCCTTTATTGCTGGCATCAATAGAAAAGGAAGTCAAGAAATTGTTACAGGAAAAAATAATTGCTCACTTAAGGTATTCTGATTGGGTAGCAAATTTAGTTCTTGTAAGAAAGAAAAATGGAGAAACTAAATTGTGTTGATTTCTAAAATTTGAATAGAGCATCCTTGAAAGATAACTATCCTCTTCCAAAAACGGACCACATGTTATAGAAGGTAACAAGATCTTACAAGTTATAAATGATTGATGGTTTCTCTAGTTATAACCAGATTTTAGTGGACAAAGGATACCAGAAGAAAACATTATTTACAACTCCTTGGGGTACTTTTATGTATTATAAAATGCATTTTGGACCAATGAATGCAGGTGCCACATTTTATAAGGCTATGGATATAATTTTGTAGGAGAAAAAGACAAGTTTTTGGTTATTTACTTGGATGATATTATTGTTTTCTCTAAGTCATATGAGGAACATTTGGAGCATCTACGACAGGTATTTGAAAAATGCAGAAGGTATGGTCTATCATTAAATCCTAAAAAATCTCATTTTGCTTTGAAGGAAGGGAGATTGTTAGGCCATATTGTGTCAA
Organism: Pinus tabuliformis; assembly: GCA_031772625.1. Taxonomy (NCBI): domain Eukaryota; kingdom Viridiplantae; phylum Streptophyta; class Pinopsida; order Pinales; family Pinaceae; genus Pinus; species Pinus tabuliformis. The sequence goes on from CM062813.1 coordinate 1,104,302,018, forward strand.
AGAAAGGAGTTAAAATAAATCCAGGAAGAGTAGAGGCAATTAAAAAAATTCCATTGCCAAGAAGTAAGAAGGAAATTCAAAGCTTTTTAGGGAGAATAAATTCCCTTATGAGGTTTATTCCTAACTATGCAGAGATTGTTAAAGAAATTATTGATATGTTGAAAGAGCATGTTGAGGTTAAGTGGAATGCAGTTGCGAGGGAATATTTTTCAAGAATCAAATAGGCCTTTCAAGTATCCCCTGTATTAGTAAGCCCTGATTATAAAACTCCATTTCAACTTTTTCATTTACTTCTGCTTCTAATATTGCAGTTGTGCTTTTACATAGAAATGAAGAGAAAATGGAACAACCTGTGGCATTCTTTAGTAGAGTATTAAGGGACGTAGATTTGAAATACAACATTCTGGAAAAGCAATCTTATGCTTTGGTTAAGGCACTAAAAGATTTCAGGGTCTATATTCTCCAATCTCATGTCACTGCTTATGTTCCAAATGTTGTTGTGAAGGATGTTTTAATCCAAAGTGATGTTGAAGTAATAAGGGGAAAATGGATAGCGAATATTCAGGAATATGATTTGGATATAAATTCAAATAAGCTAGTGAAAGGATAGGGCTTAGAAAAGATTTTAACAGAGACAAATTTTCAGGCCTTGGGAGTGAATCTACTTGCTGAAGTTGATGAAAACAAAACCACAGGAGAACAAGAAAAGGAGCTTGAATTTGGTAACAAAATTCAGTATAAGTATCTTTATTCTGAATGGTATAAATATATTGTACATTATTTGTGTTTCCTTTGTTGTCATCCCTCTTTAAATAGATCAAATTACAAAGCTTTGAGATTAAAAGCACAGAGATATGTAATAACAAATGGGAAAGTATATTGGAAAGATCTTGTAGGTGTCCTATTATTGTGCTTGATATAAGGAGAAATCATTCAAAATGTAAATGAATCTCATGTTTGTCTTTGTGGTGGTCACTATGGATGGAAGGTGACAACTCATAAAATTTTAAAAGTTGTTTTTTTCTAGCCTTGTCTGTTTTCAAATGTTTATAAATTGGTGACGGGCTGACAAAAATGTCAAATATTTGCTGAGAATAAAAAATTGGCACCATTACCTTTAATTCATGTGTTTGTAAAGGAACCTTTCAGGCATTGGGGATTGGATTTCATAAGGGAAATCAATCGAGCATCTAGTGGGCAATATAAATGGATTTTGACAGGTATATACTATTTTACTAATGGGTGGAAGTTGTCCTAAAAAAAAAATGATCTAGTGGTGATTAAATTCTTGGAGGAGAACATCTTTAGCAGGTTTGGTTGTCCCAAAAGGTTAGTAGTAGATAATGCACAAGTTTTTAAATCTGCTAGATTACTAGATTTCTGTCAAAAGTGTAATGTAATTTTGTCTCACTCTACTACCTATCACCCTCAGGGGAATGGGTTAGTAGAATCCTCTAATAAAACTCTAGTGAAGATACTTAAAAAGACTATTGTAGAAAATCAAAAGAATTGGGATACTAAACTGAAGTTTGCTCTATGGGCAAGTAGAGTAACTCCAAGAAGATCCACTGGGAAGTCACCATTTGAACTTGTTTATGGAGCAGTTGCCTTATTTCCAAGTCAATTAATAAAACCTGTTGCAGTATTGGTCCAAGATGTTCAGGAAGAGTCAAGTCCCCTGGTTAGGAGAATGAACCAGTTAATAGAACTCAATGAAAACAGGGAAAAAGTCATGGAGAATTTGATAAATTATCAAGAGAAAATGAAAATAATATTTGACAGAAAATCTAAAGAAATTATTTTTCAGCCAAGTGATCTAGTTCTCAGATGGGATAAAAGGAGAGAAGACAAAGGAAAACATGGCAAGTTTGATCCTTTGTGGTTTGGTCCCTTCAAAATTGCAGAGTCTAGAGCAAACAATACTTTTGTTTTGGAGAATCTGGATGGTGAACTTTTGCAGCTACCAGTGAATGGGCAGTACCTCAAACATTATTTCCAGCACTGACCTACATTTTCTTTCATCATTGTATATTATGGTGAGATCATTGTAAATATATCAGTGAGTTATCCATTGTAATGTGTAAAGTTATAGTTTGACTCCATGCCCGAGGTGAAGGCATTGATCTGCTGTTCTTAGTGTTTTTTTTCTTTCCAAAACACTATCCCCAGGTGGAGCCAGATGTTGTAACTCGTTTTAAAATTGGTCTATGTTGTATATATATTACCTTATTTAAAAATAAAAAATCAAATACTCAAGTAAAAAGATAAATAAGATGAAATATAGTTCAGTTTTTATCATATTGAAACGATTTAGTTCTTATCAAGGTATTTCATTAAGGACTAATCATTGGCGCCAAGAACTTGACATAAGTTTCATTAAGTGAAGGTGGGATCGTGTGTCGAGGGCTGCAAGGTTAAAAAACAAACAAGTTGAATGTTGGATATGAGTTAAAGTGATGGAGCCTGCACGATGGTGCAATCCCGACACCACAAAATGCTTGATGGTTATCATAAGGGGTGCCTCCGCAAAGACTTGGAGTCAGGCACGTTGACCTAAGATTGACGGCCCAGATTAGCTATGCAGGCACTACTTCAAAAATTTCCCCGTACAGAGAATTCCCTCCTCAGTCGTGTCATCAAGCGAGCCAGTTACGTCATCAAGAGAGCTAGACCCCACCCATTTCTCTACCATGTCATCCCCCTTTTTCCAACTATCATCCTAATTTGTCCAATCATTCATTAAATTCATCTTGCCAAGAAATTAAATTTCCCACGAAAACAGTAAATGTTGTTTTCCCTTTGCCATTATTCCATCTTACCTATAAAATCTCATTCCCTAGTCATTCTTTTTCACTTGTCATCTCACTCTCGCTGTCGAATACTCTGAAAACTCCAGCTAGCATCCCAATCATCATAACCCGTCAGCAACAAGTATTTATATCCCAATTAGTCATCATCTATCTATTAAAATGGCAAAAAAAGTTGCTTTAACTGGATCATCCTCTCATATTCCCCTCATGGACAGAGAAAGGGACATATTTGATACTATCTGTCTTGTAAACCACCTTGAATTTTATCATCATATTCATCTAAACCAGTATAATTCTCCCATTTATGTTGCAGTAATAAGGTCAGGTGTTTTTTCAGAATTTTTTCCTCAGACCTCTCTTTTTCCAGAGTTTATCAATTGACTAGTCTCAGCAACGTATCCTCAAAAATTCTTTGTTATCAATAGATTAGGAAAAAATATTTTTTAGGTATCCTCACTTCTAATCCAACAAGAATTGTGGTATCCTTCTGCGGATTCATATTTTTCTTTCTCTGAAGAATCCCTATCTGCCTATTTCCAAGATTTATCTGGACCAGAGTATGCTCTAATCATCTTTTACCTTATGTCTGATGGAAAGCAATTTTCTTTGGATTCAGCTCAATTTCCTTTAGATGATTTTGTTGAAGATGTTAAACCTATTCTTCAAATTTTAGCCAAAATTTTGGGAAAAGAGGACACTATAGTGATTGATAAAGCAGTTTTGGGGATGTTTAGTGTGATGATGAAACCTAATGTTGTTTTAGATATACTTGTTTTTTGGGAAGGAGTGATTAATGCTCAGTTCATGAATCTTTCATTCATTGGTTGCTTCAGATTTCCCTCCCTAATAACTAAGTATTTCCTGTATACCCATGTTGAAATTTTTATGCATTTGTTGTTGAACATTATGGATCCTCACAAAAATAAGAAGCCAGTAGTCTTTTGGATTGATACAATAAGGAGTGATCCTAAAAATGAAAACATTTTTGGTTTTGCTTCCTCTTTCCTCTCAATAGTATATTCAATCATAAATTTTTCACCTGCACCATGTTTGTTACCAGAAACTTAAGCTCTTCTTCAATTGAGCAAAGATGCAAAGGTTGGAGATTTGTTTTCTTTTGAAGATCATGTAGAAATCAAATTGTATAGAGCTGAAATTGCACCCTACAAGTTTCCAAATTTTGTTCCTATGAGGTTGTTTGCTTTGAAGTTCATAAGGAAGATGTTAGGGTCCCACCCTAACCCCCTTATTTATGCCATGGGATCACGTCATAGTCAAGAGTCAATAAAGCCCATATTAATAATTGTAAGTGGTTAACCCGCAATTAGTGATGGGACCACAGTTAGTTGCAAATGGGCGGAAGTATTAGTTAGATGGTAAATAGGCGGTAGTATTAGATAGGTGGTATTAATAAAATCCACGATATTGGCTCGTGGTATTGCATGTAGGAGTCATATATAAAGGATAGAGACTCCCTGCGAGGAGTATTGTGTCTTGTTTTGTAATCGAGCTCTGCTCTATTGGAGGTTGCCCCCTCGAAGAGGCCTGTGAACATTTCTCTCTGGATAATAAAATCTTTGCTATTCTGTGCTCTGGGTATATTTTCTTCGCATATTTTGTGTCTCGGTATATTTTCTTCGCTATTTCTATGTCTGGGTCTCGCTTTGCAGGATAAGAAGCATAACAAGTGGTATCAGAGCACTTTCCAGGGCTCGGTGGGATCGCCAAATTTTAGCAAATTTTTTTTAGGCTAGAGTCGTGTTCCGGCGTCTTTAAACCACGGGATCTGTCGTTAAGCGCATAAACCTGCGGATTTGGGGAGGCATGCACGCAGGAAATACAAGAGGTGGTCACGTCTGTTGGACTCCCTTGTAACCCCTGTGGGTACCCCTTCGAGTAGTAGCGCATTAGACAGAACCGCGCACGGACTGTCTTCCACGTACCCTCTGGGTATATAGGAAGCCCCCTAGCTCCCTTGAAACCTCACCTTAGATAATCCTTCGGCCGTCTTGTTGCTACAGTACACCGAGAACAGCACTCGGAGAGATTACTCGCCCGTACGATAGGGTAGTCGGGTTGTACGGCTAAGGGTACGGACGATCCTCCTTAGTTAGAGCCCTGAAACATTGGGCCGAGTACTACTGTCAGACCCTTATGTATATTGCGATCTGTAGCACCTGACACTCCCCAAGCCCATAGTTCCCTTTTCTATTGGGGGATCACACATCATCTATTCCAGTCAGGAGCGGCAGTTGTTCAACCATTCAGATCTCTTAGATCCACCAGATCGGATATTTCAGATCAGCAGCGGCAGTGTTCCATCATTCAGATATCTCAGATCCATCAGATCGGAGTAGTTGCGAAGGGTTCCTGTACCTGCATATGATTTTCGCAGGACTTTTGGTGGCATTGACATTTTGAGGATTTGGTGACTGCAGTATTGATCAGAAAGGAGTAAAACTCCGTTAGGAGTTTTCCAAAAAAAAAAAAAAAAAAAAAAAAAAAGTCTGAGATCTTCCAGGGCGCTTATTGGTAACCTAGCCCATCAGAATCAGGACGACGAGCTGAGCAAGGTGGTACCATTCAATTTTAAGTAAAAAATTTTCGGCGGTCCCAAATTTTCATCAGACGGGTGTATGGTAGAAACTCGTGCTCAAGCAATGGCCAGTGAAAGGATAGACCAACTAGAAGCAAAGCTGGACAACCTCCACTCTACGGTGGCAACCCTCGAAAAGCATCTTAGAGGATTCGAAGGCATGATCAAGGACAAGGAGCCAGCACACGATGAGGCGTATAAGGGTCATGAATACCATGAGGGGGAGTCTAGCCACTCTCCTCACCTCTGGCACACCCATCCACCACCCAATCAGAGACCTCCCAAGTTGGATATGCCTAAATTTGACGGATCTCACACGTCCGCATGGCTAGCACAAATGGAGCAGTATTTTTTTTTGAATCATATCATAGAGGAGGGGACTAAACTTATGGTGGGCACCATGTACTTGGACAGTGAACGTTGGCAATGGAAGGAATGGTATGAGCGTTGCAATGGACAATTTAAGAATTGGGGCCAATTTACCAAAGCTCTTCGAAATCGCTTTGAACAGGAAGACTCTTTTTTGGGTCGTCTCACTAAGCTCCGACAGACAGGTTCAGTGGATGAATATATTACAGCTTTTGAAGCATTAGCTTTCCGCACTAAGGGTCTCACAGATGAATTCTACATGGAATGCTTTGTCAGCGGTCTTAAAGAAGCCATCAAAGCTCAGGTGTTACTCCACCACCCCCCCACATGGAACGAGGCTTGCCAGGTAGCCCGTAAAGTGGAACGATCCTTAGCAGCTCAATCCAGCCGCCCCAACTTTCCCGCTAAAGGGCGTTCCCTACAAGCCCCCAATATGACCCAAAAACTCAAGATTCAAAAGGTGACACCTGCAGAAATGGCCGAAAGAAGGAAGCAAGGACTATGTTACTACTGTGATGAAAAATATTCCCCGGGTCATAAATGCAAAGAGCACAAGTTTTTTCAAATAGATGCCACTGACTCCAGCCAAACCGAGGAAGATCCACCACTTGAGGAACCAGAGGAGACCGACGAAGATAACCAACAGGAGATGGTATCTGATGAACCAATGATTTCGCTACATGCACTGGCAGGAATTTCTTCACCTCAAACTCTCAAAATCCGGGGTTATCTTAAACATCGGCCACTAATAGTTTTGATTGATAGTGGAAGCACCCATAATTTCATCCACCAAAAGATCGCTGAAGCAGCACATTGTTATGTCCGAGCAGTTTCTAACTTTCAAGTCCAGATTGCAGATGGAGGCACAATGAAATGTGCAGGTCGCTGTGACAATGTCAAAATTCAAATGGGGGATTATCACTTGAAAACCCACCTGTTTGCAATACACATGGGGGGTTGCGACATTGTCCTAGGTGCGGAATGGCTCCGCACTCTTGGGCCAATCACAATGGATTTCAAGGAGTTATATATGAGTTTTAAGCAGAACGACTACACACATACTCTCCGTGGGCTACAAGCGGGAGACCCTTCGATCATAAGCTCACATCGTATGGAAAAATTGTTAAAAAAGGGCCATCATGGAGTAGTAGCTCAATTTAATGCCATCCAGGTGGTAGATACCATGTCTTCACCAATTCATCCAGAGATGCAACAGATTTTGAATAAACATCGGATGGTATTCGACAAACCTCATGAACTTCCACCCTCGCGAGGGGAACATGACCATAGCATCACATTGGTCCCAGGGGCCCAACCCCCAAATGTGCAGCCGTACAGACATCCGTTCACCCAAAAGAATGAAATAGAAAAAATCATCAAGGAATTGCTGGAAGCAGGTGTCATTCGTCCTAGTATTAGTCCTTACTCATCTCCAGTCGTCATGGTCCTCAAGAAAGATGGGGAGTGGCGGATGTGTCCCGACTTCAGGGCCCTCAATAAGTTAACAGTCAAAGATAAATTCCCCATTCCAGTGGTTGACGATTTGCTGGACGAACTCAATGGGGCCTAGTTCTTCACCAAATTAGATCTTCGCTCAGGCTACCACCAAATTCGCATGAAGGAAGTTGACATCCCCAAGACAGCTTTCAGAACTCATGAAGGCCATTATGAGTTCTTGGTCATGCCATTTGGTCTCTGTAATGCCCCCTCTACTTTTCAGAGCCTTATGAATCACCTCCTCAGACCATATCTCAGAAAATTTGTCCTGGTCTTCTTCGATGACATCCTCATCTATAGTGGCAATTGGGCGGCACATCTTAAGCATGTAGATATCCTCTTGCAACTGCTCAGCAAGCATAAACTATTTGTCAAAATATCTAAGTGTGCATTTGGCATGGAAGAAGTGGAGTATTTAGGCCACATTGTGGGCCGTGAAGGTGTCAAGGTTGATCCCAAAAAGATCCAGGCAATGCAAGAATGGCCTCAACCTAAGACCTTGAAAAGCTTGAGAGGATTTTTGGGCCTCACAGGCTACTATCGTAAATTTGTCCGCAACTATGGCCGCATAGCGAAGCCCCTGACACAACTTCTCAAGAAAAATTCCTTCTTCTGGAACGAACAAGCACAACAGGCATTTACCGCTCTCAAAACCGCCATGTGTTCCACTCCGGTCTTAGCACTACCGGACTTCACAAAAACATTTGTCATTGAATCTGATGCTTCGGGAACAGGTATTGGAGCAGTCTTAATGCAGGAAGGGCGACCATTGGCCTTCACTAGCCAACAACTAAGTGGGAAGAACTTGGGCCTATCCACCTATGAGAAGGAAATGATGGCCATCTTACATGCAGTTGAGACCTGGCGACCTTACTTGTTGGGGCGACGCTTCCAAATCTGCACAGATCATCACAGTCTTAAATATTTTTTGGAGCAACGCCTCTCTTCCCCCCAACAAAATAGATGGTTAGCCAAAATGCTGGGTTATGATTATGAGATCATCTACAAGAAAGGGAAAGACAACAGGGTAGCAGATGCCTTGTCACGCCAATTTGAGGAGGAAAGTACTCTGCTTGCAATATCCCTCCCCATTCCAGACTGGATTGAAGACGCTCGCAGGGAATGGTTGTCACATCCTGAGCTCTCTCAACTCATCTCTCAATTACAGGCAGATCCTAATTCCAGCAAGGGCTACTCATGGCAGAATGATATTCTTCGCTACAAGGACAGAGTGGTCATCTCACCAACATCCACCCTCAAAACTCGCATTTTGGCAGAATTGCACTCCTCTCCCATTGCAGGACATTCGGGCTTTCAGAAGACATACGCCCGCACCAGAAGATCATTTTTTTGGACTGGCATGAAACAGGACATCCTTACTTTTGTAGCAGAATGTGACGTCTGTCAACGCCACAAGGGGGAAACAGTCAACACACCAGGTACATTACAACCATTGCCCATTCCGGCGTCAATTTGGATGGAGGTCTCCATGGATTTCATTACAGGTCTTCCAAAATCTGGGAACAAATCCGTCATCATGGTGGTTGTGGACCGACTATCAAAGTATGCTCATTTCTGCGCTCTACCACAACCATTCACACCTACCTTGGTTGCTCAAACTTTCATGGATCAAATCTTCAAATTGCATGGCATGCCCACTTCGATTGTGTCCGACCGCGACCCAATCTTCACCAGTAATTTTTGGCAGGAACTCTTCAGAATACAAGGCACTCAACTCAAACTCAGTACTTCATATCATCCGCAAACAGATGGTCAAACCGAAGCCGTCAACAAATGCCTAGAAACTTACCTTAGGTGTTTCACTTCAGAAAAACAACACCTTTGGGCACAGTGGTTACCTCTAGCGGAATGGTGGTATAACACCAACTATCATGCCACCACCAAAATGACTCCCTATGAAGCAGTCTATGGACAACTTCCGCCGTCCCCTACTTCTTATCTCACGGGGTGCTCCAAAGTACAAGCAGTGGATCAACTCTTACAACACCGTGCAACCATGCTGGCCCACTTGCGCGAGAATCTTCATCAAGCTCAGAACCGTATGAAGCAACAGGCTGACCAACATCGCTCAGAGCGCCAATTTCAAGAAGGGGATCAGGTCTTTTTGAAGCTGCAACCATATAAGCAAACATCACTCAAAGACAAGGGCTGTCAAAAGCTCTCTCCAAAATTCTACGGACCATATCAAGTACTTCAGCGCATTGGAGAAGTGGCTTACAAGCTGGCTTTACCACCTACAGCTAAAATCCACCCAGTTTTCCATGTATCGTGCCTCAAGAAAGTGATTGGGACCAATTGCCGAGTTCAAACCAGTCTACCTGAATTGGATGAAGAAGGATCAATCTGGCTTCAACCTGAACAAGTTCTAGACACACGAGACAAGCACCTGCGTGGCCGCGTGATTAAGGAGGTCCTAGTCAAATGGAAAGACACCTCGCCAGAAGATGCAACTTGGGAACCAGCCGCGATTCTTCAGCAGTTTCCGCAGCTTCAGCCTTGAGGACAAGGCTAGTCTTAAGGGGGAGGGCATGTTAGGGTCCCACCCTAACCCCCTTATTTATGCCATGGGATCACGTCATAGTCAAGAGTCAATAAAGCCCATATTAATAATTGTAAGTGGTTAACCCGCAATTAGTGATGGGACCACAGTTAGTTGCAAATGGGCGGAAGTATTAGTTAGATGGTAAATAGGCGGTAGTATTAGATAGGTGGTATTAATAAAATCCACGATATTGGCTCGTGGTATTGCATGTAGGAGTCATATATAAAGGATAGAGACTCCCTGCGAGGAGTATTGTGTCTTGTTTTGTAATCGAGCTCTGCTCTATTGGAGGTTGCCCCCTCGAAGAGGCCTGTGAACATTTCTCTCTGGATAATAAAATCTTTGCTATTCTGTGCTCTGGGTATATTTTCTTCGCATATTTTGTGTCTCGGTATATTTTCTTCGCTATTTCTATGTCTGGGTCTCGCTTTGCAGGATAAGAAGCATAACAGAAGAGTTTAAATGTATATCAAATACATTTTGTGCCTGCAAGGAAAGGATATCTTTTCATAATACCTAGAACTATTGGATCTTTCATTGTGAATACTAGACAGGTAGCGGAAGAAGTCCATTAAATGTTGGAGATGAATTTATTACTGTGAGAAAAATGGGCCTATGACCCATGTTATATAATTTAAAATAGAAGAGTGGAGAATGGTTATGCTCCTTTTATACATGATTCTAGACCATAAATTGCAAATTTGGCTAATGAGGGACAATCTGCTTCATCAAGGGGCATAGAGATTGAAACCCCACTCCCTATTGAAAATAAATTGGAGGTAGAGCAGAGGTGATTGATTTAGTTGAATAAGTGGAGAGAGCAGGAAAAAAGAAGAAGCAAACAAACAAACAAAAAATGTTTGATGAATCCAGTTCATCATCAGTTCCTGGTTTTCAATTGCAGCTAGGGGAGACACTTTTTACACCTTCTTCTCCTATTCCAGAGGAAGCTTCTCAAAGTTTTGTGTTTGTAATTAAACGAATTTTTTTGTAGGTTGAGGAAAGAAACAAGAAGATTAGAGAGAATATGGAGTCTCAAGCAGAGGTTCAAATTTCCTCTGGATATCAAACAAGGTTACTGTCAGCCATGAATTTAGAAATAAGTCAGATGAAAAATTCTTTTTCTCATCCTTCAACATTGTTTGTATCATCATCAACGGGTTTTAAGATTGCTAATCTAATAGTAGATGAAAAGAAAATTCCTCTACCTGATAAGATCAATCTTCATATGTAGACTGGTCAATTTATTTTTAATGATTTGAACAAAGTAGTGAATCAGTTGAAGCTGGAGAAAGATAATTCTAGAGCTTTGAATACCCAAAATGAAGAATTGAAAATTTTGATGGTTAAAATTGGAGTGAACCCAGAAGACGGAACCTTAGTCCAAAAATTATTAGAAGGTGCTAAAACATAGATTCAGGTGTTAAGGAAGAAACTGAAGCTTCCTTTTGTAGAACATCCAAAGGCTACAAAGGTGGTAGAATTTGAAAAAGAAAAAGAAATGTTGGTTCAAGATATTTTGCATAGAAATGAAGAGGTAACAAAATTAAAATAAATGAATTGAAAGGATCAACCAATTCCCCCTCCCTGCATAAAATCCTCTAACTCTTTTTTTTCCAAAGACAAGAAATATTGTTGCCTTGTGATCAAGTGGAAGACATCTCAAACAATGGATGTGTAGTGAAGACACAATATCATGATTTTCTTCAATGGAATTATTTCCGAGAGATAATCATCCATGTGTGATTCATCAAGGGTTTCACGGGACTCTTCACAGATAGATTCTACAAGAATAGACAAGAATCACAAGCTCCCCCTAACAGTATGCATGGTCTCCTTTTTGGAAGAATTTCATCCTCAAAACTTGGAATATCATATCTATCAAAGATGCACTCATATAATTCAATAACATGAGTTGGTGTCTTGAGTGTTCAAGAGGATTTATTATCCAATTTGCTTCCTTCTCCATACTTGTGTAACTTTATTTTCTTGCTTGGTAGTCATGTGTTTATCTTGTTTAGGAACCCAAGTCAAGTTACAATCACGAGCCATATGTCCAATGTCATGACATTTGAAGCATTTCATCTTGTTCATGAATGAGGAATCATGACTTACTCTTTCAAATTTGCTTCTAAGGAGCTTATGTGGGCCATTATATTTGTCCTTGTCATATGCCATACAATCCTTTCCCATGTGCCCAAAATTTGTACAAGAATAGAAATAACCAAAAAATATACTTTGGTACTTGAAGGATGGAGATTTCCTTGATGTAATTTTAAAGTCATTATACCTTGGGATCCTTTGATGATATCTATTTCCTCTTGCATCCTTGACACCATATGCATATCTTCTTGGAGTAGGGTTTCTTGCAATGTCATCTTGACTCTTCTCCTTGGTTTTGTTGGAACTTAGGGCATCAATATTTCTTCTGAGCTTCTTTGCATCCTTGTTGTTGTAATAATTAGGGTTTGCATCATTATTGTTTGAGGGTTCACCTACATAACCAATACCTAATTTATCAAGAGGAGATCTTTGATGACTTAGGATGGCATCTAGGGTTTAAGAGCTCTTTAGACTCTTGTTCAGATGAACAACTTCTTTCTTTAGGAGATCAATTTCTTCTTTCATCATCTTGCATTCTTCATTCTTCTTTTCTAGATGGTTCTCCATTTCTTCCATCATTCTCGTTACTTCACATGATTGGGCCTTAAGTGAGGTGATTTCTGATTTTAATTTGGTGATGTCTTCATCCTTTTCTTCTAGTTGGCATATCATGGTATTTCTTTCCTTTTTAGCTTCATCGACTTGTCCTTCCAGGAGGGTCAAAACTTCCATCACCCTTTCAGCTCCTTGTGCTTGTTTCTTTGCTTCTTCCAACTGAGATTTAAGGGAGGAAGCCTCTTGTATTGACCATTTTTTCTTTCAAGTTTGTTCAAGCCTTCATGGCTTTGTTCAATATGGATTGAAAAAGTTTCGTCCCTTTTCTTTTCTTTATATAACTTATTTGTCATGGATATGACTTCTTCATGACGCATTTTCTTCCTTTGATGGAATTCCTCCTTAAGCTTGGGAATCTCCTTATCTCTTTATTGTACTTGAAGCTTGAATAGGTCAACTTCCTTCCTTGTCTTGTCAAGGTCATGGTCACCATCTTGTGATTGCTTCTTGAACTGCTCATTTTACTTTTTCAAATTACTTATCTCTTCTAGGGAAGCTACAAGTTTTGCCTTGAGATCTTCTTCATTTTCTTCATCTTCTAGGTCCTCCTTGGTCTTGATGTCTTCACTCTTGTTTTCAACTTCCTTTATGGGTTCTAGATTTCCTTCTTGCTTTCCATCATCTTCTTGACTAGAGGTCATGGTCAATGCTCATTTTGAGTGAAGATCTTGAATTTTGTCCCACATACCTTTTGTCGATGAACATTTTTCCACTTTGGCATTTATAGGATTTGGTAGCCCACTCAAGATTGTTTTTATCACTCTTGCATTATATTCCTTGCATTCTTCTTCCATCGTGCTTTCAATAATCGTTGATTCCCAGACTTCAAACCTTGAGCCTTAAAAAAATTCTTCATTCTTGCCTTCCATCTATCAAAGTTTCCGTTGAACAATGGAGTGTTCCCAATTTGATTTTCTTCTATTTTCATGGTTGAATAAGAGACATCTTTAGAAGCATTGGAGGCTTTCTTCCTTGCCTTTTCCATTTGTGTTCTAATAATCTACCTTCAAGTTGTTAGGCTTTGAGTGAAGGCACTGGATCTAAAACCAATTGTTGGAAATATTGACAAGGGGGGTGAATCAGTGTTTGTATTCAATTGTTATTTTTACTATCTAAGATCACTTATAATTAGAACACAAAATGCAAAATGATAGATTAATAATTTTATAATCAAATATATCAAGGACTCCAATCCTCTTCTTACAATAAATCGAGTACAATGAAAATTAGGGCTCCAACCATAGATTAAGACACCAATCTCGAATCCACCGGGCTCCAACCTGTACTTTTCCAAGCACCGATTTGGACTTCACGAGGCTCCAAAACTATCTCCCCAAGGCTCCTTCCTTGTCTCTATGAGGCACCAACCTCTACGGGTCCAACTTGGTCTTCTTGAGGACTCCTATCCTCTAGGGATCCAACCCACTGCTTCAAATATTTAATATGGATTCAATGATTCTTCAAGACTCCCAATATCTTATCCAATAATCCCTGACAATATCTTCACCTTCAACACTGCCCTCAATCGATATCCAAAGCTCTTAGCTCATCAATGACAACATTGGAAGGTGTCACCACTTCTCTTCATGTTACCTAAACAATTTCTCCAAGGTCACATCATGATGGCTTCAAAAATTCATCATGATCTCCAAGGGTCTCCACGAATCTTCAATATGCTGCTTCACAAAGTTCTCCAATGCTCTAGTTATCTAGCCTGCATTAAAGAACTGCCAACCACTGTCCTCAATAGATCTTCCCTCCAAACTTCAAGGGATCTTCAACAATGCTTTGGTAATGCTTCTCTTCAAGATGTATATGGCCCAAACTATCCTCAAAGGCTACTCCAAGTACTGCTCAAAAATATTCCCAAGGCAGTTCCAAATGTCTCTAATAATCAGCTTCTACAGATCCTCAATAGTTCTTCCATATGTCTATAATGAGATGCTCCAAGATATTATCCCAGGTGCTCTTCAAGATTCAAGGTGTTCTTCAAGATTCCCTTTAGTTTGTTCCAAGACTGCTCCTATAACCTAGGCTTCGAAATTGCTTTCAAAGTGTTGCTCCAATGCCTCGTCCAAGATCAATCTTCAAATTACACTTCAACGAGGTCTTATGCCTTAGGTCTGAGATATCTCCAAAATCCCAAGGGTATAAGTTTGAGTGACTTTCAACGAAACTGTTCTTGAGATATACCACTATACTGCAATTCTTATTCAGATCCTAGCCAACAATCCAAGCTATTATAGGTGAATTTCCCTCCTCGGGTGATTAGACCGAGTCTCTAAAATGAGCCACGGATTACTGAGTCCATACCCTTCACAACTTCATCACTAGTTTGAGCTCCTTATTTTCTCCTCAAGTTCGAGTTCCACCACAAATATGAGATTATACAATTGACTTGAGGTCTCTCACAGGTATTTTTTCAAAGTCTGAGATACTAAGGTAAGGTTTGAGCTTGTGATTGTCAATCTAAGCCTTTCAAATTGTTTATAAACTTTTCCGGGGTCTGCATAAGTATGATCTCTCTATTCACTGTAGTATAGTTCGGCCTCCCAACAAACACAGGTCTGAGGTATGTACAAGTGTGACTGTAGGCGTGTTTCTCCAAAATGAGATTGTTCTTCGAGTGTATTATAGCACCGTGTAGCAATAGGTACGAGGTGAGGTTTTCACACTATTCTAAGCTCCAAAATTGTGCCTCAAAGGGACTGATCATTGTCCAACCTTAAGATTGATGTGTATAAGCAAGGTCTAAGCCAAAACATGGTAACTATCCACTTACCAAGTTGTAGATGAGGACTGGTCTATGGTTATACCCCTGAGGTTGAGTACCGAGGCTTAATTTCTTCATTGTTCCTTCACAAATCGAAGCACCGAGTTGTAATATGCAATCTGAGCTTTACAACAAGTGTATACTTCAAATCTATCTGATTTCTTGAACTATTGATTGTTCACAGGTTTTGTATGCCTCTTCTTAGTCCTCCACAGGTTAAGCCTCTCACGAGTTAATCGAAATTGCCCAAACAATAGCTTTTAGCTCTCCTCGGCCTTCATTCTTCTTTAGTGCATCCTTATCGTATTCTTCACCAAATTGATGGTTGGAATGAGGAGTTTGGACTCATATTTACACTGGTTTTGAAATTTAACGAATATGCATGTCCATTTAAGGGAGGTTGACTTGCACATGTTAGCTCATATTGGCTTGGCATAAAAAATTATTATATTTCAACTTGAAAAAATATTTTCTCTTGTTCTATGAGTTAGAGGGTGAGTAAGAGCTCGTTGGAAAGGGGAAAATGTCCTCTCTGAGCTTATCCCAGATTCATCCTTAAATGAGGTCATTTTTCCACCCACAAAATTATATTTTGTGAAATTGTCATCATTATTCTATCCATGGAAGCCTTTAGGATTTTATCTTAATGTTTTTGGCATTCAAGGTAAAGGCTCCTTCTTTATTCATTTAATGCTTTACATTAATGGAATGGACCTATTAGGATTAGGCATTTATGCATAGGCTTAGGGTAATGTCACAAAAGGGTAATGCATGCATCACAAGAATATTTGTCATCTCCAACAATGCCATATTGACATCAATGACAACTTTGACCAACACAGGACAAGATGGAGTTCCTCTACATCTCCTCATTTAGCACCTCCTATCGATACGTTTTCAAGATCGAGTAAAAATTTAAACAGAAGAAATGAGACTTTTTATTTGCAAATCTGAAGCAAGGGAAAGGCGCTCCCAAATCGTAGAACAAAAGACAAAGCCAAAACGGGGAGACCCAAGACAACCCACCGAAGCTGCAAGCAAAGAAAAATACCACGAAGACAAAGAAGGACACAGGGAAATGGTGTGAGTTCCATAAGAACCCCACTCACAACACAAGTGAGTGGCAATCCAAGCAGTCATTGATAATAGAGCTGAAGGATTTTGAATCAGATGCATGTTTTGACTCTGAGTCAGAAACCGAGAAGGGGAACGAGAAAGGGACGCAGATTATCAATGCGGAGCCTAGTGCCATCGTTGTCACCACCAAGATCCAGAAGGATGAGCCCAAAAATCTAGAGGAGGGGGAGCAGATATTCCACTCAATGATGTGGGTGAAGGGTACTCCGCTGCAATTCACTGTCGACAGTGGGACCCAAAAGAACCTCATTTCAATAGAGATCGTGAAGAGGCTGTGTCTACCAAACATACCACACGAGCAAGTGTACACCATCAGGTGGCTTCACCAAGGGTGAGATATCTGCGTCATCCAACAGTTTCACCTCCCCTACAGCATTAATCCCTTCATAGATGAGATACTATGTGATGTTTCTCCTCTTGAATTTTATGATGTATTATTAGGCCAACCATACTTGTGGAAGCAGAATGTTGTGTATGAGTCTAGGATTCGCACTGTTAATATTACTTTGGGCAATAAGTTGTACAAGATACTGGACATAGTACCAACTACCAACATGTATTTAATCACTGCAAAGAAATGTAGTAAGATCATTCTGAGACCGGGAATTTGTTTTCCTTATGATTCGCCCTCAGAGAAAGAAGAAGATTGTGGCCACGGCCTCCGGATAGGGCTCCTCCACATGGCAATAGCATATGGACAACGTCGTGGAGGAGTACAAAAACATCTTCACCTCACCCACAAGGGTACCTCTACATTGTCAGGTCAAACACTCCATCGATCTGACCCTGAGCAAGCCACTACCCAATGGACCGATCTATTGACACTATGTTCTAGAGAACGATGAAATCAAGAGGCAGATTCAGGCATTGTTGCAAAAATTGCACATCAGGCCAAGTTCATCACCATGTGGGAGCCCGATCGGGTCAGTATAGAAAAAAGATGGGACTTGAAGACTTTGTATTGATTATCAGGCGCTGAACAATATCAATGTTCGGAATAGATATCCAATCCCATAGGTTGATGACATTCTGGACCAGCTCAAGGGGGACAAATATTTCAGCAAGATTGACTTAAATTCTGTTTATCACCAAGTACCGATCGAACCCTCCAATGTGTGGAAGAATTCCTTCAAATCCAAGGAGGGCACTTTTCGAATGGTTGGTCATGCCTTTCGGGTTGACGAATGCCCCGAAAAATTTCATGATGTTGATGGACAACATCTTGTGATCCTTCACCAACTCATTCATGGTGGTGTATTTGGATAATATTCTGATTTTTAGCTAGAGTTGGGAAGAGCACCTCCACCATATTCGGGAGGTCCTCCAAACCCTACGCCAACACAAGTTGTGTGTCAATTTGGAGAAATGCACTTTTGGTATAACCCAAGTTCAATATCTAGGGTACCTCATTGATGAGTGGAGTGTGCATGTGGACCCAACCAAGATACAAGTTATTTGGGATTGGCCATCCCCAACCACCCTAACAGAGCTTCACAATGTTCTAGTTCTTGCCAACTTATACCACAAGTTCGTGTTGGGGTTCTCTCATATCACTTGGCATTTGTGTCAAGTCACCAAGGGAGGAGCAAAAGAAAAAAAAAATTGGTCTAAATTCCAACAAAACATGTTTGTCAAGTTGAAGCATCGCCTCTACTCTGCACCAGTGCTCACATTCCCAGACCTGCATAACCCATTTGAGATAGAGACAGATGCCTATGACTATGC
This sequence comes from Pinus tabuliformis, assembly GCA_031772625.1. Lineage (NCBI taxonomy): Eukaryota > Viridiplantae > Streptophyta > Pinopsida > Pinales > Pinaceae > Pinus > Pinus tabuliformis. Next base: position 1,104,320,206 of record CM062813.1, read on the forward strand.
TATTGGTGCAGTTCTTACTCACAAGGGCATCTAGTGGCATATTATAATGATAAATTTTCAAACACAATCTAAAAGTATCCCACCTATGACAAAGAGATGTATTCCATTATGCAGGTCTGCCGACAATTGAAGCATTACATTATGGGGGAGGAAATAGTCATCCACACATACCACTGAACTTGCAGTTCATGGAGACACAAGGGAAGTTGCAAAATGATCACCATTAGAAATGGTCCACATAGATGCAAAATTTTCATTTAAACATTAAGCACAACAAGGGAAGCACCAACAATGTTGCAAATTTCCTCAGCCGACCACTAACCAATGTGCTAGACTATTTTGGGCACGAGATTACAGGGTGGTTGTTATAGCTCCAATTACCACCCTTGATACTTGTGATGCTTGGTTTATGGCCTAGGGCAACCACTCTTTCCAGACTTGGTCCAAATATTTTAAAAACGGTGTTTTATTCCTTGTACGCTACTTTTCCCTGAGATAAAAGTGTTTACACACGGATTAGTCCATACCCAACCCGCGTATATGTGTTAAAACACTTAAAAATAAATAAATTTCCTTAATTATGGGCGGAGTTCAGGGGTTTTACCTGTTGTTTACCTCCTAGTGCTCGTGGCCCAACTGTTTCCCAACTAAAAAACTAATTGGGAGAAGTATAAATAGACTTCTATGGGAAGGCCTTAAGGAGGAGAAGAGATAGAATTATTATACTGAGATTATCCCTAACTGAATCTGAAGTATCCTCGTGCTTCAAGCACTTCCCCAAGTTTCAAGAAACCCTTGTTTCCTTGAGTGTTGATATTCTCCCACTTGCTTGAGATATCATGGTATTGGTTATGGAAGGAGGTTACTGAAGACTAGGACTAGACGGATCTGGAGGACGCTTCCACTTGGAGCTGGAAGAAGAAGACTTAGATGAATTCTCTTTGTGTTAGTTATAGCTTTCTACAATAAAAAGAAATGTTGTCTTGTTCCTGACATTAACTTTGTTTATGCATCATATATTGTTATAATTCATGTATGAATGTTATTTTGATGTATAACTAATCATTTGCTTATATGATATAAAGTTAGTTTCTTTAAAATTCTTTATCTATATGCTGCTATGTATGTTCGAATTGGTTAATTTGCAGATTCGCAGATCATCAGGAGTTGCAAAGGGTTTGAACCCTACTGGAACTACCCAAATGAAGGACATTCGGGTATGGTCGCTATCACATAGTTTGTTTATATAAGCATGTTACCTGAGTTGTATGCGTGTTTCTTACTATAGTTTTCTCTTGATATGTTGGGGTTCCAACCCAAAGCCCTAGGGTATTTTTTCCCGTAACAGAATTGGCGACTCCATTGGGGATAGCAATCTTGTTATTCCTAGTTTGGTTTGTTCAGTGTCAATTAGGGCTCAGTTCTTAGTTTTCTTGCTGTAACAGTATTGTTTGGTCCAGTAGGAACTCAGACCTTAAGTCTGATCTTTTTTATTTGGCTTTATTTTTTATTTTTCTTTTAAAACTCAGTATATGCACTTTAGTCTGTTTACAATAGCGTACACACGCTTGTCTCTGTGAAGTGAACCCATGTATACACAAGTTTCCTTTGTCAGAAGCGCGTGTACACGCCTCTGTGTTTGAACATAATCTCATATACCCTTTTTTGCATGTTTTTTTCAAATATCTCTGCCTAGAAAGATTTGGTTCTTGGTTTGTTTGGTCTCTGAGTGGTCAATTTTTGTCTTTAGAATTTTATTATCCAGTGAGCTTACTATTTCGAATTATTTTCCGCTTTGAAAAGTTTTGGCCTAGGTTTTCTTTTGAGCGAGTTTTATGATTTGTGTTTTGACCCACAAGACTTCTTATAAAGGTTCTTGATTTTTTTGGTCCTCTAGAACAACAGATTGTTTTCAATCTTAGTGTCAAGATTGATTATTCGTTTACTTGCTTTTCTTTCCGTCATTTCGTGGCCTTACACCTTTTCTTGCTTTTTGAAAGTTTCTTTTGACAAATTTGAGAGTGTTTCTTTCCTGGCTTTTTGGTTAGTTTGTCAAAGCTCTTTGCTGCTTTTGGATCGTTTTGTGCAAGTTGAAGCCTTTTTGTTCAAGTTTTCATTCGTTATCGAATTTGTGACTTGCAAAGTTTCCTTGTGCTCTTCTTTCGGTCTTTGAGTCTTTGGTGGCATTTTGAGTGCTTTTGAAAGGTTGTTTTTAATGCTTCTTGAAAAATAAAAGTTCTTAAAAAACATTGTTTTTGTCTTCTTTTTCCAAGTTTGATTTTGGTTTCTTTTGATTTTTTAAAAGTGAATTGTAATCTTTTTGGATTAGTCCTTCTTATTTGGATAAGATTTTGCATTCAAAATTTTTATTCTTTTCAAACATTTAATTCAACTTAATAAATTTATAAACAATTGCTTTCATTTCTTTTTAGAGTAATCTAGGATCTTCTATTTTCATGTACACCTTGCATTAGGGTAGTTTTGCATTATTAAAGCATCAATAGTCTGTTTAGTTTTTGTGAGTGTGAAGTGTGCTTTAAGAAAAGAAAAGAAAAAGTTTTTACTTTATAGAAGTTTCGTAGAACCCAAGTAGAAATTTCTTTTCATTGAAGAACAAACGATTGCATTCATATAAGTTAGTTTTTCATTAATCTCTTTTGCATCATACAAACACCATTGGTTTCATTTCAATTTATCCCTTTGACTTAAAAGAACAACCATCAAGCGCTTAATAAAATAAACTAGAACTTTTTGTATTGTCATCAGAATACACCAACAAGTTTAGGTTTATTTAGGGCCTTGGATTAGGCAAGAGGAGAGTAAACTCTTTGATGTAGGAGTATTCCACCCAAGAGAAAATCATTGTAATTAAGTAGACATAGGGGGGTAATGTGTTTTAGGGAAGTTAGTTTCCTAAGTCCCAAGTTAATGTAATATTTAGGCTTTTAAGTGAATTAATTAGATAATGTGAGATGTTTGTAAATGCTCTCGAATAAATGAGAAAATGAGTGGGCAATAATGACAAAAGAGTCTAAATTCAATTAGAACTCTTTAAGCGGTTCCATGATTCGAGGAACTAAGGAGAGCTCTTAGGAATTAAATGGAGACGAGAAGTGGACATAGAGGATAGAGTACATCTAGGAGTCAGTTCAATAGATTTAGGAATCGAACCAGAATTAGTTCAATGGAACTTTCTGGTATAAATGTAAGCCTACGGCAGAGGAGTGAGAGGCCACGATATTGAAGAACAGGCCTATGAGAGACAAAGAAGTCTCAATTGTAATTAGTTGTTCATATATATATATAGAGAGAGAGAGAGGTTCATTCGGAACTGTGTAAGTGTGTGAATGACTATTGAATGATTGAATTACATGTAAACTATGAATTCGTAGGTTCTGTGACAGAGGTTGCAGGCAGAGTTCTATAGAATGCACAGAGGGAGAGAATGATTCAGAGGAATCATCATTTAGAATCCAATTGAAGAAACAGAGTGAAGCTCTGGAGAGAAGTAGCGAAGTGAGAATGCACAGAGGAGTTAAGCTCAGAGTGAGTTGAGCAGCGGAAGCGGAAGAGTGGAACCCTTTGAAGAAACTTGAAGAAAAACCTGAACCATAGAGAAATGTTGAAGAAACAGCGTAAATTCTAGGTAAAAAGGAATTGCGGAAGAAATGAAGAATTGATGCACAAGAACTGTTAGATCTTGAAGATCAACGACCCAGGTGGAATCGCAACGGTTCAGCTGGGTTTTTTTTAATTCATGCATTTTTTAAGTCCTGCAAGCATAAATCCGATTTACATTGGAAATCGGCGCAAAACACAGAACCGGATCCAAAATCCGGACTTGAAAGTTTATAGACGGGACCCTATACCCTTATCGGGTCCGTAAGGCAATATCGCATTGGCGGACTGTTTTACATAGGGTGAATCTCGGGCTTTAAGGACTTGCGATTGTGATCGCATCATTTTCTCACATTGGCGAGAAGCCTTGGGTATTATCGGAACCGGCCGTGGGCCAAAATAGCAATGGGCGATAATGCAATAGGTCGATATTACGATTAAGGATGAAGCTGATATGTGATGATCGGCGATCGGAGCTATCGACGTGTCGGAGAATGAAGGTATCGGTGGAGTGTTCTAGAAAGTTATGAAGAAGCAGACCCGACGATATTTTTATATTCAGGTGTACAACCTTTGAGTTCCAGCTTATATGTTTTAGAGCATGGTTTTTTGTTGTTCCCTATGTATTTGCGTTAAAGTGGTGCGGTCCCGGTTTTAAAGGAAAATTGCATATCGGAAGGCGGGAGGAGGTGTGTACTAAAGAGACCCTCCGGAGGAGCGTTGCCTGATTACGATCGGCGAAAAATGGGAAACCTCAAGAACTATGCATAGGTCGTACCAAGGTGGAAAGGTATGTTTTGGGAGTATTTCCTTTGTAAATGGGTTAGAAGGGAAAATAGCGCCGATGAGAGATTTATGTGTTAAAACCATATGTAACCAAAGTTAAGGAAGGAAAAGGTTATATATGCGGGTTTAAGGGTTAACGAAGGGTTTAGAAAGGTTGTGAAGAGGTTTAAAGTCCCGATAGGAGGATTATAATGAAAAGTTAATAAGAGTCTAAACTAAGGTTTATGCGGGGTGATTAATTTCCGATGGGAAAGGAAAAGGTGGGTGAATGATAGACTTGTGGGTCTATAAGTCATTCTGCATGAGACTATAAAAAGGGGCCTTAACCATTAGAGATGGAAGATTTGACTCCTTTGTGAGTTAAATACCTGGGACATATGTGTTTATGCATTTTATGCATACTGTGGGTGTAAGCAGGGGTAACCCGGCATCACTCTCCAAGGCCGCTCTAAATTGTAAAACATAGAAATCTGATTAAAGAGCAAAATCCAATAGCATTAGGGAGACCGGGAAAGCTCTATGACTGGGAGTTAAGCACCAGGGTTTGTGAAGATAAGGACGAGAGGTACCCCCTCTCTTACTTTTCGGATCCTACCTCACGAGTGTTTTTCCTGGCTTCTGATACGAGTTAGTGTCTTTAGTTGTCTATCCTAGGAATCCACACAGGTGGTTGCGGAGGGGAATCCCATGGCACCTGAGGTTGACATTGCATCATGTTCAATAGTACTTCTAGAGGGCACCCTTGCGAAGCTTGGGGGCTTGCACCGGCAAAGGCTATTGTTTGGAGGTTAGGGTAACTACCTTTGATACCTTCGCTAGTAGGCATGGGGCGTAATTACCCCAATCTATTTTCGGAAGGCCCTTATTATTAACTTTCTTGTATTTTGGTGTCCGGTCCTAATCACCCGAAGTGGAAATACTTGGAAGTTTTTTTATTGTTGATATCTTTAGGGATATTTTAGTGAGTGTTATGTGCTCCTAGTTGGCCTAGCTTTTAATTTTCTTGAGTCTTTAAGTAGATTTTATAGAAATAATTCAAATTGGTTGACCGACCATCTCGATGATCGCGGAGACTTCTTGGACTTTCACGTACGAGTCCAGAGCCTTCTCCTAGAAGGCATAGGAGCGATTCTGCCAGTGGTTTCTAACCAGTGCTAGCAAGTGCATCGGAGATTGATCCTTTGCTTGGGGGCATTAGTTCACAAGATAGACCTGGTACTACTACAGAGTTAGAGAGGAACACACCAATTCTTTCTTGAGTACTCTTCTAGTCAGAAGATAGTATTGAAGTAGAAGAGATTTCAGAGTGACTTGTTGCTCCTAATTCTCCTCTCCCTCCTGATCATCCAGACGTAATGTTATACATTGGAACTCTGACTCACAGGCCTTCGAGCCCAAGTCCACACATATCTATCCCTTTGATGACTACTGCTGGAAGCATGGCATCCACGACAAGTGTTGCGAGCATGCAGACTCCCATATCTGTGCAATGGGGAGGAATTATTTACATCCCTTCTAACACTCCCAACACATCGGTATTTGGGTCTACTTCCATTACGTCGATGAGTGGAAGTTCTCAGCCTAATGCATCCAGTTTTGGATTTTTCCCTTTTGGAATGCCCTCTCAAGGTATTCCTTCAATTCCTTTGAATATACCATCAACCGCCTCTACATCCATGATGAGTGGATCGGATTATTTTCAAGGTTTCCCATTTGGAAGTGGTCATATACCTCATTCCAATCCGACAATAGGGTCTATGCCTTTTCCTTTTACAAGTAAAGGTAGTAACCCCTTTCAGAGTTGGACAAACCCTGCAGCTAGTGGGATAGGAGTTGGGAATCAGTTTTTCGACCAATAAGGGAATGTGTCGTATTCCTCGGTTAAATCATTTCAAAGTTTTTCACCCTTTGTTAACGCTTGGAACCCTTATCAGAGGCTGTCAGCTCCTTTCAATACTTAGTTAGGGGGTAACTTCACCAGTTACGAAGTATTTTCGGCAGGAGTTGGTCAAACTCTGAGTTTTGCTGGACCACAAGGATCAACCTTTGGTTCAGTAGGTTCTACAAGTTACTTTGGGCAACCTGGTGCCTTTCAAAATCCAAGTCATTCTTTTTAGACCTGTGGGAACCCCACCCAGTCTGGATGGAATTCCCAAGGTCCTCCATGACTTCCTTTTCTGGCCACGCTTAATTTTCCAGACTTGTCTAAATTGACGAATAATCCAATTAGGTACAATCCGGCTTGGCCTTCATTCCCAACTAAACTTCTAACATATATTCTGAAATTTGAAGGGAAGAATGGTGAAGACCCGGGAGACCATGTGACCACTTTCCACTTATGGTGCTCATCAAACTCCCTGATCGACGATTCAATCAGGTTGAGGTTATTTTAGCGCACCCTAACTGGGAATGCGGCCAACTGGTATATAGAGTTGCCAAGGGGCACATTTACTTCTTTCGCTGATTTGGCTAATATTTTCTTGAATCGTTTTTAGTTTCCTATCCGCTATGAAGCCGAAACTGAGCTTCTACACAATTTTCATCAAGACATGACAACTCACATTTCAGATCATATCCAGGAATGGAGACAGAGAAAGAGGCTTATCAAAGCCGAAATTCCACCAGAGTTTCGTCTCGAATGGTTCCTCAAATCTTTACAACCTGAGATTTCCAAGGATGCTTCTCTTTCCAGTGTTTATTCGAAAGAGCAGGCTATTTTTCAAGCCCGGCAATTAGAGTTGATATATTCTCAATCTGGGAATCTTTAGAAAATCCTACCTGACACTCCTAGATCCAAGGTTGATTTAGTGAAATCAAACCCAAGCCCTCACGCTGATGGTATAGTTGGATCAATTGACGCGAATACGGTGAACCTTTTGAACCAATTGCAGCAGTTGTCTCTACAAACTGCTTCTTCTAACCAGGTAGCACCGTCTACACCTTCACCTTCCCAACCTACCTCCATAAACGTCGTTCAAACTTCTAACCCCAAAGGAAATCAACAATCCGATGGGAAGAAGAAGGGATGAGGTAAGAAGAAGAACCAGGAAGGGAAGGGTAATGCGAACAAGCCCGGCAACGGTGTCGGTGAGGGTAGAAAAGAGTCTAAAAAGAAGGTTAAATTTCCATGCAAGTTATGCAATGGAGATCATTTGACTCACCTCTGCCCTAAGATTCAGGATGCTCAGTGCTTGTTAGTGCAGCAAGGGTCCTCTAGCTCCCAAGTTGTCCTAACTAACCCTTTTCCCCAAGGGCAGCAATTACTTGTTGGCGCGAACTCGAATGTTGGTACCTCCGCAGGGGGCAACCAAGAAGGGGAAAATTCCTCAAATGTGTATATGATAAACTCCCATGTTGACGTTTCCACACGAGCACGTGATTATGGTGAAACGGAAACATCTAAAGGTAAATTTGTTCCCGAAACCACAAACCCACTTCATTGAGCGACCCTCTTTTGAGTCTATACCTTGGATACCGAAAGGTTCCGCAAAGCACTTGACTATTAACCCTAATGCTAGAGCAACACAAAACTACTCGATTGTAGAAGATCTGGCTCAAAGTGCTTGCGCTATGTCTGCATTGAAGGTACTCCAGTCATGTCATGCTCAGAGAAGTGCTTTGCTTTCGACAATCAAGGCAGTAGATCCAAAAAATTCTTTAGTGCTCACTTTTGATATGTTGAATGTCAGAAAGAGACTTCCTCACCATATGGCTTTCCAGATAAATTCCACTTACCGGAAAACCAATATTTTTCGGACAGTTAGATATGAGGGAGCTTCCACATGCGTAATGTCCATGTAATGTTGGAAGGCCATTGGATCACCTTCAGTTGTTCCTTCACCGACTCTCTTAATAGCATTTGATGGTCATTCTCATAGGCCACACGAAATTATCCTAGATTTTCCTATATGTGTTGATGGAAAGGTCATTAATATTGAAGTAGAAATCGTTGATGCCAACCTGGATTACAACCTCCTCTTAGGAAGGAATTGGATTTATGAGATGGATGCCATAATTTCATCTCTATTCTGCATCCTTTGTTTTCCTCATGAGGGGATAATTGTTAAATTGATCAGTTAGATTATTCTCCGGGTGACTCTCGAGCAACTTCAGATTCTACCGTTCCATTGGTGGATAATCCCCGTCAACCTATAGAGAATTTAGGAGTTGGGATGCACTCTTCCTTGATGGGCGTATTTGATCTTCCCCCTCCTACAGCTAGAATCGATGCAATTTCATCCTCCAAGGGGCCTTAAAACCTTTGGACCTTACCTTCATCTATGACCACATTAGACGAAGGGCAGGCTGGTGGAATGGCATTTCCTATGTCTACAGCAGAACTTAGATATGAATATATCGATAACTCTACAGACAACCATCCCACTCTTTTTTTTGAGGAAGAGTTAGATGGTGATGTGGCTCCAGCTTAGACCCTTAACTCTACTTCTGCTCTGGATTGCTTAGATATAGTGTTACCATCTGACAAAGCAATTTTCGAAGAAATGACAGATGTAGATCGACCATGGGAAGATTTACATCATCGTTCGTATTTTTGTCCTCCTTTTAATGAAGTCGAATCTAGGTTCTCCAACTGCTTACTAGTGATGTTTGTACAGTGTCAAACCCTTTGGCTCCAGCAAAATTATCTGTCGAAGGTCATATGTCGATTAACTCAAGAATTGTACATATAAACATCTCTAGGAACAAGCTAGCGAAGACCCCAAATGGGTTCTACCTTAAGAAGTATTTTGCTTAGGTTTCGGCCGAGCAATTGCTTCTTTGTATATATTGTACTTTTGTACATATTTGTCGGGAATTTTGTGATATCGACATTTTTTTATCTCTTTGGCAGGTGTTGATGGATGACTTGATATATTTCGGATTCGTCAATGGTGCTAGTCGGCACACTCGGAATCTTGCTTCCGTAGCTTGGGTGATTTATTATCCATCTGGTCAGTTGATGGTGTCAAGGGGAGTATGTATTGGTCTTGCTTCAAATAACATTGCCGAATATACTGCCATTATTAATTTACTATCCGAAGCAATTTCTTATGGAATTGATTCGTTGGTAGTGTATCTTGACTCACAGCTGGTAGTGTCACAATTAAATAACATTTATCGGGTTCGTGATCCTTATTTATATCGCCAATTTTTTAGAGTGAGGGTGTTGCAATGATCATTTGTTTATATTACATATGTGCACATTCCATGATCTGAAAATTCATTAGCAGATTCTATCACTAATCAAGCATTAGATTGGCACATCAATCATTCATCAAATTAAGCAAACATCAAAATTTGGATCTGTATATATATCATGAAACTACCTGTGTATACATAAAGTGTTCAAAAAATAATATACAAAATTGGGACTAAATGCCCATAATCATGTCCAGTCTATCTATCGACCCGGCTCAGGATGAGCGGCTAAGAAGTTAACTACTGCATTGGACAAGCACCGAAGTATGCAGACCCAGTACTGTGGTACTCCTACCACGCGGTGCTGCACATCCTAAGGTAGGCTTCTATGGCTATCATCGGTACCTAGTGAGTCAATCTCACCAAGTTTCTTTGGACTGCATATACGACCCTCTCTGTTTCAGTTGTTGCCTCTTCAGCACCTCTTCCGCGATGCCTGTGCCGCGAGAATCCATCTGCTCTCACTGGACCCACATCTGGAGTATGATCATTTTTTCAGTATTTTGTCTCATCAAAAATATTTCTAAGTTCATTTCATATTTAAAAAAAAAAAAAAATCTTAAAAATTGACAAAAACTTAAAAAATTGTTACCTATGTCTCCCCATGCTGCATTTGGTGGCAGCACCAAGTCTGGATCTCCTCGGAAATCCATACCAGCATACAGGTAGTCATCGATTGCGATGATTTGTTGGTCCCACCAAGAAAAAACTCATCATCGAAATTTGTCCTCGGCACGTCCCTGCCTCCAAGGCATTTCATCAAGTCAGCCCACCTACCCATCTATGGATCTCGCGGGCTGCTGATAGAGATAGATACCTTGGGACGTATCCCAGGTACCTTCTCGAAGAAGAAGGAGCATAAAATAGTCCCATATCCAAAGTTCTTTGTTTGATCCTTCTGAATGGAGGTCAGCTGGCTCTTCATGTCGGTTAGAAGAGGTGTGCACCAATCGAAAACCATGGTTAGGCATTCCACTGCCAAGCTCATGGACACCCGTGAAGCCTAATGTAGTGAAGCTGATTCGTTTACCCTAGCAATGGTAAATAGAAGAATCCTCAAAGATAAACTATCCATGTGTTTGATTGGAATTTGACTTCCAATCTTTTCCGAATGCCCAAGACAATATATATGTACATAGTCTTCTACTAAAATACTACTATGTGTCATGTCGGTCGAATGCACAACCTCCCCTCTTCGGGAGAGACCTGTAATAAAGTACATGTCTTCCACCTCAATCCTAAGAGGCATCTAATCTATCATGAAGGCATCATCCTCTACACTCCAGTAGTGGATCAGTAATTCAAGAAAGCGTGTGTTGGCTTTCATGTTTGGCATTTTGAAGAATTTCAACAAGTCGCACCCTCTCAACGCATCTAGTGCATTTTGGTCGTTCATTACCTCATTGTCAATTGTGATATGCTCTCTCTCTCTCTCTCTCCATGTGATGGTCATCCTGAAAAGAAATGAGTTTCAACCGTTAGATTTTATGTTTGAACTTCAACTCACGTACACACGGGTTCCCTTTACACACAGTCGTGTGTAGGGTCATCGTATATGCGGGTTGGTCACAACCAACCCATGTCTACATAGAGTTGGAATTTTTGACATGAATTCCCACGGTCAAATCTTAATAAAAACTTCTAAAAAGTATCACAAAACATTGCATGTATGGTTTGAGAGTTACCTGGTAACTTTAGCGAGATTTGAAAGGTCGAATTCTTCAGAGGCAAGTCTTCTCCTTTTTGATCCACAGCTTTTTTCTAAATAGCAATAAAAATTTCGTGAGTCTAAAAGTCAATATATAGATTTAAAATTTCAAAAAAAAATTCTCAAAACTTGATTTTTCGTCTCATGAATTTTTTGAATTGTGGGCTTGGATTGTCAAGAATGGGTTATTGTTTCAGGATATTTTGGACACTTCTTCAAGATCTTATTTTGGTCCCATGACCGCTGACCCATCATGGCAGGTAACGTTCACTTACTGGCATATAGGTTAGGGAAACCATTTTTTCCATTGCATCTTGCATACTAGCCTCCATTCAGCGATACATTAGCCATAGGGTTGACCCCATCGTGTCTTGGTTAACAAACCATGTTCACTCGCCAATTTTTTAAATCATGATGCGATGGTAGAGCTATCCTTTACATGGGCAACGTAGTTAGAACCTCACTGACATTGGTTGCCCATACTGTTATACTGAGTAGGCTCGGGGGTCCTCTTTAGTCCCGCCATGACTTGTGCATTGAAGACACATTCTCCTTGTTTCTACCCTTACTTTGGCCTTATACCCTAGAGGCTCCTTTGTGTTGAGTTGTTCGCTGCATTTCATTTTGACTATTTTCACCTTTTGGCCTTGAGCCGGCTTCACTTGGACTCGTGTTTAAGCCACTTATTTGACCATGTCTTCTGCAAAATCAACCATGCAATCACTTAGCTTTTGCAACCTAACACATCCTTTGTCCCGTGGAAGGAACATCCTTTTGAGTGTCCTTGACCAGTTTCGCCTCCCTGCATTGAGCATAGGATTTTTCCCATCCCAGGAACTAGATAATCTATTTCTCGGACACTCGTTCTTTCCACTGTACTATAGTATCCTTTTATTCTTTTTCCAACTTAAAGAACAAGACAAAAAAATTATATATTCCAAAAAAAGCAATAACGGGACAACATTTTCATATATTGTTGGCAACTAGAGTCAGTCGTGTCACACTTGAACAAATCCCTCAAAAGAAAGTCTCTCCTCCATTTTGGGTGGGATTTAGTTTGACTTAGGTATGCCTTAACCTTGTTATTGAATCAGTTCTCCTGTGATTGGTTACCTCTTCCAACCATATGGAGATTTCGCTTGTGCCTCCTACATGACGAACTTATACAAAATTATCATATGTTGCCATATGGTCATCGTTAAGTCGTGCTTTTGTTCAAGGGAAGTAAGCCTGAGTTGGCCTCTCTACGGTGTCTCTTGACCTATTTTTCAGTCGGCCATCCCTGGTTGTCAGTATCATTTTTTTCATAACATCAGCTATATTGGTCCTTTGCTCGTGCTGATTTGAGAGGGTCTCCATTGACTTCTTGTTGGCGGGACTTGTCCTTATCGACGACGACATATTGCTCTGAGGGCAGGCCTAGAGCCACACCCTGACCCTATTTTCATTATTGATAGGTCACCTTGTGCTTAGCATCGATCAGTATCATGGGTCTTTGACTGAGTGGTTTCCCTTGTGTTCGACATCAGCTTTCATTATCACACATTGGGATTCATGTAGTGCCTTGGTTTCCATTTGACCCTATTGGTGGATTCCTCGCCTCTATGTCAGCTTTCATTGTTGGTTGGTTTAGAGGGTTTCTATCGTGCACTAGCTATATCTTGTGTACACCGGAAATGTGCTTCAGTTGGGTTACTACATCTTTTTTGTCTAATTCCTTCCACATTATTGGCCTACAGGTTACACTCGTGCTAGATTGATGAAGGATGCCTTAATGCCTTCCTTCTAGTGGATCTTTTCCTATCGACTACGACTCATTTCTCAGTGACAAAGATCTAGAGTCCATTTGGCAGTACCTTTGGGTTTGCAGTCATCAATGCAGCAGATTCTGTCGCTATCGACAGTGGGAAACCATCATTGTCCCCTGATTGATAGATTCTTCCAGGTGTTCGACTTCAGCTCATTTATTCGCACTTGTTAGATTGTACTGGGTACCTTGACTCTCATTATCATTATTGGTGAGTAGTCTCGCGTTTGTTAACGGTATACATCAATGACCGGTAATCAAATGATTTCTCACGTGGTCGACCTCAGATCATTTATTCCCATTGTGTAGAAATGTACCACGGCGGTCGATGAAGACCTCGGGTTGCATCAGCATGTTTTGGTTCACTTGTCAGTTGCTCCTATTACTGCTAGTCGACACCATCCACCTTATATGTTGCAGTCCTTCATAGCAACATCTTATATGCTGGCATCCGAGTTGCGATGTAGTATCATTTTATTCCATCATGTTCATTTGGTACTATTGGGATCAGTTTTTGGCATCAGTGATCAGCTTCATCCTTCAGCTTCATTGATCATCTTCTTATATGTGATATTCATACATGTACTTTTTCGATCATGATCAGATGATCCATTATGTACTTTCAGTCCTTTACACTTGTATACATAGTGGATCCACTTGTACTTGATATGCAAACATGATTTACCTTATTTGAGCATGGGTATGCCCACCTAAGACAACAGTTTCTTTCTGATCTCTTTTTGATGGCTTGGCAGGCTGAATTCCAGCGAAGTCCTTCTCAGTCTCGATAGGTTTCCTTTCCATATACTTAATACATTTCGGCCATCATGTACCCCTTCTAACCTCATATATTAGGGGGAATCTGTTATAGCTCCAATTACCACCCTTGGTACTTGTGATGCTTGGTTTATCGCCTAGGGCAACCCCTCCTTCCAGACTTGGTCCAAATATTTTAAAAAGTGTGTACATGTGGGTTAGTCCATACCCAACCCGCGTATATGTGTTAAAACACTTAAAATAAATAAATTTCCTTAATTATGGGCAGAGTTCACGGGTTTTACCTGTTGTTTACCTCTTAGTGCCCGTGGCCCAACTGTTTCCCAACTAAAAAAATAATTGGGAGAAGTATAAATAGAATTCTATGGGAAGGCCTTAAGGAGGAGAAAGAGATAAAATTATTATATTGAGATTATCCCCGACTGAGTCTGAAGTATCCCTGTGCTTTAAGCACTTCCCAAGTTTCAGGAAACCCTTGTTTCCTTGAGTGTTGATACTCTCCCACTTGCTTGAGATATCATGGTATTGGTTATGGAAGGAGGTTGTTGAAGATTGGGACTACCGGATCTGGAGGATGGTTCCACTTGGATCCGGAAGAAGAAGACTGAGGTGAATTATCTTGTGTTAGTTATAGCTTTCTACAATAAAAGAAACATTGTCTTGTTCCTGAGATTAACTTTTTTTATGCATCAGATACTATTATAATTCATGTATGAATGTTATTTTGATGTATAACTAATCATTTGCTTATATGATATAAAGTTAGTTTCTTTAAAATTCTTTATCTATATGCTGCTATGTATGTTCGAATTGGTTAATTTGCAGATTCGAAAATCATCAGGAGTTGGAGAGGGTCTGAACCCTGTTGTAACTACCCAAACATCTTCACATCACATCTTCACCTCACCCACAAGGGTACCTCTACATTGTCAGGTTGAACACTCTATTGATCTGACCCCGAGCGAGCCACTACCTAATGGACTGATCTATTGACGCTATGTTCTAGAGAACGATGAAATCAAGAGGCAGATTCAGGCGTTGTTGCAAAAATGGCACATCAGGCCAAGTTCATCACCATGTGGGAGCCCAATCAGGTCGGTATAGAAAAAAAACGGGACCTAAAGACTTTGTATTGACTATCGAGCGCTGAACAATATCAATGTCTGGAATAGGTATCCAATCCCATAGGTTGATGACATTCTGGACCAGCTCAAGAGGGACAAATATTTCAGCAAAATTGACTTAAATTTTGGTTATCACCAAGTACCAATCGAACCCTCCAATGTGTGGAATACTTCCTTCAAATCCAAGGAGGGCACTTTTCAAATGGTTGGTCATGCCTTTCGAGTTGACGAATGCCCCCACAACTTTCATGATGTTGATGGACAACATCTTGTGACCCTTCACCAACTCATTCATAATGGTGTATTTGGATAACATTCTGATCTTTAGCCAGAGTTGGGAAGAGCACCTCCACCATATTCGACAGGTCCTCCAAACCCTGCGCCAACACAAGTTGTGTGGCAATTTGGAGAAATGCACTTTTGGTATGACCCAAGTTCAATATCTAGGGTACGTCATTGATGATGGAGTGTGCATGTGGAGCCAACCAAGATACAAGTTATTTGGTATTGGCCATCCCCAACCACCCTAACAGAGCTTCGAAAATTTCTAGTTCTTGCCAGCTTATACCGCATGTTCGTATTGGGGTTCTCTCATATCACTTGGCCTTTGTGTCAAGTCACCAAGGGAAGAGCAAAAGAAAAAAATTGGTCTGAATTCCAACAGAACAGGTTATTCGAGTTGAAGCATCGCCTCTGCTCTGCACTAGTGCTCACATTCCTAGACCTGCATAACCCATTTGAGATAGAGATAGATGCATCTGACTATGCTATTGGTGTAGTTCTTACTCAATAGGGGCATCCACTGGCATATGATAGTGACACATTTTCAGACACAATCTAAAAGTATCCCACCTATTAAAAAGAGATGTATTCCATTATGCAGGTATGTCGAAAATTGAAGCATTACATTATGGGGAAGGAAATGCTCATCCACACATACCACTGAACCTGTAGTTCATGGAGACACAAGGGAAGTTGCAAAATTATCACCATTAGAAATGGTCCACATAGATGCAACATTTTCATTTAAACATTAAGCACAACAAGGGAAGCACCAAAAATGTTGCAAATTTCCTTAGCTGACCACTGACCAATGTGCTCGAATCTTGTGGGCACGAGACTACAGGGTGGCCACATCTTTACAAAAGCAATCAAGAATTTGGCACCACATACCAGACACTCCTGGAATGCAAGAAAGTTCCAAATTTTCACCTCCAAGATGAAATGTTATGCCACCTAGGACACCTCCAAGTTTCTTCAAGAAAGTGTGTCAAGATGATTTTTGACGCGCACTACAATCAAGTCGTTGGACATTTCGGGGTAGAGAAAACAGTGTCAGTGTTGTGGAATTATTTTTATTGCTCGAAACTTCAACAATATTTTAGGAAGTACAACAGATCCTGCACTGCTTGTGCCATTGTCAAACCTACCATCAAGAAGAAAGGCCTATATACTCTTCTGCCTACTTTTTGTCGACCTTGGGAATCCATCTCCATGGATTACATGTCGGGCCTTCCTTCTACTAAGTATGGAAACGACTGCGTGTTCGTGGTCGTCAAAAATTTTGTAAAATTGCCATTCTGGCAGCCTGTAAGAAGAGTATCATATCAGAATTCGCTACTAAGTTCTTCTTTGAACAAGCATAGGAACACTTTGGGGTCCCATATTCCATTATCTCATATCGAGACAACAGTTTCCTAAGTACATTTTGGGCAAGTCTCTGGTCGATGCTAGATACCAAGCTCATTAAGTCCATGATTTCCACCCCCAAACTAATGGCCAAACAGAGGTCTTCAACAGGATGATCGTACACATTATGTGCATGTACAACTCGAAGAATCCACGCACATGGGATGAAACTTTCCCTATGTCCAACACAGCTACAACAGAGCTCTCCATAGCTCAACTAATCACGGCCCTTTTAAGGTGGGATTGGGATTACAGCCAATGTGTCCCATTGGTGTGGCCACATCATTTGCAGCTACGCAAGCAAATTCAGCTCATCAAACGGAGATAATATGACCAAGTTACAACCCTGGGATGTTGGCTACCCAGCTAGCCGAACAGGGCCCACAAAATCTTGTTGTTCCATCTCATGAAGTTAGGGTTTTCCCTTATTGCTCAATAATAAAAAGGCCCTTAAGCATCATTTAACACATTTCATAAGAATCTAGCCACCACATATCTTCTCAGAGATAAGCTACCATCCCCCGAGCTGGTTTATTTCCATTTCTATATGTAAGCATATTCAAGTTCTTTGGTATTAATGAAATGAAGTTTTATTTTTGTTGCATCTTTGTGTTTTTGCGTATGTTTTTATTTTGTTGCATTCCTGTATAAGTCTGGATCAGTGGTAATAGATAGGTCTCTTTCTTTTTTTTTCTTTGCATGTCCCCAACGAGGTCAGGGTATAAGTAGTTAGGAATTGAACTCGTCGAACCTTCACAAGACTAGCCTCGCAAACCCTGACGGCCTCCCTTGGCAAAAGAAAACAAAGACGAGGGGGCAGGAGATTATTTCAAAATATTGCTCGAGGAATCCCTCAACCAACAAAGGAACGTGATGATGGATAACTTTACCAAATCCTTCATCAACTACCCACAAGTGACGCATCTTCATCCAGTAGCCACTCTAGATGTGCCATTCCTTTTAAGGTACAAGTTAAATTTGACATTCCCATATTTGAAGGTCAGATAGATGCAGATGGCATATATAAATGGTTAAATCTGTTGGAAGGATATTTTTCAGTTCATGATTTTTCCAATCTAGAAAAGATTACTTTTGTGCTCCTCAAAGTCGCCCCCCACATATCAAGGACTCGAGGGAAATCTGTGTTGAACAAAAGGACAAAAGGGAATCCTCACAGTTTTCAGTCGCACCCACTTGGAATTATTTCCAAGACGCCATCAACGAACAAAATTACCATGTTGGGAGATATGAATATAAATACATAAAGTGGACCACGTTGCGGCAGGGAAGGGACCAAGATATGTCGGATTTCGCAAATGTTTTTCATACCCTTCGCACAAAGATTGGTATCCAAGATTCTAAGTGACATTTGGCACTCAAGTGCCACAGAATTCTACACAAGTACATCCAGGACAATATGGAGTTCCTGGATATCTCCTCGCTTGGTGTAGCCTATTGATACGTTGTCAAGATTGAGAAAAAATTTAAATAGAAGAAATGAGACTTTGGATATGTGAATCCGAAGCAAAAGAAAGGCGCCCACACACCACAAAGAAAATGACAAATTCAAGGCGAGGCGACCTAGGAAAACCTGTTGAAGTCGCAAGCAAAGAAAAACTCCACGAAAATAAAGAAGGACACAGGGAAATGGTGTGACTTACATAAGAGCCCCACTCACAACACAAGTGATTGTCGATCCAAGCAGTCACTGATGGTCAAGCTGAAGGCTTCTGAATCATATGCATGTTCTGACTTTGAGTCAGAAACCGACAAGGATAATGAAAAATGGAAGCATATTATCGATGTGGATCCTAGTGCCATGGTTCCCATCACCAAGATCCAGAAGGATGAGCCTGAAGATCCAGAGGAGAGGGAGCGGCTCTTCCACTCACAGATGTGGGTGAAGGGTTCTTCGCTACAGTTCAATGTCAATAGCGGAGCCAAAAGAACCTCATTTCAACAGAGTTCGTGAAGCGGTTGGGTCTACCGACCACACAACACAGGCAGCGATACATTATCGGGTGGCTTCACCAAGGGCTAGATCTCTAGGTCAGCCAACAATGTCGCCTTCCCTGCAGCATCAAGACCTTCACAGCTGAGGTACTGTGTGATGTTTGCTCATCTTGAAGTTTGTGATGTATTATTAGGCCAACCATACTTATGTAAGAGGCATGTTGTGTATCAGAATAGGCCTCGCTTTGTTTATTACTTTGGGATATAAGTTGTACAAGATATTGGACGTAGCATCACCTACCACCATTTCTTTGATCATTGTGAAGCAATGTAGTAAGATCATTTCCCAAACCTGAAAATTTGTTTTACTTATGATTCGCCCTTAGGGCAATAAGAAGATCGTGTCCATGGCCTCCAGACAAGGCTCCTCCACACAGAAACAGCTGATGGACAAGGTTGTGGAGGAGTACAGGGACATATTCACCTCAAACCACAGGGGTAGCTCTACATTGTTGGGTCAAACACTCCTTCTATCTGACCCCAAGCGTGTCGCTACCTAATGAATCAATCTATTGACGCTATGTTCTGGAGAACGATGAAATCAACTCTGGTAGATTCAGGAGTTGTTGCAGAATGGTCACATAAGGCTAAGTTCATCACCCTCTAGGAACCTGATCGTGTTGGTACAGAAGAAGGAAAGGACTTGGAGACTTTGCATTGACTATCGAGCTTTGAACAAGATCACTGTACAGAATAGGTATCCAATCCCACAAATAAATCCTTCTAGACCAACTCAAGGGGGGCAAATATTTCAGCAATATTGACTTGAAGTTCGATTATCACCAGGTACTGATCGAACCCTCTAATGTGGAAGACTACCTTCAAATCCAAGGAGGGCCTTTTCGAATAGTTGGTCATGCCTTTCGAGTTGACAAATGCCCTGAAACTTTCATGAGGCTAATAGACGACATCTTGTGACCCATGACCAACTCATTCTGTTGGGTTGTGTTATATTCTTTCCATGACTAACCTATGTAGTGAACTGGGGGGTTAGAGGAGGGGCGAAGCCCCCCCCCTTTGTTGTTGTGCCAATTGCGCAGTGGGGGGGTCACAGGGGGGCAGAAGCCCCCCTGTCCGAGGGGTTTGAGGGGGGCAGGTAGCCCCCCTCTATGGGGTCCGGGGTAGTGCCCTGAGAAAAAAAAAATTGGACCCTATATTAGGTTGGGCAAACCTACCTATGGTTTTCGGTCCATGGTTTTGGACATAACGGTTTTTCGTCCATGTATTGGATGCTTCGGCATGTATTAATATCTATTGTAACATTGAAAGGAATATAATGAAAAATCAAGCTGGTAGTCCCAGTTTTGGGATCCAGGGGAAATCTCTGTGTATATGTGTTTTATGTGTTATGCTCTCGCATTGTTTATTTTCTGTGTTTTAGAATTAGTATGCAGGTAATTTATGTACGGGGTTAAAACCTACACATTCATGGTGGTGTATTTGGATGAAATTATGATGTTCATCCAAACTTGGAAAGAGCACCTCCACCATATCCGACAGGTCCTCCAAACCCTACGGCAACACAAGTTGTGTGCTAATTTGGAGAAATGTACTTTTGGTATGACCCAGGTTCAATATCTAGGGTATATCATTGATGAGCAGGGTGTGCATGTGGACTGAGCCAAGATACAATTCAATAGGGATTGGCGAGCCCCAACAACTCTAACATAACTCTACAGCTTTCTGGGCCTTTCCAACTTCTACTGCAGGTTCATGTTGGGGTTCTCTCATATCACTTTCTCTTTGAGTCATTTCACCAAAGCAAAGTATTTTGGTCTAAATCCCAACAAAAGGTGTTTGTAAAGTGTTGAGCCCGAAACCACACTTTTCCTACACATTTTCTTAAACTTTTTCCATCCACCTGAACCTCATAAGCTATCAACATCATTGCATATTGAGTTTAAAAGATCACATAAAGTGGTTTTCTAACTATGACTTGTGTTTGCTGTTTGAACTAGATTTTTGCTCATAAGCTGTGGAATCTTGTCACTTTCCGCACAGCCAGTTCAACTTTTCGCAGACTTTTTGTTAAACTCTATGTTGCAGGTGTCTTCAGGCAAATCGAGCCACATGGGCAAGTTGAAAATGACGTGGACATGGACCGTGTCCTATTGGCTCAGTCGAATTCATCAAAGAAGGTCGTGGTCAAAGGTGGTCAAGCGGTGGTCAAATATAGGAGTCCTACAGCAACAGGACTCCGTTTCTAAGCACGTGAAGACTTGTGTGGCCGTTCCTAGATCTATGGGGACATATAAACACCTGTGGACTACTCCATAAGGCGAATCCAACAGCCACTCTCAATAGATTTAATCATCACGGCAGCCATGATGCTAGATCCATGGACATTGTCGTTCATGTGTCCTCTATCAGCGCAGTTTTTAGGAAATCAGTTATGTAGCCTTCTATTATAAATAATGCATTTCCATATGCATAATAGTTAGTCTTGGTAATTTAATTTTGTTGTTAAGAAAGCCCACTGTGTCGTGAAAATGTTTCGTTGTTATGACTGCGTTTTGAATATATGAGAAGACCTTGTTTATAAGCATAATTTGTGGTTGATAGTTGTTGCCCGAGGTTGTGCAAAGGGCCCCTGCACACACCGAGGTTTTGTTTATTTGCTATATAATTTCACATTGTGTTTCTTACGTTCATTATCCCATAATTATTCATTGTATATATTGCATTTCTTATGGTGCTAACGTTTTATTTTTGTCCATGATTTTACATGATTTACATTGTTGTTAATGTTGGTCAGTGTATTTGTTCCAGATTACAGTAGGCAGCCCGGGCATTTGCATATAGTTTCCACAATGACTAATGACATGGAATCAGTCTTGTCTTTCTGCTGATTTATTTTTCTTAGTTTTTAATTCCAGCATTGTTTTGTTTATTCAGTTCTGTTCATTGGCTTTATTAGTTTAGATTAGATATTAAATTACTCATAT